>VXCM01000824.1:0-131550 GCA_014773175.1 Lucifuga dentata
GTACAGTAAATCAGAAATGAAAAGCATAATTAAACAGTCAATTAATCAAAGATGGCAAAAACAGTGAGATGAGGAAAGAAGAGGATGGTGGTATTACAATATTCAAAGATCAGTAGGGAAAATGAGATCAGCAGGTAGAAATCGAAGAGATGAAACAATCATTTGGAGGTTGAGGTTTGGACACACAGGGTTGAATGTTTCACTTTTTAAAATAGGAAAACATAACTCAGGAAGATGTAGTTATTGCAATGTAGATGAAACAATAGAACATGTAATGACAGAATGTCCACAGTATACAGAGGAGAGAAGGGAGCTGATGAACAGTCTAAAAGAGAGAAAGGTAAAATTTAATCTGAAAGATATGTTACAACAAAGCTCAGGGGCTTTATGTTATTCTTTTTTGTTTCATTATTTAAGGAGAACAGGGTTAAGTGTTAGAATATGAGATTATTATTGTGTTTTTATTTTTATTTTTTATTTATTTATTTATTTATTTTGTTTTGTTTTGTTTTGTTAAAGAAATAATTGAATCCAGATCCACACTCCTCACCAGTTGGTGGCGGTAATGCACCAATTTGTTGTTTGCCAACCGCCATAAAATTTTACTGAAGAAGAAGAAGAAGAAGAAGCCATCTTAGTTGTACGATGTTGAGTACCATCATGCACCAGGAAGTGTCCAATCTATCTGTTTTACTTCTGTAGGGTCAACTCAGTCAAACTGCGTTCAAAAAGCGGTTAGAGGTAAACGTACGCTTCATTCCCTATTTTTGTGCATGTATTTTATTTTATATAGATATCGGTATGCATTATTTTTATGTCTATATACGTATTCAACCGCTAAACAGTGAGTTAAAACTTAGAAAAAGCAGGAAAAGTCTTCGATCCGTTTGAATTGCGTCTAGTGTGATCCGCTCGAGCCAGCCGTTAGCACGCTAGCTGCTAGCTAAGGTTAGCCAGCTCGGTAACAGGTACCGTTACTTTTTGTTCATCTTGCAGAGTACACAGATAAAATTTGTTATTTTTTTCTCTTTGCAAATGATTGTGGCTTGTCAAATAAACTCATGAACACGTTTTAATCAGCAAACCAGGCTGGATATCTTGTGTGGTTACATGGAGCTAACAAGTTAGCTAGCGGCCTTAAATGTAGTGTTCGCAGAGCTGAAACTTCACTGATTCCCGTGGGAGAAATAGGGCAAATAGTGAAATATCACATAGACGATTGGATACTGTATTTGCTTCTTCTATTACCTCTGACTAGTTAGCAGTGGTAATTTTATTATGTGGTCGTGTTAAAAGTGATCAGTAGATTAGTTAAAAATACTTATATGAGCATAACGGTGTCTGCTAATGTTACTAATGCAAACGGCAGCAGCTGTCATTTTCAGCTGAGATTTAAGCTTTTGCTGTGTTTTGTTTCTTTTTTTTCTTTCTGTAAAACAGGAAAATTATTGTCACTGCCTCTTGAGACCACCCAGCTTCAGGATGGACTCAAATATTTTGAATATAGAGGAGATAGTGATGGGACGGGGTTTACCAGATCCACCTCCACAAGTTGCTCCTGAAAAGCCAAAAGAACCCTGTAAATCCATCACACTGAATGGACCTCCAACACCCTCTGTTCAATCTTGTAAGTGCTGTGATGGTCACAACTCCGTCAGTACATTTACATGCCTTTTAAAACTTAGATTATATTCAGATTAAGGTAATAAATCGATTTTTCTTTTTAAATCTCCCCCCCACAAACATCATGTAGACACTACAATGAGGTTGAAATAGGCATAAATCAGAGTAAACTTTCTCTGAGAAACAGACGTAGGTTATTTATACAGAGTTTTTTCAGGCATGTAAACATTATAATCGGTGTAAGCTACCTCTGCTTGCATTTCGTCACCTGCCCTGACTGATTCTCCCCATAATCTCCATCCATCACATTATTGCCTTAATTGGAGTCCAGACAAATAATCAGAGTTAACATGCACGTAAACATAGTGTGTTTGGTAACAGAAACTGAAAGATTGACCTCCTTCCAATCACCTGTTTCTGCAGATCAGCATGAAAACCTGCAGTGTTTCCAGTGCTTCATCACATTCTGCAGTGCCAAAGCCAAGGAAAGGCATATGAAGAAGAGCCACAGGGAGGAATATAAGCAACAGCTCCAGCAGGTATGATTCACACCATCTGCTGTTCCTTAACTACAAAGGGCTGTGGTTTGTCATTAACAAATTTTAGTGTATGTGAAAATTATGACAGTTTGTGAAGCTGCCTGCAAACCATTTACAGCTTGTTGCAGGGATTTAGTAGAGGTGGCAATTTCTAAACTTTATAACTGTTTAAAACATTTGAAACAAACAGTAGTTTGAAGTGTTTTGAAACATTGTTAGAATTACAGCTGGTTTTAATATAGTCATTTATAATAAAAGTATATACCCATTGAGATGTACTGCAGGATATTACATTCTGTTTGTGTTATTATATTATTTATTTATTTTATTTACTGTTATTTATGTGCATTATAATGAAAAGGCTATTATTGTTGTGATGTATCATTTGTCCGACATGCGCTGAACTCTTTTTTTTTCCCCTGTCTCTCTTTAATTTGAGCAATTCACAAATTGTAATGGTTTCATTCCAATATTATTTGATGGAAGAGATCAAACTACAACTCAAGTTTTGAAACTGCTGAACTGCAAGGCGATGATGTTCAAAAGTTCCACGTGTTTCCACAAGGGATCCTTTAGCATTTACAGAGTGGTTTAGCATTTTAGAAATTTGCGTTTGTCTCCTTCTGTTTGATTTTGGCTACTTTTCTTTTTTTGTTTTTTTTGTTTTTTTAATTTTCAGGGAAACACATTGTTTACCTGCTATGTGTGTGATCGCACATTTCTGTCATCTGAGGAATTGACACAGCACCAGCCAACACACAGCAAGGACGACAAACCCTTCAAATGTGTTCACTGCAAGGAGAGCTTTAAAATGTTCTCAGAAGTGAGTATATTGGATTTGGCTTGGGTGTCTGAATGTTTGAAATTCTCTTGTTTTGAGCACTAACTTGTTTCACGTTACTTCTGTCTCAGCTCACATCCCATAGAAGACAAGTGTGTCCGGAGAGACAGTTTGTATGTAAAGACTGCAACGAAACCTTCCGGAGTGTTGCATTGCTGCGTACTCACCGCCTGACCCAGCATCCTCGCCCTGAAGAGGAGACCACAGAGCAGCCAGACGACCCCACAAAAACCCATCGCTGTAAGAAGTGTGGTCAGGGCTTTGAAACTGAATCAGAGCTGGTGGTACACCAGGAGAAGTACCCAGGAGGTCAGCAGTGTAATGGCAGCGCTTCGCCTGTGAAGAAACGTGGACGGCCTTCCAAAACAGAAGACCCAGCAGGTGCTGAGAAAAAGGGGAAGCGGAAAAAGAAGGAAGAGGTGGAGACATCCGAGGAGGCAGCGACAGCCAACAGTGCAACAGAGTCAGGAGAAGCTCTCGCAGAGGAAAAGGGAAAAGCAGGTGGAGCAAAACGTGGACGCCCTCCTAAAACAGCAACAAAATCAGCAACAGAAGATAAGAAGAGCCCTGCGGATGACAATGAAGCCCCGGCAAAGGAGCAGAAAACTAAAACGTTTCCTGTCCCGCCTCGCCAGCACCCCTGTCCTGAATGTGACCTCACCTTCCCAGGTTTGGGTCAGCTCCGTGCCCACAAGAAGGAGAAGCACGCCCCTCGGAAAGCTCATCCCTGCAGTGAATGTGAAGAGAGCTTCGGCCGTCCTGAGCAGCTGGAAGCCCACATGACGAGGGCTCATGCCGCAGGTCGCTTTGTATGTCCGACCTGCGGTAAGAGCTTTGGCCGGGAGCGCATCCTGAAAGCTCACCAGAAAAGCCACCCAGAGGAGAAACCTGAAAACCCGGGTTCGGAGAGATAATTAAAGTGTGGGGACCTGGTAGAATGTGTATGGATTTTTGAAGCTTTCTTCAGAAATTCTTTTTTTTTTGGAGCTCTGATGTTTGAGATCATGGTTTCAGATAAGTTTTGTAATAGTTTTGACATTTTAGCAGGATTTTGATTTTAAGTTGTGGGTTCTCAAAATCACAGGATGAACTGTTGAAAGTTTGGACAAATGGACATATCTTCTAAATTGACTAACCAAGCGTTAAACCCATTTTGTCACATGATTCTTTTGTAAAAACAGTTTTGTTTAACTTCTTTTTAAATGATTTACTTTGATTTTTTTTTTTTTAGTGTGAAATGCGTGTGATATTAATACTTTGTCTTCAGTTGTTACTCATTTTGTGATAATAGATTTTTTTTTCCCTCAGTGTATTTTTTTTCTCCTTTTTTTTTCCAAAATATAATGGATTAGTAAATATTTTGAAGAAATATAGATGCCTAGTAGAAACGCTATGAATGTTTAGACAGTTGTCAAAAGAAATGTTCTGTACAGCTTCTGGTTCATATTGTGCATTTTTTACACTTAATATTATGATGTTACTTTCTAAATTAAGATGCATTGAAACAAAATTTTAAAGAATTTCAGTTTGTTGACAGATTGTTTTGGCAGAGTGCTTCAGATTTACTGTGGCATGTTTAATATGTGGGCATAAATGATCCACTATTATCATGATTTCTTTTAAGGTAATATTTACTAATTTTTTTCACGCAATTTGTCAAGATTTAGACATTTCCTGAATGCGACACATGCCTATTTAAAGCCAGAACCCTGTAAGGAACTATGTACTTAAAGTGTTATTTCATTGACTGGATTGTTTCTCTTCCCACCGAATCATGTCTGAACACTGCAACAAGGTAATAAAAGATACCATCCCAAGGGAGGCTGCTGAAGAAATAATGTTTTTTTTTTTTTTTTTTTTGGTCTTCATTCTCTCTTTGTACACTCAGCTTGCCACCCTGAAATTTGGAATTTATTTATGACTTACATTTTGAGGATCAGACACAGTGCATAAAGAAACTCATCTGTTAAATGTAAAGCCATATATTTTTTTTTGGCTTGCAAGAATGAAAAGACTTTTCTGAATTGGTGAAGATGTAGTGCTTCACTGATGTCTGACACAAATGAGTAGATATTAGTCAACTCAGTACAACAAAGCTCTTCCAACCATTATGTCTCCTTTTGAATATTAACGCCAACTACTCAAACACGTAGATCAAGCTTTGAAGAGAGCTCAGCCAGGTTTTTGTTTTTATACTATAAACACTAAGAAAGTTTGAAATGTTTGAAAAGTTTGATATGTCTAAATACTACATATTTCTGGGCTATGGTGTTGTTTTTTAGTGCATGTAGTATGTTAATATTTTCACATGGATGAAGTTTCCAGATGAACTTGAGTGGAGGAGGAAGTAGAGGCACAAATTATTGGTCAATACACTGGGGTCAACTCATTTTTCCTTGACTTAATGTTTTTAAAGATACATTCAGCTAAAATGTAATTTTCGTTATAGTATTTGTCTGGTGTTCTGTTGAAAAATGAATCAATGATTAATCACTGTATTTCATATCAGTCTCACTAACTCGATCAAATGGACTTTTAAAAAAAAAAAAATGTAAACCCAACATTCTGACACTCCCACTAATCAAATGAAAGCTTTTTATTTTATTTTATGCGCCTGGTAATGGTACAATCACTCCTGTGAGCTGAGCACTTCCACTGTTTTACTTGTCAATTAAAAAAAATCTTGATTAATACAGCACATTAATGTTGAGGTGCTTTAGAAAATCAACATTTTAGCATGTATTTACCCTCCAAGACACTAGGCGTGCTCGAGTGCCCAAATGGTATTTTGTCCTCTTCGTACTTCTGGTTTTGTTTTTCGTTTTTTCCGCAGGCTTTTTAGTTGGCTGTCTAAGGAGGTTATCGTCAAATAACTAATTGAATGATTATAACGTATCATATATCGCTTGTTTTCACATCGTTTTAGCGAATCTTGTTTTTTGTATAAATTACTACCAAAGACGAAGAGAAGCAGCTAACAATCGAGGATGAAGCTAGCTATTTAGATAGCTGTTCAGAAGCCACGCTTTGCTATTTACCTGTAGGTGAGCAAGCTAGCCAGCATTAGGCGGGTCAGTAATGTGTTTTCTAGAAAAGTTATGAATTAATCTCTTAAACATCAAACAATAAAAACAAGAAGAACACGAAGAAGACGAATTTAGACATGTGACAGGTAAGGTGACCCAGTTCATCCACTTACTTTATTAATGATTAACTGTTATTGTGGTGTAGATGTTACTTATTGTTGTAACTATTTGAGGGAAATTCACCAAATTTTCATTGAATATTTTATGTGTTTAATGACCTCAGGCAGCAGTCATGTCCATAGAGTACACCATTGACATCCAGCTGACAGAGTTGGGATTTCCTGACATCCTGCAGACTCAGGAGACATCATCAACAGACCCATTGTCTCCCCGTCGTTCTTGCACTTCATTTTCAAAGACACCAAAAGAGAAACGACTGCTCAGACTCCAGCAGTCAGCTGCTGAAGATCCACAAGTGGATGCTACAAAACATGCTACAGATGCCCAACAAACATCTGTGTCTTCTGCATCACCCGTATCTCTTTATAAACCCCCACATGCTGTGCAAAGTCTAGAAGATGCTGATAAAGGTGTTGATGTTGTCAGTGTACTTCCTGTAGTATCACAGCCCAGTAGCCCATCCACTGCACTGGAAACTACAGAAACTCCACAGCTAACAGCTGAACAGGAAGAAAATGTACCCGAAAATGTTGACGATGGACACACAGCGAAGGATGATTCAATGGAGAATCAGCCAGATGTGGACGATGAATCAGATGACAGTGAGGTTTCAGATTTTTATGAGGAAGAAGAAGAAGAAGTGGATGATGAAGAAGATCAGGAGGAAGAGAATGGGCTGGAAAATGGTATGACTAATTTACGTTGAATTCCATAAGCATGAATTAGTGTCTGCTTGCACTTCACCATACTTTGTCTGAAATACTAAACACATTGCTGATTTCATCAACATTTGCTCACCCATGTTAATCTATGCTGATACCAGTGTACATTTTGGGAAAAGACTTAATACAAAAGTAGAATTAGCCTTACGCACATGTCTTAAGGCCAGATGTTTCAAGGCAGTAGCAGGTGACACACAAAAGTCACAATAATGCTAATTCCACAGTTTATGATCAGTAAAAGTGACAAATACAGATAATTATTTTTAAAGCTGATAGTAGCTGATTATATTACATCCTGATATAACAGCTTCCTTTGAAGTTTTCTAATATTTTGCACTTTCGGATTTATTGGACTTAATAAGTAAATATTTTTGCTTATAATTAATCTCTTACAGGCATACTGTCTTTTTTTCCCCCCCTCACAGAGTCTGGTGATTACCACTGCACCGTCTGTGACCTTCATCTATCCTCAAGCTTGAAGTTACAAGAGCACATGAACCTGCACACTGGTGCTCGCCCATACTGTTGTGCCGAGTGCGGAAAACGCTTCTGCCAGATGTATAACTATCGTGCCCACCTGCGCACGCACGCCCGAACCAAAGGGGATCGTCGCATGTGCCGCGTCTGTCTGATGCGCTTTGTGTCGGAGGAAGACTTGAAGGCCCATCAGGCATCAACTCACTTTGAGGATGAGTTTTATGAATGTGACCTGTGCAAGCTTGTATTTACTTCTCTGAAGGCTTGCGAATATCATGTGCAGTTTCACAAGAATATGCCAGGTGTTATATGTGAACTGTGTGGCCGCAATTTCTCCAATCCAAAGTCTCTCGCACGACACCGGAGCAAAACATGCAATCACACCTTTAAATGCACAGACTGTCCAAAAATCTTTTCCAAGAAGAATGCTCTTCTGAAACACAGCTTCTCCCATCTAGGTTTGTTACCTTACACCTGCATACGATGCCACTGCCACTTCCGCCTGGCAAAGCTTTACCGCCAACACAAGTGTGAACCTCAACGCATTCACTGCGTGGCCTGTCTCAGAGCATTTGTCAATCAGGAAGACTTTCAACAGCACAAAAAGGACACAGGCTGCTGGGGTCATCAGGGGGTCAAGAAGGATGAGATTCGATGTTTGGAGTGTGGCCAGCGTTTTGACACTTCTGAAGAGCTGAAGAAACATGCTGGAGCTCACCAGAGAGTGCTAAAATGTGCTGAGTGTGGAAAGGGGTTCCGATCTGCCTTGTTATTGATGTCCCACATGGGCGGTCATGCCGGCCAGTCACCCTGTCTATGTCAGAGCTGTGGCCTGGGGTTTCCCCACCAGCAGAGCTACGATAGCCACCTTAAGACCTGTGGACAAACACCCCTGGCCGTGGTGAGTGTGAGTTGTGATGTAAGATTTTTACGGACATACTGGTGATGTTTGCCTGCACTATTCCATTGATCTCAAATCACATGATACATAACATGACTGTAGATGAGTTTAGAAAGTAACTCATTTTGGAATCTGAAGCATGCGTTTCTTGATTGATTACCCTGCAGTAGGCTAATAGCATGTGAAAACCAGCTTGCAGATAGATATTTCAAGGTTGCTTACATGAATGTGGTCAGCTTCTTCTTTTGTCAGAGTTACATTATTATCATGTCAAGTCATGTCATCAACAAGGGAAAGCAGGCTTTGTTGGTGTTTGCTGCAATCCAAATACTTACACCATCCTTTTTTTTTTTTCTTTTTTTTTACGATGTTTGCTTATTGTCTTCCAAGTTCGATTTAACAAAAAAGCTCTTACGTCCATTTTTGAGAGTGGATTCTCAAATTTGGATGCTAGAGCTTCCTTTATCCACAACAATTTTCAAAGCTACTACAGCATTCTGCCATGATTGTATCATATCACATTGGCACTAAAACTGCAGGCTCTGTCACTGTTGTGGTCTATGTATATATTTAAGTTGGTGATCGGAATGGTTTTGCCTTTTCTTCTCAATTTCAGAATGCTCAGAAGAAACGTCAGGCTTCAAAGACTTCTCCAGCTCCACCCACGGTCCAGTTCAGTGCAATACCTTCTGTATCAAACACAGTGACTCTAGCAGCCACTGTTCCTGCTGTTGCTTTAAATAAACCTGCCACACAAGTGGAGGTTTCCAGTAGTCTAGAAGGTGTGTCCGTTGGATCTCGTCCAGCAGAGGGCATGTGGAAACTAACTCTTGAGAAACAGCCACCTCCTGGAGTTAATCTTGTTTTGTTTATCCCTGCTGGTTCTGCTCTTGCCAATGGCCTGACATTCCCATCTCCAGTCCCTGAGGCAGTACGACGTCGCGATGTCCAGGTCCAGCCTCAAGTGGCTCTTCCAGCTGTATCAAGTGGTAAACTCAGGCTGAATGAGACTAGCTTACACCTTGATATGAATGCTGCTCTTGGAGCTCCACTAAAATTAAATTCCCCCCTGGAATTGGCAGCTGGCAGCAAACGGAATCCAGAATGTGCAGCACCTCTGGATTTGTCTAAGAGGTACACTGCTGCTCCGAACAGTGTTCAACCTCTTCCTATTAAAATTGAGCCAGAAGAATCAGAGATCTCAAGAGATGCCCGGGGAATTAAGAGAGACTTACCAAGTGGTGATAAAAGTACAGATGAGACGGATACACAAACTAAAGTGAAACACCTAAAAACAGATCCAATGCTTCTCTCCCCTCTAACTGTTAATATAGCATCCTCTGAGTTAGTAAAGGGTATCAAGAAAGAACCTCACACTCCTGATTCTGTTTGTCATTTGCAGCCATCCACATCCTGCCCGCTGACACATTTGAAGTCAGATAAAGAAATTAAGATGGAGGTTGGCAGGGCACAGGCAGATCCTGAGGGAAGATGAACAGAAAATTCAACCAGTGGTCACATTCCTACTGTTAGAACCATTTAATTATGGTTTTGCTGCACTTGGAGCCACACAAACCCAATGTGCACCTGATATTCTACAGCTATTCTACCAATGAAGACTGTATATCTGTCTCATCACTATAATTATTAAGGACCTGTTATGAAAACAAATTTTCTTACCAATATACTACCTTTCTTTTAATAGTGTAAGTAGGCTGTTTCTGATTTTGTAGTCTTCCTAACAATTGACAGAGTATTAATAGTTAAGATTTTGTTTCTGTATTTCTTCTGTAGTTTCTTCAAAACATTCCAAGTCTACATTTAAACACTATTTGAAATGGTCCAGAAGCTGAAAAGATGGCCCATTTCACATTGGGTTGATATGGCATCTGTTTCATTTGCATTTTAGGTAAACCTTACATGAAAAATTCCTGGCCCAGCACAGCAAAATGGTACTGTAATAGTTATAAATCCTATGCAATGTAGAATGTAAGATTTTTCTCACACTAAAAATAATCCTCGAGGACTATGTGTATGTTCTTTTTTATGTTGGAAAACGGAGTCTTTATTGTGAAACATTGAACTATATGTATATATGATTTTAAAAAAGACACTGGGTTTCTAGTATTGAGCTGCAGACTTTTGTGCAATTTTTTTGTATGGACTTTTGACCTTTAAAGGGAGTAATGTGTTAAGCATTTTATGTATCTATATAATGGTACTGATTTACAGTCTGAAAGTATCTCTGGGTGTTTTTCTAAAGGGCACAAATAAAAATTTGTTCTTGGTGATATATTGTTTATCAGTTTTTATTGTATTAATTTAGAAGAGTCTCTGTCTGTTAGGTACATGTATGGGTGGGTGAGAAAGACCTTATTCACATTTGCTTATATTTGCAATTCCAACTTAGGCTCCCTGAAACCAAGAAACTACACAAAATTTAAAAATATTAAAATTACATGTAAAACCTTTAAAAACATGCCTTATATTAAAAACAAAGAACATTCTGAAACAAGGATACTACTCAAAATAATTTAAAAAAACAGTATATTGAGATGGCCTATTAATGTGTCAAATGCCGTGTTTGTTGTACCTCGGAAATACATAATTTCCAGCTGCTGCGTGTTGAGCAAAACAATATGGGAAAGGACGCTTCAATGAAAACTTTCTTTAAATATGCTTTCGGACCAAAAGACCTCATATTTTAACATTTATGAACTGTTTACTGTTCCAAAACAGCAACTGCATTGGAATTAGCATTTTTAATTACTAAAGGAATGGAACTCAGCGAGGCCTAAAAACAACAAAGTTCAGGGGCTCTATGTTATGTTTCACTACTAAAGGAGAATTGAGTTGAGTAAGAGAATATAATTGATTGACTGATAAAAGAAATAGTGAATTTCAGACCCACACTCCGTACCAGTGGGTGGCAGTAATGCACCATCTTGTTGTTTGCCACCCGCCATAAAACCTCAAAAAGAAGAAGAGGCCTGAAAACTACAACATCTGTCACGTGATTTAAAACCCGGAAACATCGCTGCTGGGTGGAGAGTTATTTTTTTCCGTAGGATTAGCTATATTAAACATGTAATAATGTATGTGCAGTTTTTTTTTCTCTTTCTCTTTTCTTTAAATTCGGAATTTTAATAATTTAAATCGTTGGTGATACGTTTTTGATGTGTCGCTTGCACTAGCGTATTTTAATTCATGGACAAAGACAAGAGCGGCGACATTGTAAGTTGGACAGTCAGTTATTTGTTAAAATATGATTTTAATCTGATGATTTTGACAGGAGCCAGTAGTTTTAAGTAAAATATGTAAATGTAAGCAGTTTAATTCAAACAACACTGCAGTCTAAAGCACAGAATTTGACTCTTGATTGATCAAATACAGGCTTGTGTAGCTCATACTGTTAAGATTGTTCTCATGCTTGTAACTTGTGGCAGCATGGCCAGAGCTCCTGGATGGAGATGCATCAGTTTATCAGTGGCCTTATCACATCTGGAAGCACCTCCAGCAGTCAGTCAGTGATGGAACAGCCAGATGTGCTTCACACAGCATGGGGCATGGCTGCAGGTGAAGCTTTGGGGTTCAAAGGTGCTTCATCTGAACCACCCAGACCATCTCTGGATAAAGCACATCCAGAGCCTGACCACCAGATTCAGTCAGGACCAACACTGAGGAGGGGAGAGGCCAGAGAGAGAAGGGAAGGTGAGAGTTTAAAGTAAATATTATGGAATTTTGTTCCAGTCATTACATTGTTTTCCTAAAAAAAATATAATAATAATACTAAAATAAAAACTTTAGCATGCAGTTAATTGCAGTCTATTTCCTTCACACACAGATGTGCATCATGGGTGCACCTGCCCTGGCTGCCCTTACTCCAGTTGTCCTCCTTCCTTTGAGACTTTAAAACCTAGACAATCTTTGTCCTCATTTCCAGGCTCTGATGCAGCATGCCACCCCAAAGAGCCTAGCAGTACTGCTCCGATGAGCCTGAAAATGTGCTTAGCAGGAGCAGACACCTCCGAACCAAGCAGCACCACCACATCTCAGTTACAAACCAGGCCATCCAGCCGGCGCCGAAGAGAGGATGAAGCAAGAGGGCCTCAGAGCCCTGAACTAGCATCAGACGAGAGCTCTGAAAGTACTCCATCCAGAGCTACCAAAGGGTCCATTTCCCATCTTTCCATGTTTCCTTGTTTGTGTTGCCACCATGGCCTCCAGACTTGTGCACAGATACTAAGCCAGCAGGAAGGCTCAGATTCCCCTTTTTCTCACACCCATGCCCATCATCATTTTCATCACCACCACTGCCCTCTAACCTCATGTTTACCCTGTCCTCAGCTTGCACACTCCCATTCTCGCTCTGCACATCTCCCTGGTGCTTTCCCCTGCCTGTCCTGCCAACATTCCTTTCCTGCTTGTACTCAGGGCTGCCACCACCAGCATAACCAAGCACGCACTCAGCAGCAAGAGGAGAGAGGTAGGACAGCACCTTCCTTGTTGTCACCGCACCCCTGCATGCATTGCTCTGCCTCCTTCTCCCGACCCTCCCAGTTGTTGCAGCACCAGCGCTCTGAGCATGCTCACAAACCATCTGGCTTCCTCTGTACTGAGTGTGGTAGGGCCTTCAACTCGCATAGCAACCTTCGCATCCACCTTAATGTGCATACAGGTGCCCGGCCCTATACCTGCTCTGACTGTGGTAAGAGTTTTAGCCAGTCAGGGGCTCTGAAGATCCACAGGCGGATTCACACAGGTGAAAGGCCTTATTCCTGTGGCTTCTGTGGCAGAGGGTTTCCCCATCTGGCAGGGGTCCGGGCCCATCAGAGGACCCACACAGGAGAGAAACCCTACCGTTGTAGTCAGTGTGGAAAATGTTTCACCCAGTCAGGAGCTCTGAAGATTCATACTCGCATCCACACGGGAGAGAGGCCCTTTATCTGTAGTATCTGTGGGAAAGGCTTCTCCAACCGTTCTGGGATCCGCTTCCACTATCGCACA
This sequence comes from Lucifuga dentata, assembly GCA_014773175.1. Taxonomy (NCBI): domain Eukaryota; kingdom Metazoa; phylum Chordata; class Actinopteri; order Ophidiiformes; family Bythitidae; genus Lucifuga; species Lucifuga dentata. The sequence continues at coordinate 13,317 of VXCM01000824.1, forward strand.
GTCCATGGTCTAGCCCCTGAACACGCTGGAGGAGCTGGGGGTGTGTACCGGGGATCAGCAGCCCATGGTTGTCCACCTATGGCTGCTGGGCATTCCAGGAATTTCCCTGCTAAACCCAGCAGCCCAGAACAAAGTCCAAATAGTGCTCCAAGGGATTCTCATGTTGGATCAGCTCATCCTGGATCCATTCTCCTCGGCAGACCTGATGGGAAGTCTCAGTCTGAGGGAGAAAATCCAGGCAGTCACAGAGAAGAGCTGCTGTATGCATGCGAAGACTGTGGTCTGCGTTTTAAGGATGCACCATCCAGGAACAGACATCAGAGCCTTGTGCACTACACATCTGAGGGGAGAGAGGGAGACACGCAGGAGGACAGACAGAGGAAAGTGACCACAGAGGAAAGTGACCACGTGACCACAAATGAAGGGGTGCAGGACAACAGTGGAGTTGGAAAGGTGATTTAACAGTGTTGGTAAGAGATCAAACACGGTCAAACATTGTATGGCTGAACATCATTAAATCAACACACCACAGTGAACATTGTTTTAAACTAGGATTGAAATTTTATGTGTGGAATATAATCTTTTACACATGCTGAATAATTCTTTAATACTGCACTTTTTTCAATTTGTTATATAATTCAAATGTGAAATTATACAAATTACATTTGGGTCACCCTAAGAATTTCAAAGAAAGATTCTGTGTACCTTATATGCAGAATGAAACGAGAGGAGACTTGAGTAACAGGTTTATTCTGTGTCTTCATCATTGCGACAAGACTAACGTTTTTTTGTTATCACAGTATGTATTTTATTATTTCCTTAGCAGGAAATAATATCTCAGACTGGTTTGACATGTTCCTATTACTGAGCTACCTGCTTGTCTTTCTACTGATTCATCACTGCAAGAAGCTTTAAATCAAGCTTGAAATATCTTGATTTGAATCTTGAATTCTGTTTCGACAAAACTCATATACCAGGCCAACTTCTAAAATACAACATTTTTGAAAAAAGTTGTTTTATCGTGCCTTATCCAGCAGTGCAACAAGTTGCATTCGCTAAATGTGAAACCACAAAGCTTCAGAAGCATTTTTCAGTCAATTTGAGCAAACCTTTGTGTGAGACTTTTAAGCTGCTTTTCAGATATTCTGGACATTTACCACTTATAAGATTTTCCTTCCCAACACAAATTTGCTCTATATTTCCCTTTTTGTGTGATCAGTGAAAACAGCAGTAATCAGTTCCAAACATTTATTTCCTCAAACAATACTGAGACTAGAATGGGCTTTGAATGGAATGGAACAGACAGTTGAAAAAAGTGAAGAAGGCATTACAGTTAATTTTCTTATTCCTCAGTTGTGGGGAAAGGTTTTTGTTTGTTTAATCCATCAAGGAGGAATGTAATATTATAATATTAATGTTGCCCTTGAAGGAAATGTTCACTAATCAGTTTGCAATCTTGCTTATTGTGTCTTTATGTGTAATATTTGTTATTAAACCAGTGGCTGGTTGTTTTATCATTTATGTTAGGATGGAATGGCAAACAATGTAAAAAAAACAAAACAAAAAAAAACAAAAAACAATTAGACAATGTATTGTTATTAAAGTCCCACTGCAGTGAAAATCTTACTCTTGAAATGAAAGTGTAAATCTAAAACATTCATTTACTGCTCACATATGTAGCCCCTCCCCCACCCTTGACTCTAATTAACTCACAAATAGATGCATCTGTGGCAATGAAAAGCTAGACTTGAAGAAATGGAGAACAATGCCTGAACTTTTGACTTGGTGCAGAAATCCAGTGGTTTGGTAAGTCATTTACTGTCTGACTGCTTGTTTAGGTGTCGTTCTCTATCAGCTGTGCTGCCTGTGTGACAGTATAGTTGTTTATGACTATCAAGTTGATTTTTGCAGCTACACAGCTATTTTTAATCAGTAGTTATGAAGGTCACATATGACGTTTGGACAATTATTGCTGTTTACTGCTTTTGTGCTGCTTGCCAGGCATTTGTTTTTTTTATGATACTATGCTATCAGTTGCTCCTGTGCAGAGGTGCTCATGCTTGTAATGTTAGTGAAAGTGTGTGATGATTTCAGTAGAAGTTACATTATAAACAGTGATCTTGCAGTTCTGTTGATTTGAAAGATCGGATGGTTCAGGTTTTTCAGGCTCCATGGGTGTGTCTTGACACAGAACAATTATTTTAGGCATGAGGTTAGTTTACTTATTTGTGGCTCCACATGTAATGGAGTGGACACACGCTGTAATGTGTGTAGCTTTGTTCATGGTCTCCTGTCACTACTAACCAGAGTAACTACATTACAGACACTACATTCATTATTAGAGCTTCTAATTTTTTCATGCTGTGCACATCTCTAACAGAGTGCTATCAATGGGGGGAGGTGGGAGGCATTAAAACTGATTGCTATCATCAGCCAATCAGCCAGACTTTATAATATTTAATTTGACACAGCCGCACCAAATTTAAGTGGATGAGATATCCACTCTGGATTAGAGACAGTGTGGAAAATGATTAAATTATTGACTGATGACTTTTATGAGAGAAAATACAGTGGCTTCTGAGTACCAGAGGCATTTTGTAAATTGAAATTGCAACAGCAGTGGGAGTTTAAAACATTCAAAGCTCAGTAGAACCACCTAGTGGTTACATGCAGTATATATACAATAACAACATTGACCACTTTGTTACAGTATACCATCTTTTGTTTTTACATACAGTAACACGTTTGAATTATGTGTGTGAAAAAGATGCTTTCTAATCGTGAAGTAGTAACATGATGGTGACATGTTCAGTAGATTTTATCATATTAACCAGTTAGCTTTAAGTACACGTTGCTGTGTTTGCATTATTCCACAGTGCAGCCTGTGATTAAACATCATTTCACCAATAAACAGTATCTCTGAGGTGACCTGCCTTTTCATTATGTATCACAGGGTAGACAAGCGAGACCTGGTCTGAAATCATCGTGTGCTGTGTGTGTACCCTTGTGCATAATGGTACAAAATGATTCCTCAAAATTGGGTACATGACTCAATGGAACGTTAGTTCATCAGCATTAGTACAGTTTGGACAGCACTGTCCCAGATTAGCACCCACTTGAGGTCATAACAGGTGTCACACTGATCCAAACAAGCTCAAGAGAGTCTTTTCTCTCCCTGTTTGAGCCTACTGTATTCACAAAGGCTCCTCATACGTGTGCTTCTGTAATAAGGAGTCACATGACCTTGGTTCAGCATACACAACACTGGCTTGTCGTGGGCCTTTGGCATGAAGGGCGGGGGTGCAGTAGCCATTGGATAGCATCCTGTGGGAGGGGCAGTCATATTGAGCATGAGAGGGTGTTGTCCTGGTACCATTAGCAGGTGTTGGCACAGGAAGTACATGTGTGTTACTGTGAATGCCCCCTGTTGCACTTGGTAGGTTGGACTCGGAGGCCTGGTCACTGAATGGGGTGGCGTACTCAGGCTCTGGGGGAAGTGGCTCAGCATACTCTGGCAAGTTTCCAGGGGTGTTGTAATGGTTGAAGGTGAAGGGGGTTGTGTAGCCCTCGTCTGGGGTGGGTCTGAATGTTGACCCAACCTTCTGTCCAAAACCAGGCTCAGCATAGTCTGCAAAGATTAGGTCAAATAAAAATGATTCAAAATCAATAATGTGATTACAACCATCCTGCAATTATTAACTAAAGGATCATATCATATGGGTGTTTTTTTTCATTTGCAAAATATATACAATCCGCATTGCCAACCATTTCCCAAAACATACTATTGGAGCAGTAAATATTAGAATGGCTTTCTCTACCTTCCACACTACCATTGGTTTCAGGTCATTCCAGTATACTATTAAAATCGACTTATAGAAACTTGAAACATGCTTGAGATAGCTAAACCATCACAGCAAACATGATGTCTAAAAATTTTTTTCGAAGCAGCTTCATTTACCTGGAGAGCTGCACAGAGCTGCACAGAAGAAAGTGTATGTTCCCCCAGGGAATATAGTCCCAGGAGAAGACCTTTTTTTTTTTTTTTTTTTTTTTTTTTTTTTTTTTAAACAAAGAAATTAAAAACCACTGTCCCTTCTACATTTGGACTTTGGACATATGTGTTAGCAGATGATACACTGAATTTTAAGGCGGGTGTATCACCTGAAGATGTGATTTTGAAAGATTAGAGGATCTGGCAAAATAACAGGAAAACTAAAGTACAGTTTTATGTTTTGGAAATGATTGTCAATAACGTAACAACTATGTGGGTAGGATTTATTGGGCTTAAACCTGCAAAATCACTGGTATGGTCCTTTAGGGATACACCAATATATTGGTATACCAACAGCATCAGTGGGCATCAGTGTTAAAATGTATAATATAATTAAATGTAATTCTATATATGATATATAGCAAATTTGTAGAATTTGCATTTTTGTCATAATTTTCCCAGGAGAAATTAATGCAACTGTCACATAAGCACAGGAAAAAGTATAATTTTCTTGGAAATATGAAATTACCTGAAAATGGTCTTAAATGTGTGAAAGCTTCCCATTTTCAACCTGCATTTGTAATAAGACTCTTACAAAAATGCATATTGGTATGGGTGGGAAAATTAGGGGAAAAAAAAAAGAACAAAACAAAACCAAAAGCACCACATAGCAACACATAATTTCACAAATGGAAAATAATCTTTTAAGATGGCGTTGGTCATTTGTGTCTTATGCTGTAATGTCTGGAACTTTCTTTTATACTCAATAGCAGTCTCATACCAGGCAGCCAGGCCTCTGTTGAGCTGCTTGGCCACCAACAATGTGTTCTCTAATCACAGGGATGGGGGCCGAACAGTGTAGCTCTCAGACCCCGTTAGGCTCTATCCTTCACCCCAGCAGAAGAGGCTGTGTGTGTGTGTGTGTGTGTGTGTGTGTGTGTGTGTGTGTGTGTGCGTGGGGAGGGGGTCCTACCCAAGATCCCACCCAAGGTCCCACAGGGAGCCTGAGAGGCAGATTTTTTTTAATTAGACAGGCTTTAGTGAGGGCTTTGATTGTCTTACCATTGACCCTCTGTCCTGTTTGTGACAGAAACTCTTAGTGAAGGGCCCCCTCGCTGGGGGAGGGGATATGGAGGAGGCAGAGTGGGAGCTGTTGGGGGAGAAGGCTGAGTGGCCTTTATCGAGGTCCAATTAAAGGGTCTCTTTCAGAGAGACTCCGTGGACCAAAGAAAGGAATGTTTATACTGCAACTGGGTGATGGGCTGAACCAAGGGAAAGAATGGACAACCCATGGAGAGAGCTGTTTGCCTGTCAGGACTAGCATGAGCTCCTCAGACTGGACACTGAAGCCAGAGGCTGTTAGAGGGGAAAGACATGAGCAGTGGAGGCAACACTCAAATTCTGAGATGAACTTTTTGAAAAGGTACAATGTCACAAGAAAAAAACATGTACCTGTCTTTCTACAGTGCATTTTGGCAATATATATGTATTTTTTTTTTTTTTTAACTTTTTATGAATTCTCACCATTGAGAGGGGGGTTGGGTAGAGCATCATGGACAGTTCGCTCTAGAGGGTAGGAGATAAGCTCTGATTGTGGACAGGAGAGACTCTTTCCCTGGAAAGTCTGACAGCCTATTGGGGATACACACACACACACACACACCAAAGTAGTTACAGAAAAGTAGAAAACACTCAGAAAAGCTAAACGGCACTTTACTTACTTGTGGGTAAAGAGTACTTCATCTGCGAATCTTTTTTCCTGTAAGGAGAACGAGAATAACTCAAAGTATTTAAGAATCACATATGCTAGTTCCCTTTACAGTGTGCTATGATAATGGGAGTGTTGTTGTGATTCTGATTTAAAACTAGCTATCAAAAATCAAAGAATAAGAAAGGATATCACGGGACAGAAAAATGTGTAGATTATAGAATATACGTATATTCAACTACAATACCTCCGTTTCCACAAGACTCCAGCCAACAGACAACTGACACACATTATCAGCCCCAGGACCACTCCCACTGCCACGATTACTGGTTGACTGGAGCCTACAGGGGCACAAGTGTTTGAATAGGTAAACAATTATTTAAGTGTGAAGAAGGAATGCAGTTTATTGCAACGTGTCAAACGGACAAAGATTGACATACAACATTGTTTTACTGATGGGGATTTTGATATTTATTGTTTCTAAAGCAGTGTGGTATTAATTTCCATAATACAAATGAGTAGATTAATGAGATGGTGCCACAAATACATACTCAGTCTTGTGTCCTTTATGACAACTGGGCCCACTGTGGGAGTGGCAGTGGGGTGAGGTGTACCAATGTTAACTTTGAAGGAGGGAGATTCTGTCAGAACGATGGCAGGACAAGACATTGTAACATCCGCAGTACAGATCTAACTTCACAATGCTAAATAGATCATGTAAGTTTATTTTAGACAAATACTTTTGGTTAGTGCCCACCTTCACCTGAGCGAGGCTTTTGGGCGACCTTGCCAGCAGGACAGCCCAGGACTTGGACCTGAGCTGAAGCTCTGCCTTGCCAGCTCAGGGGCTGCATCTGCACGAACCGAGCCACCACAGGAGGAAATAGGCTGTTGAGAACCCTGAGGTGGCCATCAGAATAAGCCTCAAACACCTGGGAACCATCAAGACCAAGTTACTCATTTACAAAGTGACCACAGAGCTTTTAAATCATGTCTACCATATCAGCTCAGGCCATAACAACCAGCTGAGCATCTGTGAATACAATGACACACCCACCTTTTTTTCTTTGCTGAGTGCACCTTTGTAAGGTTTCCAATTCTTTCTGTCCTTACTGAAAAGAAGAATATAGGCTTCTATGTAGAACTCATTTGATCCCATTGTTATTATTCCTGAAGACACAGAACAGAGTACACTGTTTAAATAAATATTTCTGACACAAAATTCATACTTTAACAAATATATAATTGAACCTAATCCCTTTTTAACCTGCAACAGTGCTTTTCTCACTCAGCTCCAACTCCAGCCAGGGATTTGGATCATTACTGTCTGCTGTCCAGGGAGAGAACCCATCACCAGAATCCATGTTTCTATCCTCCTTTCTCCAGTGAGATGAGGCATTTAAACCAGAAACAGCCAGAATGTTGTTGCATTCTGTTCAGGCATGAAAACAGAGGATTGGCTCTTTGAAATGGGATCATGTGGCATTCCACTGACAGGTTGCTATTTTGATGGAAATAGTTCATTACAGAAAATGTTTTTACTGCATATACAATAGCTTTAAAGATGATGCTGCTGACCATTTTCCAATGCATGACACAATATTTCAATGCAGACTTGATATTCACTTGATATTACATTGATTACTCAGCTCAAGTGGCTAAAATGCACAAACACTGGTCACATCATTAATAAAACTGGCAAAGTGTAGTGATAAATGTTGCATCTCATACCTCGACTGAAGAGCAGCTTCTTTTCAGATAATGAGCCCCTGTCAAAAAACAAAAAGGAAGGCTGACATGAAAAGTCTGTACTTCTACATTCAATGAAATACAAATCATAAAGAGCTTCATTAAACTTATATTGAGGTAAACAACAGCCACTGTAGGCAATTCTGTATGACAGTAATGCTGCCTCTGATTTTACAGAGTTGTATAATGCAAACTCACATCTTGGACAGGATTCCATTGGCAAAGGAGGATTCATACAGTGTCAGGCTTCTTCCACGGGTGACAGTGATGCGCCCTCCCAGACTGTTAGATACCACCCCAGCATGGACTGCAGACTTACACAGCACTGAGGTCTGTGGTGGAGGGGACATGTTGGAGCATTTTTAGTAATCTAGCTATAATTACAGTTTCTTTGTCTGTCTGTGGCACCAATATCTCTAGAAACCAGCACTGTATGAAGTTGAAATTCGGCAGGATTATTGCTCAGGACCCAAGGACGTGCAGTGTCGCTTGTGAAGTTGTTTAGATGAGTGGTTCTCGAATTGAGCTGTGCTGGTAAAAACTAGTCTGCGCACCAGGGTACACTCCAGCCTGGTCCGAATACGTACATTGTCAACGGGCCTGCACTAGTTATTTTAATTATTAACCAATGATGCTAATTGTAATCTCTAATACAGCAGCTTGGCATGCACTCAAATTAAGTGCGGCATGATAAAATCAGAGGTGGCATACTTACATCTCTGTAACCCTGTTCGGAGTTTCCCCAAACATCCCCTGTGACACCCTTACATCCAGCAGGGCAGTACACACTAAGGAACAGCAAAATTACATGTGAGATTTTGCAGTTCTACCGAAAACAGATTCCAATATGGGGAATGTAGAGATCAACCACTTACCTAAAATGCTGCGAGTTAAAATGAGATCCTCGCTGTAAACAAGAAATGAGATCTGCAACAAGACAGCCAGAAATAACTTAAAATGAGCGCTCATGAGAATTTAAACATTCTCAAATACAGGTGGAATCAAATATTTAGCTTGGAAATCCACCTGAATTGTATTAAAAAATTAAAAAAAAGAAAGAAAAAGACTGGTGTAGGACAGTGTCTCAGGATGAGATAATACACACTCACCCATTCATACAAACACACACTGGGTGAGACACTCATCTGTTCTGAGTGTACTATATTGGGGAACAAACAGTAAACACTGTTGATATGAAAAAGCCCTTTGTTTCTGTGACTTTGTCATAGTTCATGAGTACAGCGAATGTTCTCGTATGATCACATCTAACAGAGAGCGATTTGTATGTCTGAACCCAGGCCATCTCCAGACATAGCTGGATTTCATAAATAACTTTGTAAAAAACAGGAAGCTAGGATACATACTGTACTGTACAGCACAGACACTTCAATCAGAGGAAGGGAAGCTCAGTCTTAAAATAGCCTAGCATCCAGCTAAAAACTAAACAAGTCTACATGATTATTTAGATGATAGACACAAGGGTGCAGCTTTGGTTTCAGAGGCTGAATCATTCTGGCCAGACGACATAACCTCATCTTGGCCTAGGCGTCTGTATATGTAAACACACATTAGTTTTATTGTTTGAGGGTGAATAATGATGTTGTGTACAACTCAATAGCCTCTGGGTTGTGATGCCTTTTGGATCACAGCACATCTAGCATGGAATAAGAATGGGCTTGCAGTGGCTAACAAGCTGTTGATTTGTCTTAGTTGAGGAGGAGGAAGAGGAGGAGGAGGAGAAGTGAAGCCAGAACATGGCTTTCCAGCCACTCAAATCTGCAAGCTGAAGCATGAGGCCTCACTTCATTCAGGCTGAGAGAAGGATTCTGAACAAACACTCTGGAGGCAAAGATAGGGATGGACGATGCATGCCAATAAGCAGTGACTAATGCAAGCACTCGCTCACACACCCACATATGCATCAACACACACATACGATTGCTCATACAAAAAAACCAAACATTCACACGCTGGTCCAGTGTTAGAAATATTCCTGAATACGTAAATGAGCAAGGTTCTTGCATTGTTTCTACAGCTAAGTACTCGTAATGTAGTAATGACTGTTTATCAGCCTATTCCTGCTAAACAGATTAGCAATGTGAGCACATATAATGAAAATAAAGAGCGTGCATACTTGAAATAAACAGATGAGCACTTTACACATACACAAATCAACCAGCTACAAATAGCTGACTACCACAGCATATATGCTCTCATACAATGTCAAACCTGGATTCTGGTCTGTGGCGTAGGACAATAGAAATCCTCGTCCAGAGCGATGTGGACCTGACTTGAAGGTGACTGTCACTTCATTGCTGTTAAGTGTCACATTTCTCAAAGATGCATCAAGCTTCCCACACAGTGGACCTGCATTCATGAAAATGGATAAATTGATATCAGAATACGCCTTTTCCCCCCCAATATTCTCTCAAACATTGACAGAATTGGATGACCAATGTCATGTCATGCTTGCCTCATCCACAATCAGCTACCATGTTTCAATCCCATTCCTACAAACTGTAGAAGCCATACAAGTATGAAATGTGCTTGTAAGAACATCTACCCAGAAGAGAAAAAAAATCATGAGCCAGACGCTCTGGAATCTGATAATAAACACTATAACCAGCCAAACGGAATATTTCCGCCTCCTGAATCTCTCAGCTCATTTTGGTATATTGTTGAACTTTTATGCCCCCAAGACATGACTTGATACACCTGGTTGGAGCATGTGTGTGTCTGCTGCAAATTCTGTTAGTGTCTTATGCCAATGGAATGGTATGCCTTGCACGTAGTCTACAATCATGGCTGGGATACTAGCAGAAACGTAGAACATCAGCAGTACATTAGGAGGTATTTCAGAGGAGAATCACTTCTACAGTGTCCAAAAGTTATAACATCAGAATTTACCCAGGAAAGATGCTCTGTTGTTGGCTGTGACTATAAGAGAGCCATTGCTGCAGCCTGGACTGCTCTCAATGTCAAAATCCCCAAACAGTAGACGCAGAGTCCGTCCCTCTGGCACCCAAAGCCTCCATGTACACTGGGCGTCACTGGGGTAGGTGCCTGGATAGTTCTGAGTGGCCAAAGTTCCAGACTCGGTGCCCTGCAATGTATACCCACAGCCATTACCTGCAAAAATATATGTACAGTGAGAAGGCTGAGACGTAAAAAAAAGTTTTCAAGTTTTGATGATTTTGGGGTAGCTAAAGTTCATAGTTATTAGCACTTGGAAATATAGCCTTTCATGTAATGAGTTTGTCATTCTTTTGATGCCAAAGTGTGCTGGTTTCCTTACACTGTAAAATCCTGTTTGCAGGAACTGACCAACACCAGCCTCATATTTATTTGTCATAGCTGGTAGATATCAGGGATTTTTATTCATTTGGGCAATGTAAAAATTAATTAAAAAAGAACAATTAATATTTAAAAAACTAATTTTTTTTCCTTTGTGGAGCAGGTATGAGAAAATAATTATCAGCTGAGCAGCTCAAACTGAGGGCAAATATGTTTTTTACAGTGCAAAAGCTGTCACAGTTATGATCCAGACAGATTTATCATTAGTTTTCTTAAACAGATTTTAAGGCTTTGTTAATGCTTAGTTACACAACAGATGAGTAATGAAAGTCGCTTCTGAACATGCAGAGCAGAGCAGGACGTGTTTGTACTCTTCTGATCATAACTAGGAGATGACATAACTGCCAATAAGGGAAGTTCTTAGTTCTAATCACTGCTATGCATATAGATACTCAAAAGCCCTTTATTAGAATCTTTTAGATTAAATACACAATATGGCATTTTATTTTATTGCCATTGTCTAGTCGCATGAGAAAATTTAGACATATGGATCAAAATGCTATTTTTTATGACTGCCTTTCATTGTGAAGATTGCTTTCTTAAATCATCCATTCCTCTGATCTGCGGATGCTGTGACTAACACTTAGATTGGAACGGAAAAACACAAATATTTAGCCACAGCTCTTGTAACATCCCTATGGGTCACAGAAAATAAATGAGTCAATTCCCACAGTGGTCACAGAACTAAGTGCAGTGGGGGAGGTAGCTCATAAACATATGAAAAGTCAAACAGTGACCAGTTCCAAGAATGGTCAAAAACTGAATGACCACCTAGCCTACACATCATCCCCAGTCCTTGCCTTCCATATATGGGCACCGTGAACACAGAGAGAGGAAACTGGAGGATAACCTTCCACTCACTCTGGGCCACACATCCTGCATCACACCAGCCATTTCCACTCTGCCAGCTCTTCAGCTGCTAATACCATAAACTTTTGGCTGTTACTGCCCCTCCTTATGTCCCCTTGGATTCCCTGGAAATGCCACAGCGACACACTGCAGCCATGGGTAACAGAGCGTGGATCTGTCACCTTCCGGTGGGAGGCCACAGAGACAGCTTTCCTGCTATTTCTGGGGAAGTTCTAGGTGGCCGATAATCTTCATCTACAGCCTGTCTGCTGGCCAAACTCTTAGTTTCACCCAGTAAATGAATGCCACTCAGCCTGTCCAGACTAGGTTAGAAACTTTAACTGAATTACAGAATATTGCTGGAGTCAAGCTGGGTGGCAGGATACCAGACTGTCAATCAGAAGCACCTCGGCAACATGGTTTTCCATTTAAGGCTTTGCTGGCAGGTCCTTACAGGTCCACACTAGGAGGCGGGAGGTTCACCTGTCCTACCTGTCACTACAATGCCTTTTCCTGTTGAGTGTCATTCACAGTGTAACAACACTTCCCTCAGGGACTTCAGTCTGAAATGTTTCCCCATTCCTTGGCCCCACCAAAGCGCTTTGCTTATTTAGAACAAAATGATTCAGAATAGCTAACTGACTGTGGATTTAATCATCTTCCGATAAAAAAGATCAGTGGTATGTCTGACTACTGCAGTCATAGTCTGCATGAGAATAAACTGTTGCTACATTTGTGTGGATGTATGGAAACCGTGACTCATACTACTCAGTGTAAACAGAGTTGTGTTGAAATAATTAATTGATTAGTCAGTTAACAGAAAACTAAACAATTATTTTAACAATATATAATTTTTTTTTTAAATTTAACATCTCAAAATGCCAAATGTTTGCTAGTTTCAACATGACCTCTGGTTTTTTTTTAATATATGTATATACCGTATATATATATATATATATATTTACTACTATTCAGACAAAACAAGCAATTTGAAGACATCAATTTGGATATTTCTCACTAATTCCTTTTGAAGACATTTTATATAGTAAATTGTTGAAAAAAATAAGATGATGAAAATAATCTGCAGTAGAAAGGTGAGCTGATAGCTGAGTTCAGGTAAACATGGACAAGTGAAGAATATGTAAAGAATGCAACATGACATTACATGCTCGATCTTTGCACCTACTTCATTTTCAAATACTGGCTTACACACACAAAACTTACAAGTAAACTTATATGTCCTGTTAATAGTCTATACATATAACTGTAATATGACTGCTGCACATATAAAAAGTTGTCAGAAGTAATACACTGCTAAATAAAGGCCGATCTAGGTAAACATTGTGAATACTTGGCGATTCAGGCTAAACTGAATAAATAATACTTGGAAATCTTTGTCTTACACCCAGATCGTCAGCAAAAAGACTTTATCTTACCCTCCTGACCGCGAACACCCAGCGCACACACGCAAACAGTGATCCAAAAAGTGGCAATTACAGATTTCACAGCATCTCCGTTGTTTCCACCCGTTTCCAGCATGATTTCCACGGAGCACTGCGTGGAAAACTAAGGCGCAAACCCCGGCCACTCGAGGCTGATCGCTTCTGTAAAAGTTACAGCTTGAAGCTGGATATTTACTATCGGACTCGGGACCTCAGCTCGACTTCCTATTGGTTTTCCAGGGTGTCAATCAAAGCATTCCCAAACATTCCATTCCCAAATAGGGCGGGGCTGATCTGGATCTGAATGCTGATCTGAGGTCAGCTGCTGGGTCATATAATCCCTGATATCCACAAGCTATTGTATGTCTATAATATAATATATTGTAGAAATGCTTTAATTCTTTAGATTGTGTAATAGATAAGGGTTGTCCTATAAAGACCAACATTTGGAGTATTTCGGTTTGTCCTCGACACACTTTGCTTCTTTCAAACTGCAAATCCTGCCATCTTCTGGTGAAATGTAGGAACGACACAAACAGAGTAATACATTTCATTGGAACAAGAAAACCCCGACCAGATCGAAGCTGATATGAACAACAAACTATTTCAACAACCTAACATCCTTTTATTTATTATTTTTTTTTCAACTTGTTTCATCGGAAGGTGTTTTTTCCGGCTTGGTGTTGCTCAGTCAGTGTGCAGCTCAGGCTCAGAGGCTCAGAATAAACCGTGCGCTCTCACATAAGAGCAGTTTGACCGATTACACATTGCGTGCGAACTAACCGCTTGCCGTGACAGCGGGACAGATGCTTCTCAGGCAAATGCTGCTTCACCGCAGGAAGTGTGAGGGCGCAGCACGGCGCATGCTCTGCAAGCCTCACAGCCGAGGATGAACGATCCCCTGCTGTAACACGGTGAGTCGAACCTTTAAGAAATTACAGAAAGTGGAAAGTAGCGTGTTTTTTAAAGTTGTGGTGGAGAGTCGGGGGGTATTTGGAGCGGCTCCTCTTTGCGCGCCGTTGCTGTCCGTGTGTGCGCGCTGCCGCTCCAAACAGACGTCATTAGTGTGTGAAGGAGGGTGAGAAGGCACGCAAGTGTTCGTGTAGGAGTGATCCAAGAGACTACTTCGTAAAATGTGTTGATCACTTTGTTGTTTTCTCTCCTTAAAGACATGGACATGCTGTGGATTTGGTTTCGCAAATGTGGAATACTATCCAGGAAGTTTGTAAATGCATTTCTCCTTTTTTTTTTTTTNTTGGTTTCGCAAATGTGGAATACTATCCAGGAAGTTTGTAAATGCATTTCTCCTTTTTTTTTTTGTGTTGTTAATGCTCTTGTTAATGTAGATTGAATTTGTATTATACAGTGAATCACATTCAAATTCAGGGTTGCATGCCTTACAGTGTGGCAAGTTTATTCACATTTCACCCATTTACTTGGGTTTTATAATGTTTCCAATGTAAATAAGGAAATTCTGTAACTGATCTGATAATGACTAGACCATTACAGATGAGACCTAAACCCATTACCATTTTGACAGCTCAAAACATTACTATGCTTTTGGATATTATATTGATTTGAGATGACAATTTGCTTAATTTGACTTAATAAAATAGTGTCATAACTGGTAATAGTGTCATAACTGTGGCAAAATAATGGCCTAAATTCTTATGTTTAACACATTGTAGTACAGCTGATATTAGTTAAGGACTTTAGTCTTGAATAATTTATGAAAAAGGTAGTGTCACCCTGTTGAATTGTAAAAGTAATGCCATTACTGCACCATCTTTATTATTCTGTCCTGATGGCCATTTTTTTAAAGTTAAAACTGCAATGTCTTGTCTGATTATCTAAGATACTTATGTAGATTCTGTGCAGTGGTATAGGAAAAAGTCCTGCCCATGTGAGGATTATGCCATTACAAGCGGACTATGGATTCTTATTTCTGAATGCCAGAAAAGACAGTTGGGGCTGCTTTCCATTGACCTGTGTATGCACTGAATACCATCACTGCATGCATGTGTGTGAGCTGGATGCTGATGTTAACATGCATGCTGGGACTTCTCTGTGTGCAGCTCTGTGGGGAGGGGTGATGGCGGGTGCTGAGGTCGCTGTGTCTTCAGGGAATCTCATGGTAGTGAAGGAAGAGGAGGGGGATTCCAGTGGCAGCCAGGAGACTGAAGTCATCCTGCACCTGCAGCCCATCCTGCACGGGTAATATGGCAATTATCATTAAAGACAAACAAAAATAGCAGAGTAAATTATGTAATACAGTAAAATGCATGCATAATCTGAGTCTCAGCTTAGTAATAATGTTTCTTGTTCTCTGTAGCATGAAAACATATTTTATGAATCCCTCATCAAAGCTGCCCATATTCCATTTATCTAAAACCTGACATCAAAGAATAGAACAGATATGGCTGGGCTGTGTGAGGAAGGTGTCAAAAGTTAAATTTCATAAAATGTCACAAATGTAATGACTAAACATAATTTTGCTATTTGATGGAAACTTATTCAACTTTTATTGAGCATGAAATGATTATTCTGTTTTATCAGAGAATCTGTCGCCCTCTGCAGGGTAACTGATGACATTGGTGACACTGGCAGTACAATCTTGGCTGTAGAGATGCATCATGGTAAGTAACACATATTCCTTCACTGCTTACATCTGATTTCTTCATCACTGCAACAGCTTTTTAAATAAAATGAATACTTAATGCGCATGCATGAACCCCTAACAATCTAATTTTTCACAATAAATGTATGGTTGCTTTGGTGTTCTGTGTCGTGACAGTGCGCCTTGTAATTTTGCTGCAGATTTTTCATGTTCCGCTTATTTGCCTGTAATCTTTAGATGGCAGTCAAGCAGAAGGAGAGATCGAGTATGGATACCCCATCACTTGCGGAGACAACAGAGCAGTTCTATTGATTAAGAAGTTTGTGTGCCCTGGAATCAATGTCAGATGTGTTAAAGTAAACTGACACCAAGTTCATAACCTTTCCAGCCAACTAGACATGATTTTCTTCATATTTTATCAGCCTCCTGTGACTGTTATCACATACGAGATTTTACAACCAGAAGCATTTCTTTATTCTGTGTTTTGTTTCTCCAGTTCAATGACCAGCTCATCAGTCCTAAGCAGTTTGTGCACCTTGCAGGGAAAGCCACTCTAAAGGACTGGAAAAGGGCCATCAGACTGGGAGGGGTCATGCTCAGGTAGACATTTAGAAGCAAAAGAAACACTGCTCGTCCTCTTTCTCATAGCTGGAGATTGTCATGTGCTAGATATCAGTCTGAATGCACTTTAATAAATTCCTTCACTTGAGTCTGGTATAATTTGCAGTTGCAGACTGTCTGTGCTGGGGTTTGCCAGTACATTCCAGAGTCAGTCAGTAAGCAGCATTATTGTGGTAGCAGATCAAATAACATGCAAGCAAACTGATGCCTCTCGCCCCTGTATCATGTTTGTGCTTGTTCTTGCTGTTACTATGAGTCAATACACCAACTCAATAAGCAATAGCTGTTCGTCTAAAATAAAATCAGTAGAACTCCTGGGTATTTAAATGCCTTTGTTGCAGCAGTGTAACAAAATATTTCGATGGATACTCTGCAGCTTAACCTGCTTCTCTCCATGCAGGAAAATGATGGATTTGGGCCAGATAGATTTCTACCAGCATGACACTGTATGCAGCAACACCTGCCGCAGCACTAAATTTGATGTGCTGATCAACAGCACACGAGTCCCATCAGGGAGCGTGGTGCAACCTGGCCCATCATATCTGCCTGGTGATGCTCCTGGAGGACAGCTGCCTCCCCTGAAAGGTAGATTTTAGTTGGCATGTATCTGTTTCTCTAACCTTTTCTCTTTTCTCTCACACATGCTTGGGCAGCTGTGTTCTGTCATATCATTAAAAAGTCTAGAAGTCACCTGGATTACATTTATCTACGAGAAAGAAACAATGACTTATTTCTGATTAAGTCTGTAGAGGGCCAAAAAAATGTTGAAATAAGATGGACCTGAAAGAAAAGTCTTTGCCATTAATGGCCAGATGGCTTCAATAATAAGCCAAGTTTCCTTTTTGATCAATCGCTACACAGGAAAAATAATAAAATCTTGGAAAAAAGCAGTTGGATTAGCTTGCCAGCCTTCCTTTGCATAACATCAATTATAATCACCATGCTTTAAATTTTTTTAAAATTTTTTTTACTGTAATTCAATGATAATATGAGGTGTTTATGCTTATTTTAGTCTATTTATATTTTGTTTCAGGAGAGATTGTGCATGATGCAGCAGAACTAGAGGATCCTCTGGAAAATAAGTATAGTGCAAAAGCAGAGTGGAGCCCTGGTCCAGTTCTGCCTGTAAACTCCACAACAGCCAACGGACATGCTGTTAAGAGAAAAAGGGTCGACATTGCTGGTAAATACAGGAAATGGCATACAGACACTCATTCAGAGGCAGGGTTGTGCAACAGCTCAAAGAGGATGATGAAGAGTAGACATGTAGAAAATTCACTTTTAGAAATGTGAGAGATGAGAGAAGGAATATGTTAAGTAGAGGGGATAGAGAGAGTGAGGGAAAAGTGAATATTGATTTAAGGCAAACTTGAAAAAGCTGATAAGACAGAGAAGAGAATAGATGGGTATGGCATTTGAAGACTGAATATGCTATAACATGTGTACCATTCCAAAAGCTACAGAAAAGTTCCAAAGTCTGAAAATTCATCACCTACTGGTCACTTACTTAATGGTACATTTTCAATAGTATTTACTGCTTTGTCAACTGTTCCAAGATAACTTTCTGTTGTTGCAATGGAAATTACAGACTTTCCATGTTGAAAGGCACAATAGTAATTTTGGTCTCTGTGAGGTCAGAGAGAGTGTATGTGTGTGTGTGTGTGTGTGTGTGTGCTGTGGTGAATCTTTTGTAGCCCATCTCATTTGAAGAAGCACAGATTCAGCCCTGCAGCATTCACTCTTCTAGTGCATGGGTTTTTGGCAGGAACCAGACCCAGAATTGGGACACAGCCATAGAAATATTACAGTGATGGATAAAAGGCACAACATTAAAGGGCCTGCGCACCCACACAGGTGTTTTCATTTATTCTGGCTGATTCAATGCTTCTCAGATTGAAGTTGAGTGGAGCTACACTGTCCCATCCTCACAGATGTAGCAAAGCTATCAGGAGAGTCAGGGAGGCAGTCAGTGCATGCCCACACAGTCCGGAGAAGAGGCCAACCTACCAAAACAAGTGTTCTACAGCCTTTACCTGATTTCAGAATTGAGTGCAACACTTGACTGAAATGCCAGTCTTTGCTGCATAAATAGAGAAAAATGAAAATAAAACAATAACAGGAAAACAGTAACAGAAAGAGCCTGACTAAGTTTCTGAGTGTTAGGCAGAGTGACATGTCTCCTGGTGTTGCAGTCCAAGACATCCTACATTAAGGAGTTGAAGAATACACAGGAAAAAGTCCCTATGTATGGCTTTTTCTAAGCTCTGAATTAAGAGCTTTGAAAGATGGCCTGATTAGGCGTTGTCCCAGCTGGAAGACATTAGGCTAAAGACCTAACCATCTTTTGTGTAAATGGCTAATTATAATGCCTCCCTGCAGAAGCTGTATTGCTGCTCACAGAGGTAACAAATTGATGACTTCCTATAAATGCACCCAGGACATAACTGTCCTTATATTCCAGAAAATGTGTTTTCCACACAGTACATATTCCAGACAAGAAATTAATTTAGCCTCAGGTGTCTGTAAATATGGTTTGCAATATTTTCTCTAGATATGTTGCATTTTACTTGACATAAGACATCGAGCACCTCTAAAAGTTTATCAGTATAAATATGCCCCGACCCTATTTTGATCCAGTCTGTACATGTGTTTCTCAGTCTCTCTCCAATCTGCCCCATTTTTTTTTCACAATTTCTTATGCTTTCCTCTGTGCCTTTTTATTTTTTTTATTTATTTTTTTTTTATACCCATTCCTCTCCTTCTCATTCTATCTCATATCATTTTCCTATTTTCCTCCAGCTTTGGCACAGTCTCCTTTTTTTCCTCTCTCAATTTATTACTTTCTTTGTCAATCCTTTGACTCTTTAAATCTCACCTCACAGACATTTCCCTGCCTCCATCTGCATCTCTTTTTCTGTCAACATACACCTCCACAACATATAAAGAAATGCAAGCTTTCACACACAAAAATCTCCCTCGTTTCCTTCATATACCCCTCTTTCTTCTTCCTCTGCTGCTCTTTGTCATTTCAATAGCCATCGTAAAATGAAATGATCAGAGCTCCCTGCATAATAAGTAAGGGTGTCCCTCCTTATTAACTCTCTCTAGATGGGGTTCTGAGCCTGTGGAAGGGTGTGGCAGACATTGGGTTGATGGGGGAGGTCCTGTCCAGCATCCAAAAGAAATTACTAGCCACTCTTAAAGGAGTNTTGGGTTGATGGGGGAGGTCCTGTCCAGCATCCAAAAGAAATTACTAGCCACTCTTAAAGGAGTGGAGGTCCGCAGCGAGAAGGACAACCTGCAGGAGGCAGGTGAGTTCTCATGCTAATACTTAGCATTAGATAATTGCTATTTAAAATGCTGGTCAAGTTAAAAATATAAATCCAGTTAAAAAAAAAGAGTTTCACTAAAAGCTAAATCATTTTCAGAAGGAAATCCATTGACATTGATTTTTTGAATTGATTTTTAATAAGAGATTATTATGGACAATTTCTTTGAAAAAGAATTGGATTAATCATGTGGGGAGACACAGCCTCGTAGCTGCACTTGTAGGACCAACTTGACATAACTTGGACCATTTTGTTTCGTCAGATGCTATCACGCTTAATTCCCTTTGCGAGATGTTTGGGCTGCTGGACTCGGTAAAGCGAGCTCTGGAGTTGAAGCGCAGCCAGAATGAGGAGAACACAATCCATAACACACTTTATGGTGAGAAAGGTGTTAACGTACAGCACGTACAGCGATATCTCATCTCATCTTCCAACAAATAGGTGGGTTATGTTAAAAGCAATATTCTCTTTTCCACTAGTGTTGGATGAGGCCTTGGGTGAATGGAGGAAACAGGGTTGCAATAAAAGCACTTCCTCCAAGACTACGAAACACCTGAGACTGCAACCTCAGAGCACCACAAACAGCCAAACCCAACACTTGTTGTCCCCCTTTGCGACCAGCCTGATCCATTCCCTCTCTGTCTCAGGTTTATCTGCGGCTTCTCTTGCTCAACTCACCATGACCCCTCAGCACTTCACCCATTTCTCAGCATCCGTCTCCACTGGCCAGCGTCATCATGTTGGAGCCCGGCATGGAACTAGCAGGGAGGACAGGGATGGTGGAAGCGTCATGCTGGAGAGGGAGCATGACTTCAGTGACATGGGGAACCAGGAGAGGGTCCGCAGGCTGGAAGAGGAGAGGGAGCAGAAAGAAGAAGCCTCAGGGATCCACAAAGATGCTGCACTGAGGACTTATAAGTTTCCTAAGGACCCTCGCCTTAGAAATGAGGACTTAGAGGAGACAGGCAGCTTACTTGACATTGACAAGGTGGTTATAGGAAAAAAGGCATCAAAGAAACATAAAAGTAAGAGAGAGAGTGGACCCAAAGGAATGCTTTGGGACTAAGTGAGGGAATCTGCCTGAGACATGAAGACATGAAGAGCAAAAGAGAGAACATTTATTTTTTTCTGTACGATCATATGTATTTGATTACTTTGGGTGGTGTAACAGGCACAGATTGATTCGTGCATCAGGGTTCTAAATGAGAAAATCATTTGAAATATACTTTTATATTTACTTTACATTTTAAGAAAGTCACAGCACTGTGACTTTGCTGTTATGTTATTAAACATACTGTGAGAAATTTGGATACTTGTGAAAGTACTCCATGGAAGTATTTCTAAATCTTAGTCTAAAGACTCCTGTCAGAACTATGTAAATATGTGTTTCTATTTATGGTATTTAGTGACAACCTTTCCTTTGTCTAGAAGTAGGTTGTGAATTTATCAGATATTTGCGACAAAAATATTTCCCATTTTCTTATAATTATTTCTAATACTTGTACTGGATTGAAAAACTTATTTTGTGGATTATACTTGTGTGTTGTATTTATATTAGCTACGTTTGATTCAATGAGATATCCCACTCGGGCTAATACAGTAATTAGCCTCTTGTACAATGCCTAAGAACTTATTTCAGCTATGCATCAGACATTCACTGTCTGACGTTTGTAGATTAATTTTAATGTTTAACATTGAAAATAGTGTAAAAGTATTGTGGCTGTTGAAATGTGCTGTTGTTTAAACAGAATACTGTTTCGTCATATGCCCTGCAAATAAACAATCTATACTTTGCTTTATCATAGAAAATTTCCAAATGACAAATGTATCTGCTATAGCACATGGAAGTTTGACAAAAAAAAGTACTGTATGACAGTGAACAATTTTTTTTTTTTTTAAATAAAGAATTTTTAACTGTGTTGAATACTTAATATTATACTGCTGGATTCATAATTTGATTTCTTATTATGTCAGATTATAGACAGGCATTGTAGATTCTGATGGTTGTCACACTGACAGCACAAATAGCAACAACATTCACTGCAGTAGGTTATAATATTAGACATACAAATATGATTTTCATTTTAAATTCCATTCCCCCCCCCCCCCCNCCCCCCCCATTGAGACACTTATTATTAATTTAAGAAGTTTCATCCATCTCATCTTTTGACATAACCGTGAAAGCCCACTGGTGACTTTTATCTTCATTCACAGAAGTGAAGCTTAAGAAAAGTTAAGTAAGCAGAGAAACTCAGAGGACAGAAAGCTGCTGCTTGTTCTGCTCCCTCTGGCTTCAAACATTCCAGCAGGTTGCACTTCTGTTCATCCCCAAACCGGGAATGTCAAATTAGGTGTTTTCTAAGTGACAACTGGTGGAAAACTTCTACTACGGTAGTATTTCTGCTTGGTGTGTGGCCAAATGTGCACCGTGCTCAAAAATAGCTGCAATTTTTTTTTTCCTTCTCCCAAGTGATTCACTGTTGGTTTACCTTCCATTACCATGGTCTTGTGCTGACAGTGATGGTTTGATTACCAGCCTTTGTTGCCTTCCCTCAGACACAATGATATACTAATAGAAATGTGTGCTTAACACTGTGCATGTAGCTGTTTGCAAGGAATTATGTCATCACACTGTCAGCATCTCTGCTTACACCTGTCCTGTTGTTGCATTTGAATGGTATACAAAATTCTTCTAACTTTATTGCAGATTTAATGCAGTTTCACACCAGAAAACCCCACTGTGCCTTAAGTTCAAAATGGCTGCCATGCACCAAACAGGTGGCATTACAGGCGTTAGCTTGACATACACTGTGCGCCTTTGGTCAAATTAAGGAATTTACTCAGCAGTCCATCGTTTAACTGTCATTCAGGGCTAACAACATTAGCCACTGAGATGTGCACTGATGTTGGAAGGCTTAGATGTCTCGCTGCAGGAGTGTACATCTGTTGGCCCCTTTTAATTTAATCCACAGCTTTAATGTTCACATGAGACCACGAAATGAAAGATGAACAGGCTCCATGTTGGCACCTGTATCCAACTGGGCTTTCTGGAGCCATAGCTAAACCATGTTTTAACAGCTTGGACCATGTTGGGAAGTAGCTGCAACATCAGCATTTATGCAAGATGTTCAGTTTCACAGTTGAATCCCAAAACCCGTGCCATGAAGTAACAAAATTTGAGAGGACACCTTGCAGCATGTGACTGGTGTCCAACAATTCAAATTCAAATACAGCTCTAATGTTTTATTTATAGTGCCACATGCCAGAGCACATGGCAAATATTTGCACACATGTCAAAGTGACACCGTCTTCTTATTGCTGCACTTGTGCTGTCAGTTCTGTGATACTGTATGTGTACATTTTAGTTTAAACATTGCGTAAAATTTGCACATTTTTTGCCAGGTATTCAAACAAACATGAGCAGCTGTCAGTATAGAAAAATGTAACCTCATCAAATGTAAATTTATTCCAAACAATAGCAGACAACAGACAGTCTAAGTTATAAAGTAATATTCTTCTGTATATGTCAGGAAGCAACGTGACGGCACGCTTAGCATCTGTCTTTTGTGAATATAATATTAAATTAAATATTTTTTTCATAGCTATTATAATGAGTACATTTGTCAGATCTCAGGTGGACAGTTAATATGATTTAAAATGTGTTCAAGTACAGTACCTGTAAGTACAATAAGGTACCACTTGTATTTTACTTGAATATTTACATTTTGTGCTACTTTTTACTTATACTCAAGAGGGAAATATTGTACTTTTTAACTCCATTACATTTATTTGATGTCTGTAGTTACTGGTTAGTTTGCAGATAGGCTTTAACATCAGCTAAACTCTGGATATTATTGCTGTTTCCAGGAAAAAAAAACTTTTATCTTCACCTCTTTGTTGGATTTTTTTCAGAAATTTATTTGAAAAGTAGTTCAGAGAATTTACAATAGCGTGGAGGAGTGAGAAATCATTCAACTGACCTGAAAGCATGAAAAACAATTGGGTTTCATGTAGCTTGGTGGTCTGATTTTTCCAGATTCGTTCCAAAGTCCAAATGTCCATACTCTCACTAATTTTGCTAATTTGAATTACTAATACACTAACATGTACCAGATATGTGGTAAATACATCAATAATTTAACACAATGAATGCTATTGATACCACAGTACATTTTATTGCTAATACTTTACTTTTAATGCAGGACTTTTTTCTTGTAATGGGATACTTTTTCCACTTACTGTATACTGTAAATCTGCTTTTATGGATACATTTTTTTTTCCCACCAGTGAAGAATATATTTCACTGTTTACAGACACAGGTGAGATTTTAGAGCTCTTACAGTATAAAGGGTGAGTTCACAGACTTTTGTCACAGTAGCAACTTGGACTTGTTACACACACAAACACACAGGTATAAGTAATAACATGAACTTGGCTGTGTTGTCATGCAGGATGCCTACGGTCATGGGTCACTGGCACACCTGAGTGGAAGGAGGCCATCATTAATGTTATCAGTTACGCCTGTGCTTCTCCTGCCATCCTGATCCATGCATGCTGCTTGCATTAAAGGCCACAGGGTTGTGCTCGTTTTTTCTTTTTCTTTTTTTAAAGAGCACCATACAGCCTGCTTAAATACTGATCATTTTCTACTTTAGCCATTGTTAGCATACTGATCATGCTGTATAATCGTGGTTAGAAGGCTGTGGGGCAGTGAAGAATAAACAGCTTCTCATTAAAATTCAGCCCAGCGCTTTTTAAATGCCATGCCTAATCGTACACAAGAGTTAAAAAGAAAATGCAGAATACTGATGATTACATATTTTGCAAAGAAAAAAGATTTTGTGACAAAGTCCAACATTAAAGCTATTTCTTGACAAGCTATCACAATTCTTATCACTAGAGAAATTAATCCTAGACAGGTTAACTTGTAGGCATTTGTTAGTTTGGAGATCTGGAAAATCTCCATAGTTTGGTATCATTGACTTGAATAATTTGAGTTTGTAGAGTTTTCTTTTTGTGGTTGTCAGAGTAAATGTGTTTAATATGGCCAAACCCTCTGACATTTTAATGTCATTCTCTGGATTTTTTCCTTTTTTTTTTTTTTTTTTTTTTNTTTTTTTTTTTTTTTTTTTGTTAGTTGATTTTTAACTGTTGCTGTTGTGAGGAATTAACCTTATTGGAGCTTTACAGAAGAGAAATGTTGGCATTTTGTATTTGCTTATTTATAACTTTTGTCTGTTTTTTTACGGTAAATGTTAAAGGAAGGTGAGGGGAGGGACTATAATGCAATTCTGATATTTCAGTTTGTGTTGAATTTGATTATTTAAAAAAAAAAAAATGGATGGACAGATACAGAAAGAGAGTCTCCACACACACACACACACACACACACACTGGAACGCTTTGCTTGGCTTACGTTTGAACACCACAGCGCTGTTCTCGTGTTTGCCCGCTTGGAGGCGCCCTGCCCCTGCCTTATGACTATCATGGCGCCTGAGAGGCAAAGCGTGTTTGAGCACAGAAATCTCTCCCTGCAAACTGTTTACCCTGACGTCAGTTTGCAGGACTGGCTGTGCCCTGTCTCCCACAGTCAAACTCCCCTCAGTAGCTTTGGGGAATAGATGGAACTCCTCACAACTCCGTGCGCGCCGCAGCTGTCGGAGTGAACGACATGATTTTTGCGCATTTAAAGTGGAATAAAACTACAGCAGCATGAACACCTGCGCTTTTCTGCTCATTTTGACTGTTCAGATCTACGCCGATGGCATCGAGGGGCCAACAGGTAAGAAACGTTTCTCTCCTCCTGGAAGTTTTACATGTGGGTGAAAGTCGGAAAGCTTCGCAGCGAGTCTAACATCGATGCCAACTTTGTGCCATATCTCCAAAACATCGCCGCGTTTCTGCTTCAGCGGTCACACCAACTGTAGTACAGAATTAATTCTAACAACAGAATGTAAAAACAGTTTCTGTTATAACTTTGATGAAAGGATCAGTAAGTTTTCTTAGTGGAAACAGCCCGGTGAAATAATTTTTTCTTATTTGGCGAGCATCGTGCCTCTTCTGGGAAATCTCCCATTTCCCTTTTCCCAAAACAACCTAACCCATTGCGCTCCAGTGTTGCTCCTGTTATTGTTCAATATTTAAAGGCGCCAGGTAGCTCAAAACATTTGTAAGCCAAAATGATAAATCAGTTCGTTTAAAAGGACAATTCCCCTTCAGACGAAATGGATCCACACTGCCCTGACCTTTAGACAATTTAATCAATATCTGTGAGCATGGACCTCTCAATTCCAACAGCCAAAAACCAGAGCATCAATCTGTGATGACATCCAGACACCAAACCACTGGATTCTCTTACTCAGACAGACTCCTTTAAAGTTTGCATCCTAATGAGATTTGAATCACTGAAATGCAAACAGCTTTAAAACTGTCCTCATAATAATACCACTGTAGGGAAAATAGCGTTATTTATTCATCTTGTGCAGTAATGCATTTTTCTCATGGTGTGACCATCAAAACAGCACAGGGTCTTTTCTGTGGAGAATTTACAAGACATATTTAAGGAAAGGGAGAAATGTAAATGTATTTCTTTTTCTTTTTCTTTTTTTCCCTGTGCCTTATTTCAGTTTTTGGGCGAACAGCCTGTTTGTGTCATGTGGAGAATGTTCTGATAAAATGTAGTTTTTCCAATTTGCTCCTCAGAATTGCAGTGAATAGCTTTTTGGAAGTAGTAATTTAGTGTATAAATAATACAAATGTGCTTCTATCTTTCTTCTATCTTCTATCTTTTTATCTCCTTAAATATATGAAGCCAATTTCTCTTCTGAAATTTTATCACTGTTGTATATATTTACTGCTCTGCATTGTGCTTATGTGTGGTTGTGTGAAGAAAAAGCCCTGCCATAGTCTCTCTCTCTCTCTCTCATACACACAAGTTTACCACCTTTTTCACTTTAGGTCATAGAACCAGTTAATGCAGTAATAATTGGTAACATTTCCACCGAATCATGTTTTAACACTGTATAATGTGACACAGGTCTGTTACATGCATGATTAAAAAAAAAAGACGTATTATGTCAAGAACACAAGACAGTTGGACTTGATATTTCTTGACTATTGAAATAGAAATAATTGGCATTATTTTAAAGCACAAGATTTGGCTGATGTTTGTGTCTCTCATTAGCGGTGTTTCTGTGTTGTGAGCAACGGGAAAACCACAGAGAGGTAACACCATAGTGTATAACCCAATCTAAAAAAAAACAAACAAACAACAAATCCATGTAAGCAGAATGTGTATTGTCAAGAGATGAGTGGAGCAGATCATTAAGAGGAATGGGCTGCGACATAAGAAGGTTTAAATCACACACAGGTAATTAAAAGAACTCAGTGGAACAGTGATGCTTCATTAAGGATATGTGAGAGTGTCAACCAAAATTTACATGGTGCTGCCTTTTTTGTTTGTTAACTGGAGTGTGGCTAGCTTTGTCATCTGCTTTTTTACCTTCCTATTAGCTGCTAATAGATATACTGGCAGTTTTCTAGTCTACATGCCTCTGACTCCCATCAGGCTTCTCCGAGCGTGCTCAGTGCCCACATCATAAAGGAGGAGAAATTAAGGGATGTCCTGGCAGCCTTGACTCCATCAAATCTTCATCGTTTCCTTTGATTAACAGTTAGCGTTTATTGCTTTGTGTGAAGACCACATCTTAACCTTGAAACTTAATAGCAGCTAATACTGTGCCAAGTGAATACATTCTCAGTTGGAGATTTCTCGCCTTTTTCACCAAATCGAATCCATATTTTCTATATTTTATGCTTATGCCATGGTCAGACCTGACTGTCAGTTCAGGGAAAGTGAAATTGTTAGAGGTTATGAAATATGGAGACACTCTGCTGCACTGGACTGACTGTGTGGCTGATAAGGGGAACAAATCACATTCACATCAGTTTTGCCCAGGCAGCATAAAGAGGTTATGGACTTGAAAAACCACTGTGGCAGGACATATTTAGATGTGCTTTTCATAGTGTAAATCCCATTCTGACACTTAAACTCATCTGTTCTCTCTTATGGGAAAGGAATGCATGTTCACTTGCCATCTGTCTCTTGTATTACTGAGAATGTTATTAACTGAGCGGTGTAATGTGGGCCAATTATCCTATGTCACATGACTCATTTCCCAGTTTGATCTTTAGTTAAGACAGAATATTTGTATATTCAGCAATTTCAGTGCTGAATGAGAACACTTGGATAAAGATGGAGCCTAGAATGGCAAGTTAAAGCATACCATGGAATTTATAATACTTTTAACATCAGCAGTAGCATGGGGAAATATTATCCAGGGCCACTGACATATACAGGCGGTATAGCGGTAGAAGGAAAGCTCTTTGCTTGACATTAAAGAGGACAAACCTACTAATTACATGATTGCAGTTGCTAATATAAAACATTATGAACATTATGCTCAAATGAATTGTTTGGATACATGTAAAGATGCTTGAAATACCAACTATGTTGTATTTCAAAGGGTGATGCACATTACGTTATTCATGTCATGGCTCCTATTTGTAGCTGGTAACATTTTGGTTCTTGAAAGTCCATTAGATGTGTTTGTGGTGACGATAATAGGTGTATGACTGAATGGAAAAAAAGAGCATGAGATGCATTTATGAATTATTACAGGTACAAAAGTTAACACAAAATTCTCAGTTTGACAATGCTGCTTTGGACCACAGAACGCTGCAAATGCACAAAGTGGAAATGTTCCCTGCAGGAGATAGGCCACCATCTGTAGATAGAGGGTGAGGGGAGGCAGGAATTGGGCCTAAATCAGACTGTCTCCTCATGAAAAGATTGGTTGATTTCCATCTTTGTGGGATCATGGGCAGTAATTCAGAGAGCAGATGGAAAACTTTGAGGAGGGTGGGGATGGGGAAAAACAGAGAAAATTTCAGAGAGTGAGAGTGAGAGGAAAACTGAGAATGGCAGCAGGATTTATTCAGAGAGGATGTTTTGTTGCAGCTGAGGCCTTAGCAGGTCTTTGCTGGCTTGTGGGTTCTGTCCATTCTGCCTTCTGCACTTCTGAGTGATTAAACAGGCTCTTATGAGAGGAATCCTCTGCTCTGCAGACGATATCTTTCCATTTCTGTCTCTGATCTATTGTAATGTGTGGCTGCATGGAGGACAGCCAGACCCCAATTGGCTTACTCATCTCACAAAGCTGGAAAATGAAATTTACTGTATCCAGCTGGAAGCTGAGGGCCATGATATGTACTCCTCATCACTGAGCACATGTCCAGCCTGGAGGCTCCTACTGTCTGTCTGTCTCATTTTCTTGTGACACATCCCACTGTGGGTTGTGTCATGCAGAGTATTCATTGGATTTTTTATAGTGTACTGCAGCTTACACACATCTTGCAACTGTTATGCTCACATAATACTGCTGAGCAAATTTAGTTATCAGGAATTAATGTTCTGTTATCCGTAGAAAGTCTGGCTGTTTTCTTTTAAGGCTGCATGAGTCGTGGTCTACTCAGACGAGGAATGTTTGCTCTTCACAAAGGTCATGCAGAGCTTAGGAGTTGTGTTTTCTGAGGCAGATGAAGAGCAGGTTGCTGCCTCTAAGAACAAGCCAGTGCCCAAAAGCAGGATTGTTTCTGCTGTGTGTCTCCTTTGCCATTTAGGCCTCCCCTCCTCTGTGTGCCTGTGTTCAATCATATCAAAGCCCATTGGCCCATTCTGCAGCCCTACAAAAAGCTCTGAAAAGAACCACTCAAACAGGGAACTATGCAGGCAGGGGCTAATTATACATGACACTTACTATCCCGTCAAGGTCTTTTTTATTGTAAGTGTATTATTAAGGGGTTAGGAATCAAAACATGCTCATAGGACCAACAAGTGAGGAATCAAAAAACTAATTTTGTTCTTTGGAAAAGAGTTAAGTGACCATGAAATATTAGCCAATGAGACGCTTGAGAATTAGCATGACAAAGGCTCTCTGACATTGCTCTGGTGCATCTCAAGAATGTTTGGAAAGGTGAAAAAGGCTCAGAGCCCCTGATTAAGTGGTCTTGTACCTTTATTCTTCTATTCTATGCTTTGGCAAAGATTTGTTTGAATTTTTTCTTTTCTTGTGGTCATTCCCTTTGTATTGTTCTAGGCTAATTTGTGTACTATACTATGAATGTTCAATCATATTGATGAAAGTACTATATAATTAAAGGATCATACTGGTAATTTTGCATGTTTAATCCTAATAAATACTACCTGCATACATGTTATGTTACTGATAACCATTTTCCAAAACATAAAACTGTATTTTACTTTTGCTATTATTTTGCCAAATCCCCTAATCTTTTAAAATCAAATGTTCAGGTAATACACCCACCTTAAAATGCAGTGTTTTGCCTGCTAACATGTATGTCGGTTTTAATTTGTCTGTAAAAGCTGTCTTCTCCTGGGACTATATTCCCTGGCGTAGACATACATTATCTTCTGTGTGTTGGACCTTTTAAATAAAGTTACTGTGGCAAAAATTTTAATAGACGACGTGTTCGCAGTGGTTACTGGACTACTTATTTCAAGTCTCTCCAAGTTGATTTTAATAACATACTGGAATTAACTGAAATCAATGAGAGTTTGGAAGGTAGGAAAAGCTATTCTAAAATTTACCGCTCAAGTAGTATATTTTGGGAAATGGTTGTCATGAATGTAACGTGTATGCAGGTTGTGTATATTGGGCTCAAACCTGTAAAACCACCAGTATGATCCTTCAATGTGTGTGTGTGTGTGTGTGTGTGTGTGGAGCATTTACAGTTGAGTGTACATGTGTGTTAATCAGCAGCCTTTCTCATTAGTGTGTTTGCATGCAATGTGGAGTAAACAGAGGAAATCATGCATTGATGTTTTGCCATGCAGGAAGGTCCTGTGGTGCTCAGTAAGTCAGCCCTGACGCTGATGCTCCCAGGGGCTGGAGCTGCTCGCTGTGACTCCTCAGGGCTACTGTGACTCCTCATGGTGCCCTAAAACAGATGCCAACACTGAGATTTACAGCCGATGGCCTTCCTTAGCCTGTCCTTTCCTTTCCACCCCACAGCAACAGCCAGAGAGCTGGCTTCAGCTCCTGCAGCCAGGTGTTATTAATGTGGTATCGATCTTTCAAGCTCCACCAAGTCCATTTTACTTAGATTTGATCAAAGTGGCATCTAGCCTGTGGCCTGTAAGTTTGATGTGTGAGTGTGAATTAATCATCCAGCCAGGAGTTGCATGACTTAAGCACACTTGCTGCTGGGTTTGCAGCAATGGAATGGTGCCAGCGTTGTATAAAGCAAAAAGGAGAAATCCTCTCAGACATGAAAGAGTGAGCCAGAGAGTCCCATTTCCATAAGAAGGCTGTATATATAACAAATAAGCTTCTGCGCATGAAACATCCTGTTGATATGCTGGACTAAAAATGATGGGACTATTATGGTCATTATCACTTAGACGCATATGTTTTACTTGAATAATGGACATGGAAATTTATCATTCAGCGCAGATAGGCCAGTGTTACTCTGGATATGAAGGAACAGTGTAACTTCAGCTCAGACACACACACACACACACACACACACATAATTATCCAACAAAGAAATGAACAGGGCTCTGCGTTGCAGCCCGTTGCTGTATTTTCGTCCCTGAGGTAGTGAGCTCCAGTCTGCAAAAAGTGGGTCTGCAAGACTGATGCCTCAAGCTCTGCTCCTCATCCCCACCCAGAGGATAGAGAGTCTCCCGAGCAGTTTATATTTAGCCCGCTGGCTTTGTTTCTGTTCTTTACCTTTCCCCATATCAACAAATTTCCAACCAGATTCCTCAGCACGCTGTTCTGGTGTGCTCATCTTGAATTCCCAGGTCAGGGAAGTCAGAGTTCAGGGAGGGGCTGGGATTGCAGCGTTGAGCTCTGACCTGTTGTTAAACTGCCTGGAGTTCTCTGCAGATGATACCCTCAGTGAAATCTGAGCCTCTCACACTCCTTGCAAAGTCAAAACACTCTCTTCAGGCCATTTTTCTTCTTGCCTGTGTAATGGATTCAGGCCTTATTTGTCTTTGTGCCATGATGCCGGCTCTCTGAGGGTAAGTGGTTTTTCTTGTTTGACCAGGCCCCTTCGGCAAAAGAAGTATTCTCAGTCCTGAGACCCAGTCCTGAACTCTTCATTCACAAACTTATCACACTGATGAATCTCGCACAATTTGACACACACATTTTCACATATTCAGACAACAGAAAATGAAGAGCATTACAGGTAGCAGAGTGTGGATAATGTGTAGTGCATTGGCTTAAGAGAGCGCAGTGTTCACAGCTCAAAAAAGCTATTTTAATTTATGCCATATTAGGCTGGGTTTACAATCTTTACCTTGCATTAATTCATCCTTGTGTGTGTATATATGTATGTGTATATATAAATATATTACTGACAGAAAGGGACCCATATGGCACAGTGCTGACACTCAGCCATGACAGCTGCTGTTGCTGGTGCATTGTGAGTAGGTCATGGAAACACCAGCCAGCTGGTTTTAAATCAGTCACCTGACAAATTCCAGACCTATTGAGCAAACGTAGCATGTATGAATCGTAAAAATGTGATACTGAAAGAGCTTGTTTCTACCTTGTTGACAACCCAGTTTGACATTAATAGTTTTCAGTGAGTTTGAGAGTTTGTAAGACCCAAATAAGATACCGTAAGAACATCAAAATCATGCAAAGTTTTTCAAAACACTAATATGAAGATTGCTTGCTGTTTCATCACAGTTTCATGTAGGGGAAATTAAATGGTAGTCTGACAAGTTTTCTCAAAAGACATTTTTGATATTGCAAAATACGTGCAATTCTTATTCTATGCTGGACTACAGTGTCTTTGCTGTAAAATGTAAATAGGAAGTTTGAAATGCAGAGTATGGCGTGTGCTGTGATATGCTAGCTGGCTTCTGGCCTCCAGTTGAGGAGAAAAGCTTTTTCAAGCGATGTTACTGAAGAGTTCGGGAACTCGACTCAGGCTTGATTTTGTTCTGATTCAGATGCTGAAGTGAGACAGAATAAAGGCACAGCTTATTGATTTTTCAAACACAGCTTGTCACGGTCAGGTTATTGTCTTCTTCCTTTTGAAACTCTGCTTTCGATCCTACATGACCTCTCATTGAATTCCCCACTCTCTCTGACACACCTCAAATTAAGCAGGCGCTCAGAGGTCCGTGAGTACTTTTTCATAAAAAATCTTTTTTTTTTTTCCTTAGCTGATTCATGCTACACTGTTTTTGTTTTTGTTTTTTTTTTTTTGTGAGGCATTTCAAGTTTTCTTTGCTTCCATCACATCATTGTGTGCAGTGCACAGATACAAGCATGGTGATCACTCATTATCAGCTGATTTGTTGAAAACTGTGTTTTTCACAAGGAGGTAAAATGCTTGAGGGCAGAAATGAATCTTTATTTGTTTCCCAATGCATTTACACAGTGTGAATCAGTTCTGCTGTGACACTAATGAAGAGAAATCGCCCCTGACCAGGAAAACATTGCTCTTTATCTTCTGATCATCACTAACTGAACTGTTATCTTGTTGCTCAGATAACAATACAACACAATTCCTCATAATTCCCTCATGTGATACTTAAATCTATTTATACAAGCCCACACAGGCAATCGTCTTACCTGAAAGCAGGGGTGTATCTGGCCTTTATAGACCTTCAGACCACCCTGGCCCTTTATGGTCCTGCAGAGTTTAGGATTGGTCAGCTGCCTGGCATTCCAAAGAGACAGCTCGTCAAACAGTTTAAAAGCCTTTGTTTGTTCCTCTCCTGCCTGCTTGACTCAGTCCACCAGCTGAGGAAGGCTGGAAATGGGGAGCCAATGAGGGTTTACTATAATCTTTGCACCAACATGTCCCAGAACTTCAGCGTCAAGAACCTTTCATGTCCCCCTCCACAACAGAAGTCACACTAATGTGGATGATTTTGAAAATTCATCTCTTTTACCCCATTTTGCCCTGAGCTGGTGCTGAAAATGGATCTTTTTGAAAATGCGTGCCAAAGTGGATGATTTTGAAAACCCTTGTCATGTGAACAGGGAAAAGGGAGCTTTTGAAAAATGCTGATGCAAGAGTGTGATGTGATCTACTGTAAAGCTGCTGGCTCAAGTGGCCTGCGCATGCTCAGTAAAGGAGGTTTCAACACTGTTGTTTAGGCATTTTGATGTGGACAGCAAACTTTTAGAAAATGACCTGGAAAGGCTAATGTGGGTAGAAAACTCCCATCAAACTGTACAAATTGTTTTTCCCGACAGCATGTCCGTGATCAAAGGCAGACCATTTGTGTGTTTCACATTAGCGTAAAGATATGCAAGAATGTCCAGGGAGCCCACGGGGCGTTGTTAACAAAAAGCTTAATTCAGAACCACAAAAAGAAGATTATAATCATTACACAGCCCTGTTGTGTGTGCACGTGTGCACGTGTGTCGGTGGGTGTTTGTATATATGCTGGCGAGTGTGTATGCGGAAGGGGAAGATTGCTGATTATTTCCACCTGATTATATGTAAATATTTGCAGAACTCCTTTGGCCATTTTGAACTTACATAAATCACAGTCATGTGGATTATGGGTTTTTGTTTGTATTAGTCTTCCATGGTGAAATGCTCATAAAAAAATTTGCATGTGTTATTTATGACATGTTCCTCTGATGACAAATTATTTCCCATTAAAAACAAACAGGGCTTTGTTACAGAAACAGGCTCAGAATTAGCAGCCGTTGTGTCTTTAGGGAGTATTTGGAGTTCACAGTGTGTAAGAGACCTCGGAGCAGGTCCGCCCTGGCTTTTGTCTGTGCGGTCTGCTGGGGTAATTAAGAAGCAGCTTAGACTGGGATTATGGCTGGAAATAGGCTGATCACAGAGGACAGGAGAAAAGGCATTAGAAGAATGCTGGTTAATGCGGCTATTACTCTGCTTAGCAGTGGTATCATGTGACAATAAGACCACTGACAGAGCAACCCTGTTGATGCCGTCTCCGCTAATAGGCTTTGCTGCAGATAGCTTTGTTTGCCCACACTGTGCTCTCCACCTTGCTGCTTTACCTTCCTTCTTCACACTTTCAAACTTTCATAATATGTCTCCATCTAATTAGAACATGGTAATGTTTTGCTGTGCTCTTCCCTGAGGTATGTTCAGAAGCGTTTGCCTTACACCAGCAGCTTTGAAACGAAACAAGCGTGATTGTTCATCTCTCTTGCGAATGCATACACGCACACTTGCAATTTCTGAGAGATTTTTGTGGAATGTAATTAAAGTTCTAATTAATTAAGTGAACGAGCTGTAAGGCAGAACTAAAAGCCTGTTACCCTCGGGTACTAGGCTTCCTCGACATTCAGAATACACGATTGCTGAAATGGATACCCTGTTTATGACAAGAGAAACAAAAGCCTTTTTCTTGTTAGTCCAGCTTTTTTATTGTGGTCTGCATGCAGAGGTAACCTGATGCTCTTGGCCTGTGCACCACCTTCATAAGCCATTTCTTGCCCTTTAGAAAGGATATGGAAGCAGGGCAGTGTGGATAATAACAAAGTAGGGAGAGGGATTATCCAAACTTACATCAAATGGCCCACCTAATTCATTCCATTATCAGTATTTACAATGAACCAGCACATCTATTTCTCATATAACCCCTCGTATATTAGAAAACAATCCTGCAGGTGGACAGAATTATCAGTGCATGACGTGACGCAGCAGTGCCTTGTTTTGACTTTATTGAAAGGGAGTGGGGAATTGTTTTTTTGCGGTCTTTAAAAGCTAATTCCCATGAGAGGGACTTTACAGCATGTCTGACGTAGCGCTGCCAGAACTAGAGGCAGACAGGAATGTGTTTGTCTAGCTAACTTGGATTTATTCACTTCTGGCTGCACTGGAAGAGCAAAAAGGGAAAAGTTCTTCCAGGCAACTTGACTTCTTAATTCCCCTTTCTGGGCTAGGATAGAACTGAGGTTCTGACACTGTGAGACCCCATGTGTCAGTGAGAGCAGGAGAGAACTTTTGATTGGGATTCAGCTGTGGTTTGGGGAGATGTATGGTGGCTCAGGCTATCATTACAGCAGATGAATTAAGTAGGTTTTACCTCTCAGAGGAGGGTTCCTCGCTTCACTGGTTGCCTGTTGGTTTGGTTAGTCGTATGTCCTCCGGGGAGAACAGGCTCATTCAGTGCTGAGGCCATGAAACGGAGGATTTATCCCAGTCCAGTGAGTCCCTGTGGCGCCATGAGCTCCCGTTGAAAGATTTAAGATTTGTCCGTCTTTCCTCCACAAAGATGAGAAAAAAGGTTTATTTTCCGTTGGTAATTTGTCTGGTGGCTTCACCCATGGTCGACATGTTGTGGTAGAAAATCATAATGGGAGAAATCTGGAAGAAAGGTGAGGTTGAGAAGTGATGTGGTGAAGAAGAAAATTGGGTTTTCATTTGTGGTGACTGCCATCATGTGCTCTTAAAAATATAAAAAAGAGTTTAGAAATTCCTTATATCATTTTCCTCTTGATATTTTATGTACATATGGCCACTTTCAGTGGTTTTCCATGACTCAACATGAGGCTACAGCACTGACTGATGGCTCTATGACATCGCTAACATTGCTTGTGTTGACTTTGAGGTTTGGGGATTTGAAGTTCACCCAGAACTGGATGAACAGGAATAAGATCCACATCCAAAAAAAAAAAAAAAAAAAANAAAAAAAAAAAAAAAAAAAGAAGTCTAACAAAATTTTGATGGGGCTGAATGATTTGGGAAATACATGGAATTACAGTTTTTCTGGCCAATTTGTGATTTTGATAATTTTTTTGACAGAGTGGTATCAGCTCAGGATGTTTTGATTTGCACTGGTCTTAGGATCCCTCGTTTCTCCGTATTTAACGTCATTTTCAGTTTTTAAATTTGTTGTTTCTTATTTGTCTGCCTCCGTTGCTCCATCGTTCTCTCTCTCTCTGTCTTCCATTTCACTCTGTTTCCTTTCTGTCTTTGTCCTCGTCCTCTCAGCCGTCGGCTTCCTCAGGGATCCACAGTGCACGCAGTGTTTCAGTGTAGAGTGGTCTAGGCAGGAGCAGCACAAGCTCAAATCAGAACGTCTTTGAGTTTGGGTGTGTCTGCCTAGACACACACAAACCCAGGCACTCCTCCCCAGGCACTCATTAAGCTGGTGTGTGAAGGTGTGTGTTTCCGGAGGCGGCGTGGGGGAAACACGTGCGCATGTGGAGGTTAAAAGGCTCCCGACAGAGACATAATTTCCCAGCCTGGGGTGATGGGAGAAGGTAACTTCATTAGCCTGTTCCCGCTATACAGATTAACTTGATTATACTAACCGAGTCTTGATGGCGGCGCTGGTTGCAGAGGACACACAACACACCTGGAACTAAAAAGTGTGCATCTTTTTTCTTGCCTTTGGTTCAGGGGTGTGTTTGTGTGTGGTTGGATTTGTGGGAGGAAAAGAGGGAGTGAAGGAGGGTCAATTGATGCACCTGGGACGCTTTGCTGCTCTGTAATTTGCAAAGTGACTCATCTTCACGTAATGAGTAGTTCCTGTTGTTTCTATAACGTGGTTGATGAAAGTCACACTCTTGCTTCAATGCATGTGTCTGTACCTGTACACACACACACACAAAACACATACTGTACATGAGATATAGCTGTTAGTCACATCTCTAAAT
The DNA here is from genome assembly GCA_014773175.1 of Lucifuga dentata. Taxonomy (NCBI): domain Eukaryota; kingdom Metazoa; phylum Chordata; class Actinopteri; order Ophidiiformes; family Bythitidae; genus Lucifuga; species Lucifuga dentata. Next base: position 50,682 of record VXCM01000824.1, read on the forward strand.
CTTTAATCTGACGTTGCCTTTTATTTTTTTAATGATATCATTCCTCCTGCACTAGTCTGTCAACAATCAGATCTTTCCATTTACACCCACACTATCAAAAATGTCAGCATATCTTTGTCACACAATACACGCAAACATTTACACTCATATGCTGTATAGTAACACACTTGCCCTTTTATTCCACAGAGGGCAAACAATGTTAACCTCTTTTAACTTGAATTGATCCATAGCACTTCTCCACACCAGGCAATGGGAATAGGTTTGCTGATAATTAGTGCTCTCTGAACCCCACAAGGTGCGGGCACACTTTGGGCATAGGAATTAGCAAGATAAACTTGTATCATTAAAGGAAAGTAGTTGAGTGAAACAATGGGTCATTTGTCATATCTTCATGACCATTTCCAGACCTGTACTCCCACTGATTAGACCAGAAAATAGCCACATTTTGTTTCCAAGGCCTATTAGATAAGACTCGTCTAAGCCTTCTGTGTGAAGCTGTGCTTAAAAGATTAATCGCTATAAATCCCATAAGCGAGTTATGTGTGGTAATGACTTTGTGTCTGCACTCACCGGTGTCTGTCTGTTTTCTGGAGACAGTGTCAAAATATAGCATTCATGGGCAAGGCTTTAGTGCTGAACCAGACTAAACAGTATTCCTAAGCCCTGTCAGACGTCTGGTGAAGCAATTTTTCCTGACCTACAAATACTTTGGAAAAACACGCGCGCGCGCACACACACACACACACACACACAGACTTGTCAGCTCACCAGTCATGTATCCCGGTCAAGGTGAGAAGTGTGAGTAGGTGAAGCTGGAGTCATGCAGACACATGGAGGTGAGAAGAGGGAAGGAGCGATAGAAAACACACCATCTCACATGTTCTGCCAACACCAGTTCTGTTTTTGTCAGTCTCCACCTGACAGGCCAGATTCACCAGGATCCTGTGGAGCTGCGGCTTTGATAAAACACTTTCAGAAAATGAAAAAGACTGAGCCAACTGCTAACTCTGGCTTTAAAAAGACAAAAAGTGATATTCATGAAAATGAATTTGTCCTGGCAAAGACTGCCTGAGGAGTGTTCAATTTCCTGGGTGTTTTGGAGCTCATATTACTTTCATCAGTCAGTGCTCACAAAAGAAGCGAGAAGCTTGTTTCAGTGCTGCAGGGTGAATTAACACATGGATCTGTATATGTTTACAAGTGCAGAATGTAATTTTCAGAAAATTACAGCTTTTGAATTCCTCCAGTCATATCCATAATCATGCCACGGTGTGTGGCACAGGTTTACAGTAGAGCCACGAGGCACCAACAAAGCCCATCATTCAGCCCATCATTAGTGGTTATATCAGCATGAAAGCTCATAACGCACCATGCTGCGTTATTATCTCAGCAGGCTTTGTAGACACGGTGCTTTGGTGGCCACTAGCAGGGTGGAGAGCTTCCTGTCACAGGTCCACTCCTGTTTTCCAAGCCACATTTTCCGGGCTGTATCAGCTGCCCGTGTGGAGAAATACATGCCCTCTCTCCATGGCCTTTGATAAAATCATCCACATCATGAAAAATAACCTCTCTCCCACTGAAAACTGAGCTTGGAATGGTCACATAATCAAGATTGGCTTTGCTGCTGCCGAGAAATAGGAAAGGGTCATGTTATTAGTTTCAATAGCATATTGGACAAATGGCCTTTTGGGTTGACATGCTGCAGGAATATGGAGTTCAGTTCTGGAAGGGATTTGAGATATATAACGACATGGAGGCAGGACCATATCTATCTTTGAGGAAACAGAGTTCATTTCATCAGGATTTTTTTTTTTAAGGTTTTAATGACAACAGGTGCAGGTTCTGTTTGACAATTTTAAGTCACATATTGCTGTTTTTGTGTGAAAATCTGAAATGTTAACATTTAAGGTGCTGAGAAAACAAAGAACATACATTTTTGACAAAATTCAGAGTTAACATTTTTTGATGATATATATTGTATGAAAACTGAGTCAGGTAAACTGGATTCAAGTTTTTAATTCTGAAACATTTTACCATTCATCCAAATGGCTTCATCAGTCAGAAATGAATCATGAGTTTTCTGTGCATTCATTTCTGACTGATGAAGCCATTTGGATGAATGGTGAAACGTTTCAGAATTAAAAATTGAATCCAGTTGACTTGACTCAGTTTTTATACAATATATCTACCCACCTGGATGACTGAGAATCTTCATCAGAACATTTATTTTTAATAAGACTAAGATCATTTTCTCAACCCATGGAGAAGCATGCAATCTGACAAATATGAAAGTCATCCAAGTTACAGATACAACATTTTCACTAGACAGCGCTAATGTGGTGGATTTTTATAGGTTGATATCAATACTTTTTCAGTCTTGTGTCTTAATTTTGACTATTTTTGGCCAACTTCAAATCTGTGTTTCCCCACCTTTTGATTTACATCTGTAGAAGACCTTTAAACATATGAACAAACTGCTGGATTTACATTTATAAGGACATTCAGAGAACATTTACAGTTAAATTAATAAAATAATCATGAAATGCAAAACATATACTGAAGTTGTTATCTCAGTTTGTTATATTTTAGACAGGATGAGAGACCTGGGTGCATGGGGTTACATCACAATACACACCAGATACTTGCACACTTTCTTTCTCAATCTCTCTACTCACACTGTAGAAACGCATAGGATATGTTGTGTTTTGTTTGTGCTTGGATTTTTATGAGGATATTGCAGAATGCTCCTTCACTATAGAGATCTCTCAGAGATTTCTCTCCCTCTCAGCATTCTGCATTTCTTTCTTTGAACTCTCAGGAAAAGTCACCGGGGGAATAAGGAGAGCTGGAAAAGCTGTTATGAGTCATCAGCTCTGTTTGACGTATCTTTTCTGCAGTTCATCATTCATCCCACAAACCATTCATATCTTCATCTACATGATCCATTCGTTTGACAACCGCCCCACCCCGCCCGACCCCTACCCTCTTTCACCAGTATTCTGCTCTATGGCCTTAGGCTGCATGTTCACAGGGGACCTCTCTGAACACGGCTCTCTCTTTTATGCAGTTATTACAGTGGAAAGGATGTGCTGTATGCATGTTCTTGGCAGCGGCAAGAAGTTTGCATGTGTTTAGCAGCCACAACGCAGTGCATAAGGAGTGGAAAATGCTTCTTTTTTTTAGAAAAACAGCAGCATGCTTTAGATGACTTTTCTGTATTCTTATAGCAGGAGCAGGAGCCACAACCAGCACTTTTCCTGTGCATGTGTTTGAGGTTGCTGCGGTTGAAGAATAGTGNGCAGGAGCCACAACCAGCACTTTTCCTGTGCATGTGTTTGAGGTTGCTGCGGTTGAAGAATAGTGGCTCGGTGGTGAGGACAAGCACATTGTTTCTCCTTCCACCTCCCACATCCTCTGCTTTACTATTCCCCATTACCATTCTCTCTCGCCTTCCTTTCCCCTCTTTGCTTCCCACTCTCCCCCCCTCCTCTTCACTCCTGTCTCTTCTCTCCTACTGTCTTCCCTGTCTTCCTTCCTTCCTTGTTTCTTCCTTCTGTTTCTTCTTATTCTCTGGGTTTATTTGCAGCCTCTGCTCTGTGGGACCTCTTGATGTCCTGTGCGAAGCTTCAAATCAGCACCAGCAGCAAGACCAAGCAGAGCCGGTGTCGTCCCACAGCGAGGCCGCATGGCAGCGTGAGACTGATGGGCTGTGTAGCCACATGCGTTCTGCTTCGCTGCTTCCCTGTTGGTGTGTGTCTGTTTGTGGGATTTGTGGGATGGAGGGAGGATGTAGAGAAAGAGAATAAGGGAAATAGAGGAGAGGGAAACGTGTTGTGCTTTTGTTGAGTTTACATAGATAATATTTTGTTAAACAGAACTGTGTCTACACACAGTATCAGCTCTAATCACAAATGTAAATATTGTCAAGAGGACGAGTGTGGAAAACTCTCAGAATGCCTCCTGATGGTCTGAACTCATTACTCTGGTGGATGCAGGTAATTAAATTCAAGGTAATGAGAAAGTGAAAGCACTCATTACTTTTTCTCTGAGTCAAATTTCCACCTATATGGTGGACAATAAAGTTGTATTCTATTCTTCTGAAGCTGCATGTAAATTTATTATCAGCTATTATTGGATAAGTTACAACTACAGTGAATAATCAAAGAGACGAGCGTTCTGAGACCTTTGCTTTTCTCTCTTCCTCCTTGTGAGTAAAACCTGTTTGTAAAACAAATTTGTTGTGACTTGATTGATCATAGTGCAGCTAGTAGAATTAAAATCAGTGTTATGATGACTATGTGTACGTCTCTCCTGAGCGAGGTTACGGTTGTTTGTCATTTGATGGCAGAAGGGCTCCAGAGAAACCACAGTGATTAGCCCCTGGCCCAGGGGACCGTATCGTTTTCCAGGATCTGCTATGTCAGCACCATGCAGGACATTTATCACACACTCCACCTCACTGCCACTAACTCCCACTGTATGCAAGCAAACTCCTGTCTGTCTGTCTGTCTGTCTGTCTCTGTCTGTCTGTCTATCTATCTATCTATCTATACAACTAATTCACTTTTTTCTCAATGCCAGCAATTATTCAATACAGCCAATTAAATAAATAATCTTTGTATTATTGTCTAGCTACTCTTACAGTTTACTTCAGCATAGTTTCATTAGTACATAAGCCTAAATGCCACTGTGGTGGTACTGTGTTTTCATACCTGAAATGTTTTATGAAGCAGTGCTGTAAAATAATTAATCTCATAATCCAAGTCTAGCAAATTCTGCAATTTTCTTTTTTGGCTGAGCAGACTTCAGCACACGTTTAAAGCATTGAAGCTGAAAGCACCAAAGAGGAATGACAGTCTGTACCGTACTGTATTTTCCTGGTTAATTAGATGTACACAGTATCTGCACGCACACAGCATCTACACACACACACTCCACACACAGGTGAAGAACTGCTGGGCTGACGCCGTCTGACTCACTGGACTCTGTGGCATCTGACAGTAATTCAGCCTCCGAGCTCCATAAGTCATATCCATAATGCGCAGCATGAACTGTAGCAGCAGCTGATATTGCTGAATCACTTTGATGAATAACTGTAGATGAAATGGCTTTAATATGATTCTGACTTATTGTTGGTGGTTTATGAAAGCACTATACTGTGCTGCTGGCTGGGCAATACATTTACAGTGCTGTTTACATTCAGCATGCTAATAAACTCAAAAAGCATCTCTATAAAACTAAAAGTTAACTTAGAAATCTTGTCCAATCCAGCTCTGTCTGTCTTTGGGTGTTTTGGGTTTTTCAAGCACTCACACAAGGGCATGGCTCAAATATCCTGTTATGATGACTGATTATTAATTTGTAAAATGCTGGAGTGCTTATAATTGTATATTTGGCTATTTGGTATCAGGAATTTCCCTGAAACAGAGCCCTCCATATGTAGGTTGAACTGTTGTAATGATTTCTCCACTGCTCCAGCTGTCACGGCTACGTGTCAATTATGTCTTGCCCATCATTACCTCGAGGGTATGAACAGGATTCGATGATCAATACTTTAACCTACTGCAGCAATCTCTCATCCCTGACTCTCCCTCTAGTCCTTCCTCTCATGTATACAGCGGATTTCTGTGTTTGGCTGGTCAAGTCTGTATGAAGTCAATAACACATTTGTTAGAAACAGGCTTGGTCCCACAAGAGGGACCGCTCTGGCTTCATCATTGGCTTATTAGACATACGTTTGTCTCCTATCGACTTGTTAGGCCTGCCACACCATCCTCAGCCCTTCCCCTCTCTCTTTCTTTTTAAAATCTCTGGCTGTCCTACTGACAGCTTGCTATTCATACATAAAAGTGGCGCAGCGACTGACAGCAAATTTGTCTCGCTGAGGTTTTGGCTGTAATTGTGCCTGGAGATATGATGACCCAGTTTGAGGCAATGAAGTGATAACTGACTCAAACTGTGAATCAGTTTTATGGGAAATAGAGAAACATGAAAATTGTGATATTTAAAGATTTTGTCAGTTTGAATGGGTTTGGATTTGTTGCTGCTGTCCATTATTTTTTTTACAGTTCTCCTCAGCAGTAAAGCTGTCATTCCTATGTATCATCCTTTGTCATCCAGGCTTCAATTAGTAGTCGAGTCTGAGAGTCTTCACTCTCTCAGATGCTTGACGGGTGCCAAGTGTCTAAAGCACCGCAGGAACTTTTTCAGGCACTCAGGAACTTTCCTTCACACAAAGGAACCAGAAACAGGTTTTTTTCAGTTGCTGCAGGGTTGGTGCTCTCTGATGTTTTAGGAACTGCTGGGTGGAGCTTGCAAGACTGAACACCACTGATTGGTCAGATGCAAACTTCCCCAAGCCGACAACTATCATCTTTAACTACCGCCTTTAGCTTATTTTTGTAAACAGGCAAAAGTAAAAATGTCTTGTAGCTTATCAAAACTTGCAATTATTCATAAAGTAAAGCAGTGGTAAGAAAAATTATAGAACAATTTATTTTCAAAAACAAATAACTCCATTTTTATACATTTTTAAAGTCAATTTTTTTATTTGTGCATTCCAGGTACTATTACACAGACTGTACTTTTGTTGTGATAATTGATTTTTTTAAAGTTTTAATCCCACATCAGATTAATTGATTGAAAATAAACAGATTTATCTGTTTTTGCAAATGAACTCTTGAGCTCTAACAGAGAGAGCAGTAAGTGGTACGACTTGACGGATGCTATCCTGGGATATCGACCAGCATAGTCTAGTACTGTCTGTATGAGAGACTTGGCGTTGTCTTTGTTGGCAACATAAGAGATTAGCACGGTCCCTCAGTACGAGGACTTGTTGCCAGAAAGTATCATATCTTGCGTCTTTGTCCTGCGGAAATGATGCTGCTGTCGCACTGTAGGTGTCACTTGCTCAAATGTCCACAGTCATCACAGCACTTGAAGGGTGGACAGAAATATGAGCAAGGAACTTCTGTAGGAACTAGGCGGTTCCTGTTCCATTCAATCATCTAAAGCCTCTCAAAGCTAAATAGGAAATTAAATGCACATCGTTAAACTATGAGATTGTACTTGAATGCCTTGGTCTTTTTACTTTAGAAGATTCAGACATGCCAAGGAAGGAGTGCTCTTGATTCATTTTCTTACTTTTCCTAAAAAGCATTGCCAATATATATATAAAACTTTTTTATTGGAAGTATTTGGAAGTCTTCTTTTGGCTGTGTTTGAGAACTGATGGGCCACTAATTACCAAATTGTCAGACTGCTAACTTAATAGTCATAAGATATTACTGCCAAGATGGTCTGCATAAATGTCTTGCTGAAAGTAGATCAGAAAAACAACTTTAATGTCATGTATAAAAATCAAAAATAATGGAACTGCGGTTATTATTTTTTATTCAAAACACTGACTAAGCTGTTTAGCTCTGCAGTAATTCTCAAGGGTTGTGTAATTTTTAATAGCTTTTCCTAAAATCACAGACAGGAAAAGACTGACATGCTTTTCAGTACTAATAGCCTCAGGAGAAAGCTCCCTCTCATCTGTGCATTTAGTGGAGTTATTAGCTCTCCAGGCATATGAGGGTTCAGGTCTTTGTTATGAACAGAAAGTGGGAGTTAACCTCTGTCTATCCATGGCAACCAGGGTGCTAGGTACTATCTCAATGCACTTGAAACTGGTATAGTCCCTCCACTCTTTTGCTGTGCTTCAGGCCTAGAAATAACGCTAAGCATCTCTGGTAACAGTGAAGCAGAAAGAGAAAAATACACACCAATCAAGAAAATGTGAAGTCAACAGACCTAAATTTACATTTGTGAAGAATTGTCACTCAGATTTCTCACTCTGCGTAACAGCTGCCAAGTGCCAGGTTTACAGAGAGTTGGAAGTGCCACAGGTGAGACTGTATCTCTTATTTATGTTCAAAAACATCAGCTGTGATAGAAAGGGCACATTGCTTTCTGATTTAGCAGGATGTATCAATAAATCAATCGTGAGTATGTGTGTGTGTGTATGAGTATGAGAGAGAGAGGGAGCTTGCCTCAGGCTGTCTCATCATTTACACAGTTTGCATCATCAGGTATCATCCATATAGGATGACAACCTGTTTCAACATGTCATGTATGTGTGAGTTTGTCCAGCTGCTGCGCTGCTCTCGCTTCAGATTCACCTCAACGATGTTGTTCCCTACTGTAAGCAATGTACAGTAAGAAGCAGAACGTGATTGGATACTGTGAAAATACTTTGTGGTTCCCAAAAATTCTGCTACAGCCGACTGTTCCTCTGTGACAGACAGAGACATGAACCAGTCAGTTATTTTAACTTGTAGACAAGTGGAAGGCACTGCCACTGTGTGCAAAGTCACAGAAGGTAGGTAGGTAGGTAGGGACATGTCCCTAAATATATCAAGGCATTTATTTTTATCAGGTAAAGTTTGTTTTACATTAGACGTTCCCCAGCTATTTGCTACCTAATGCCATTAAACATGACGCGCTACAACCTTTAAACAGTGATCACTGCTGTCTAATCTCTGCTGACAGAATACACACAATCATTAACACATTTGTACTATTTCTATGTGTTTATTTAATAAACGTGTTCTTATAGTACGTATAGAATGTGTGTACTGCACTGCCGTCACTTCAGCTTTATGAGGAAGTGTTGACAAAGTGTAGATGACCTAAATATGCTTTGCATAGAAATGCATATACAATTAAAAGTGTTTCATTTATTAGCATAGAACCTTTTTTTACTTTGACAAAGACTAACCCACCAACATACTATAAGAACCGTATTCCCATTTATATAAAATCTTTGCATTTTTGCTTATAGATATATATATATATATAATTGTTTTACTTATGTAACTTCTGAGCTGTTTATCCTATATAACATCTTATATTATGCTAATTTGAGTGGATAAATGGGAAAAGGGTGTTTGTAGTTGGCGGGGTTGGCCCTGACATACTAGTTAAAGCTACTGTAAGCCATTTTAAAAGATAAGATGAAATGCTGCAGCTCTGCCCTCTTTCAGCCTGTTGGTTTGCTACACGACTCAAGACTTTCTTGCAATAATAAAATGATACATTAATCACAAAGCCACACAAAGCTCAAACATTAGGTCATTTTCAAACCATCATACATACATCACACGTACAGTTCATGTCCTGTTTAGCTATTATAATTAGATGCTCAGGCTATTGTTAAAATGCCATAATAGAAAGCTCATTATGGAGGTTTACTTTGCCTCCATCACACACAAACTCATCGCTGTATTACCTGCAGGAAACATGATCAAGTAGCTGATCGGGAGAACAGACTGGAGGAAAAGCAGAAACTAGAACTGGCCCAGTGTCAAAATCTGCACCCTGCTGGTGTGAGTAAAGTTGCAGTGTTAAGTGGAAATAAATGTTTTACACTTATAAACAGACATATTTAATTCAGGTAGTTCCTCATTTTGGCTAAAACCTTCATACTGCATTCATTTAAAATCTCGCAAAAACAACTGGTTAAACAGCACCTTTCCCAATAAAATTGCAGACTGTTTTTGGCTTTGATTTTCATTTCTATCTCTCCGATGGAAAATGCAATAATTTTGATTTTGCTCTGAATTATAGTCAGTTTTATGTTGAAGAAATGTAAAAGCAGCAGCATGGAATGATAAATATGTTAAAATGTGAAGTCATGTTGAATCTTTTGTGCATTTTTATTGTAGCATTAACCTTTTCTCCTCCACATTTCACCCAAGCTCTTGGATATCATTGCTCTTGAGCCAAAGTGCTTAAAGGCAAGCCTGTGCTCGCTCATGACTGGCAAACATCCCCTCTCCCTTCCCCACAGGGGTCTGGCTGAGTTAAGAATAGCAATTCCTAAGGACACATTTCTCTGAATCTGAATCTAGTCATGGGTATCCGCTTTGATCTTGGTAACGAATCAGTGGCTTTTTCTTTTTTTCTTTCTGTTTTTTTTTTTTTTTTTTTTTTTTGGTGAAAGTGCAATGTTAACATTAATCTGAAGTGAAGTTTTCGACAGGCTGTTTATCGGATGTTGTTATCGGTGTAGAATAAAGATCAGAGAGCTGTGGAAGGACTGAATTTGTTGATGAACTCACTGACCAGGAATGCAAGACTGTAACCTTCCAGAAGAAAAAGATTCAAAGCACTGAGCAAACTGATTACCCTTGTGTTCACCTTGTCATCTGATAGCTCTATGACGAGAGAGAGAGAGAGAGAGAGAGAGAGAGAGAGAGAGAGAGAGAGAGAAGGAAAAGTCAGTATTCTCTGACATAAGAGTGATACTTTCTATGCAGATTAGAAGTTGAGTATTTTTAGCCGCACAAACTCTGGTGGATAACAAATTGTTTGTTTTAGGGCTTTGACAGAGTGTTTGAATATGTAAATTTTGCAGAGGGAAAAGGGAGGAAGGGACTGAGGGCAGGCAGAGATAACACTCCTCATTTGCAATCACAATTTGAGATTAGATGATGTAGTTCTTGTTGGTGACGGTGCAATAGTTAGAGTTTAGAACATTTAGCCTCTTCAGACCGAATGAAGTCAAAGCCGACTTAAGGCTGCACGGTTCATGCTTAGTGTGAATGCAGAGGCGACAGTGGGAGCGCTGAAAATATGACGTATTTGCGGCTAAAACATGTGGCAGCAGAAGTTGCTTTTGAAGGTCGCTTGTGTGGTCGCACACCACTCAATTTTTGAAACAACATGAACAGCGTTTGCATGACGTAAATGCGCCTTATTGGCCACAAGCAAAGAGGAAGGCAAAGTAGGTGTGGAGGAAAGGAGAGCAAGAGGGACAGAATAAACAATGGCAAACACCTTTTTTTTATTTTTTTGTTTTGCAGCCAGTGAAAGTAACAGCAATTATTCCTCCTCATTAATCATCAACAACTCTTTTTTTTTTTTTTTTTTTTTTTGACTGCCTCCATGTTTTACTGTGGGTGCCTGAACCAGAAACTGCTTCTATTTGTGTTGGGTTTGTTTTCCTTTTTGGAGGTTTTTTTTTTCTACAGAGCCCCCGAAAGTTCCAGAGATGAGGTGCGCAGTCGTCTTGTGTGGTCGTCACGAAAGCACAAGAAGCATGAATATCAGAACATGTAGACGGTCTGTTTGCATCCACGCCCACCTCACTTCCATTTTAAGTATAAACCAGGCCTTAGTTGTATGCTATTCCTGGCCAGCTCCAATTAATTCTTGGCTGATGTGATGAACATCCACCCCCTGAAATCCTCCCCTCGCATCCACCTCTCCCCCCGTGTGTTCATGGTCTAAAATCAGCCTAATTGTGGAGGTGACCTGCTGCTCCGGAGATTAAGTTATGTATCATTCTCCTAATCCTTGCTGACAAGTGTGTGTGAGTGGTGAAGCAAACTTCAGCAGCATGTCATCCACTAACAGATGGCATAAATCATTCTCTTAAACGCTGCATTAAGTATTAATCATTCTCAGCGCTGTCACTGTCACCCTGTTTGGTGGGCCGCAGGCGTGCAAAGTATGATTAATGGAGGTGGAGATTTAAGGAGCCACTTTTGAGCCCCCACCCCCTTTTACCTAGCATCCCCTATTGGCTGCGGCAGGGCTGATGGGGTATGTACACCTCCATAACAATGACCTCTGAGAAGAGGCCGAATGGATCATAAGGGATAATTTGCTCCTCATCTGGGAAGGATTGAGAAGTAAAATGGATGGACCTTCATTATTTGTCAAGATTGCTGTGACATTATGTTTCATTTGGCTTTTCAGAGTTGAATTGTCTTTTCTCTGTGTGTGTGCGTGTTTCTTTTCTTTTCTGCATTGGAAAATGCAGAGGAACACAGAACATGAGAGAAATTACAGTGGAAAGTACATGATTCTTGTGCGAGAGTCTAACTCAACACACCATCACAGACAAGTTTATCATGAAATTATCCTTCAGAAAAAAGTCACAATTTCCTTGATGAAATTCAGTGTGAAAGTACACGATAAAACATAGTTGTGAGAAAATAATCTTTGTCTTACCAGTTGACACTTACAACTGTTGTGCATTTGGTAGCATTTTTTCTGTTCAGATGCCTTTGTACACTTTGCGATACTTTCCAAGATGTCCATTAGGAACTTTTCCAGGCCTGTAACTGAAACAAAATGATTGATTTATGTAAGAGCTGTCATACATCCAAGCTTTAATTTTATTCAGATGTTCCTTTATTCTGCAGTTCAAATTTTCACTTTTAAAGTACTATCCCTTAAAAAAAGAAATCTATAATCTATAATTTATACTTAAAGACAACATATTATACATTCTTTCATTTAGGTTTCATTTATTTTGAATCATGTGCAATGCTTCAATGTACAAAAATCAAACTTATACTTGCCCTTGCTGCAGCACCACTGTGCACACAGAGTGAAACCAGGTAGTTTTAGGGACTGTGTCTTTAAGCCTGCCTTCAGAAAAGGCCCACTCTTTTCTGATTGGCCAGCTACTACATGATGGATTCTGGCTATATACTTGTTTGCCAGCCTCATACATTAAGCATGACTCTAATCAGGTGTGCAGTCAGGTAGATTCAGATATGTTACATGTTGAAGTTAAGCTGTTACGGATGTAAAGGACTAAGCAAAATTGAAGCTTTGAGGGACCTATGGTTTTTTTTCCTGGATAAATTTCTATAGCATAAACCGCGAGTCTTGCATCTTTGACAGTGTTCAACATAGGGCTGGGTGATATGGCCTAAAAATAAAATCTCAATTGTTTTTACACTTATGGACGATTCTCAATTTTAATTTAATTAATTTAATTTTTTTTATTTATTAAATTAATAAAAACAAATAATGATACTTTTAAAATGAAATTGTAGAGCTTTCTAAAAAAATATCTTGCAAAATAAAAAATTTTTACAGCAATTTACAGGTTCCTTGCGAGGAACACGAGCCTGTCTGCTGCCTCTGGCTTGAGGCTCTGTGGCATGTCACATTCCTATCCATGAAGACCTATCTTATCATATGCAATGACACTGGAAAATGATGCAGCTAACGTCATTTCCTTTTTCACTGGCGCTTTGCGACAGCAGCATCTGCATCTTGCAGTGTCATGCATTGCTGCCACTCAGCTGCATGTTTCTGTCGCAGATGCTGAAATAAATTTGTAGCACTCCTACTTTTAGTAACTACACCTCCTTCAAACTTTACATACCACGTTGGTTTGCTTGATGCCATGAAGCGCAAAACCGAACCACTTCCAAATCACTGACGTGGCATTTCCTTTCCTAGAAATGACTCATCATGACCTGCTGAAAGGTTTGTGGGTGTGGCATCAAGGAATGTAATGGACAAGCTTGTTTGATGGAGAGTGACCCACTGCCGCATTTCCTATTAAAAATAGTTAGATACTATTTTTTTTTTTTTTTTAAATCTCGATTTGGTGATTCAGCCATTTTACACATCTTGCCAAAATGTAAAATTGAATTAATCGATTAAATTGATTTATCGCCCAGTCTTAGTTCAACACTTACTTTCTTCTACACTATAAAAATGAGAGAAAAATAACAGGAAGCATAACATATCACCTTTAAGGCTCATCATTCTCAGTTTTTACCATTTTTCATTGAGAAATACACAGATTTTCAAAGTAGTTGTGTTTGCTGCTTCAAGAAGATAGCATTCACAGTTTACAGTAAACAATTTCATCTAGCTGTGACAAAAACTCACCACAATAAAAAACTGGAGAGGAAACCCAAATGAGCTGTTAATTATAAGTTCCTCAAAATAAATAAAGCAAAACACAATAAACAGTTAAACTATTCAGATGCTACTTCATAATTTGATTTTCCTGGGGGTTTTTTCTGTTTTTGGAATTTTCATATTTTGCACATCATATAAATTGAATACATGGATTTGAAAAACAAAAATAATGAGTCCTATTTACATTCACTGCTTTAGCTTTATATATTAAGATGGTAACTCAGAAGGGACAATTCACATCCTAAACAATAACCAAACCAAAACATCCAACAATTAGAGTGCAGTGCTTCACTCCACAGAACATAATTCAAGCCTTCAAATATTCACTCATATGCTTCGTAAACTCATATATTTTCAGTTAAATATAGCGGGATAAGGGGCTTTTGCCTATAATCCACTTATGCCCTCCTTCGGCTCATTGCCCCACCTCATTAATGAGCCCTAGGTGGCTATGAGGATTTTTTTTTTTTTTTTAGCAGTAACTTAATGATACTTAATGATGCTGATTTTAGTTTCAGCCTTTTTGTCTTGTTTCTCTTTATCATGTTTCATCATCCAAACTGCTTCTCTGTATATCTGCAGTGGCAGTAGTGGCTTTAGCTTTAACACGCTTAGCTCATTCTCTCCACACTCTTTTGCCACTCTTGCCCCTTGATGCCTTGGCTCCTACTTTTCTTGCCAGTGCCCTTAATCTGATGTTGATGCAAAGTGAAAGACCACTGGCACTCCTGTGACATCCCCATTCAGCCCCTCTGCATCTGGTCTGCAAAACTACTGCTTTTGCATTCCATTTGCTTAGCTTCAGGCTCAGAAATCTTCCCCCATCGTCCCTCTCCAACTCTCAGCTTTTCTGCTGCTGGAGGGCTGGACTCTGAGCTGCAGCTGATGGGGTTTGACGAGCCGTGCAAAGTGACATACTATGCATAATTATGTTGTCAGAGGACATCATGATGGAAGCATCTCGGCCTTTAATGCAGCAATGGGATCCTATCATTCTGCATCATCCTTCTTTGTTTAGCATTAATGAAATGCACCTTGTCTGTAAAGTAATGGTTTTAGTTGGAGAATCAAGTTGATCCTTGTTTTCACCAATCTGAACTGTTGTCTCCTCAACAAAGCTTGTTAAGAGACTCAGACAAGATGTCCTAATGCTCATGACTAATGTACCAAAGGGATTTTTTGGGTGATAGGCTATTCTATAAGCCTTTTTAAATCTCCAGCTTTTCACATCAGGGTTCATTATGAATACCATACAAACCTCACATGGATATAGAAGCAAACTGAGTGATGTTCAGACAGGCTCTACAAGACATCCTCCCAGTGTTGCTTTAGCAATTAAGCTTGAAAGATAACCTTTGAGAAGTTATTGGATACTGTTTCTTTCCCTCAGTGCCAGTTCTTATAATGTACATGTAAGCAATTAGGCCATAAAGTTGTTTGTCAGTTTCTTGTTAAACTTAAGTTGTGTTGACTTACAACTTTCAGCTGAAAGAAATTGAGGACATTGTCAGTGAACACAATGCTTCCAGGATGCATCTCGATTAGCCATTAAAGGATGATACTGGTTGCCAGTAACGTAGCATGTATGCGGATAATATTTATTGGGCTCAAACAAAACCACCAGTATGGTCCATTAAGGACAACGTTTGTCTGCAGATGCAACACACATGATTTGGAGCTATAGGATGGTTTCATATGTACCTCAGGGAGATACACATACACATAAACACACACACAGGGAACACAAATAATCAACAGAATCACTCTGAATGATGTTGTATTTCTGAAAGTTATGCATTCCATCAACACCTGTATTCACCAGACATCACAATAGCTGTCCAATTTCCACATAATTAGATTTTATAATAAGAAGATGAATGCATCTTTCTTCAACATCTCTCTGAACAGAAGCTACACACCATGCTGAGAAAATGTGAAGTGTACAAGCAGAGACTCTCCATCATATGGAAGTGAGGATATTAGAGATATAAAGCTGCTCGGCCTCCGCACTCCAGGTGTCCCCTCCTTTTTCTCTCAGTAATCCTCTCAGCGAGAGGTCTAAAAGTACTTGATCTCTGATTAAGACCCTTAACACATTTTACTTTGCCTGTGTAATGAGGCTGTAAAAGTCCCAGTGTGAACGTTAGTAGCAGAATGGCTCATTAGAAACTGTCTGTGTGTTATGTTTAGTATAGATTTTAATTGTGCACACTTGTGGTCAGATTTCATAATTGTAATTAATGCATTTAGAAACTTAGGTCCTATTGAGGATTTTTAGGTTCTAGATTCATTTTCCTCCCAGGACCTTTATAGACACAAGTTCACAAAGGATAGTGTATTATTACAGAAAATGTTCTACTTATGAAAGGGGAGAAAAAGCTGAAAATAGACGTCTCATAAAAGGATCTGATTATTTTCTGACCTTTAACTAAACCACTCTGGTCTTTCAAATCAGCCAAGACCTTTCATGATATGTCACCATGAAAATGTATTTGAGGTGCGTTCATAGTCTGTGGGAAATGATCCCTCTGTTAAGCTGAGGTTCTGCTCTGAAAAAAATTGTTGGTAGATTTTGAAAGAAAAAAACCTAGAAAAATGACGTGGTTTTATTTCAGCTGCTGTCATTGCCTCAAAGCATCCACTGTTAAAAAAAAAAAATTTAAAAAAAAAGTCAAAAATTCTGTTCTTTTTACCATAACTATAGGATGAATGAAAAGAATTGTAAAAAAATAAATTAAAATTGAGTAGATGTAAAGCCATTGTAATTTCACGATTGGCACTCAAAAAATAGATATCATATATATATATGTATGTATGTTTTTTTTGTCATTTTTATTTATCTATGCTATACAATTGTGGATATTTAATTTTGTGTTTGATGTCCATATTAAAAAGAAAATTCTGAGTAGATGGTAACTAGGTCAACTTTGATCAATTTTAGCTGTGAAATGAAAAATAAATAGATAAATTGGTAAGTAAAGACATGGCTCTTATGCATAACTTAATGTGCTGCTTCTCATTGAGTTTAAGTGATAACTGCAGTGCTAGTGTAATGTGAATTGTTTGCAGAACTCATCTCAGTCTTGAAGTGAAATTACCAGGCAGCTGCAGCCGTTCCAGCCTTACTTTTTCATTCTGAGTGTGTCTAAGCTCACAGCCATCTGTGGATTTGTGGCTTTGTAACCTCTAGTCCCCTCTGCATGGCTCCTACAACTGAGGCCTGAATGTGTGAAGAGGAGGTGGAAGCAGCCTGCAGGGTCTTCACCAGAAAAACTGGCCAACTGGGGCAGAATCTGAGCTGAGGCACAGCAGGATGCAGACAAATCTGAAGGCTCTGCATGCTCTGATGTTTGCTTTGTTAATGTTCATGGTTGCGATAGTACATTGAGAATTTACACCACTGATTGTAGAATTCACCACAGGCATGCAGTCATGATGTTCATGATTTTAGATTCATTTTTAGTGTGAATGGTAGTTTAAAGCTCAAATGGTTAGACTATTAACAACCTGTTTACCATTGTTTGCTGTGTGCATTTAATTAATGAGCTCAAAGAGAATAGTAATTATCAATACTAAAGTGCAAGCGTAGTCTTTGCAACTGCAGTCTATCACTTTTACTGAGTGTAAAGAGGAAAATAATTTGGCAAATTCAGATGTAGTCAAACACATACAGGAGTGGGAATGGCTGTTGGCCTGCACCCATATATAACAAATTAAGCCCTTGCTCACCATCTTTCTGTGCCAGTGGAGTGTCCTTGTTCTGCATATTTCATAGAATTTTCTTGGATCAAAGAAGTTGTCTTCAGCAGCAGAATTGCGTGATGTCTGAAAGAAATGCAGTGTAAAGGTAGTGATGCTTTGCAGGGCCCAAAGGGACCATTTTCTGTATTCTTCAGGTGTTTTTATGTTGAATATGATTTTGTACAGAAAGATCTGAAAAATGCACATAACTACTCCGACTCTGTAACAGTTCTGACTGTTTTCACGTGACAAAATAAAACAAAAGAACAAATATGCAGTAGCCAATTCATCAAAAACATGATTGTTATGTTTATTATTTAGTGGACATTGAAGAAAGATCGCCAAGCTGTTGTGTCACCTGCTTAAAGGGAGACAGCTGCTGTTGTCATTCACACTCTTCCTAGATGCTCCCACTTTCATGATCCAATAAACCAGACATTAAAAAAAGGTTCCTGCTACAGACAATCTTCTGGTCATCAGTGCATTGTAAGCTGAGTTTGTCCAGATTTTATTGCATGGTGCTGCATTGTGTTTCGCTTTTTAATGTCTACACACATGAGGAATTCATCACAGCTCACACAGGGCAAAGCAACTGCGGCTGTAGAGTTTCCTGGGCTTGGTTTTTCTTGGTGAGGGCTAATTCTAACCTGTGGTTAAAGAAGAGCAGTGATCAGCAGAGACCAAGCTGAATGATTGAAAGGCCATCGCTCACTGTTTGTATGACTCAGTGGAAAATTTGCCTCAGTGTATACGACTTGTCTGTAGCTCAGAGGTGCTTCCTGGGGTGAGCCTGAGCCCATTTTTCAACCCTCGCCTCTCTCACAGTGGACCAATAGTTTAATTAACTTTCTAACAGCAAGTTTTGGCAGCCTTCCCTGTTTCTGTTTCCCATAAGACTTTCACCTCAAATACTGCCTCCTGCAGTGTTTGGTCAGATGTGGTCCAGTAGATAACGCCACTTTATAAATCAATGTCAAATCATTCAGCTGAAAAAGAGAGAAAAAAAAAACATTTTTAGGAAAAAAGAATTGACAAAGAAAGACAAGTACCCATGTTGCATATGTGTGTAATGTAAGGACTCTAGCTGTTATTATGTTGAACGTCATTATGTTCAAAGGTAATTAGCCTCCACATTCCGTTAATTAAAGTGATTGTGATTAATCTGAAGTAAAAATCAGCTGTTTCTGTAGGATTTCCTGTAGGGTTTTCTTAATTGCATTCTACTGGAAATAGTCATGGTCTGCAGAAAGCTTACAAAACATCGATGCAATCTAATCATTCAAAGGTGCTGTTCAGGAGAAGGGTATAAAACAATTTCAAAGGCATTAGTTGCTCCAGGGTTCCCTCTGAAGACTGTCATTAAAAAGTGGAAAAAGATCATGATAGAACAAGAAGTGAGGTGAGCAGGAAGCCTACAACATTTAAAGACCCATACTGGTGAATTTGAATATTTAAGCCCAATAAATACGACCCATTTAGACTTTACTTTACTGAAAACCATTTTACAAAGCGTAAAATCATATTTTAGTTTTCCTGTTATTTTGCCAAATCTCCTAATACTTCAGAATAAATGTACAGTTGATAAACCACCTTAAAACTTAATGTTTCATCTGCTAACAGGTTTGTGTGCAAATGTAGAAGGCTCGGTTGTTTTTAATTTCTCAGTAAAAGCTGTCTTCTGCTGGGACCATATTCCCTGGCTGAGAGATACATTTTCTTCCATGTAGCGCTATGTTGGATTGGTCAAATTAAGTAACTGACAAAAAAATAAGAACAAAGTTCATTCACGTGACGGATTACTTATTTCAAGCACATTTCAAGTCACTACAAGTTGATTTTAATAGCATACTGGAATTATCTGAAACTGTTTGGAAGGTAGGAAAAATAATTCTAAAATCTGCTGGTCCAGTAGTATGTTTTGGAAAATAGTTGACAGTAATGTAAAATGTATGCAGGATGTATTTATTGGGCTCAAACATGCAAAATCACGGTATGCTCCTTTAAAGGAGCTGCAGGAATTTTTGTCAGGAGCTGCTCATGAACTGTATTCTGCATATGTCTTACTGGGAGGAAGAATGGCAAGATGGAAACTTTTAGTCTGATGAGACCAAAGTTGAGCTTTTTTGGCCTTAATTCTAAAAGATATATTTGGTGCAAAGACAGCACAGCTCGTAACACTAAGAACACTATGCTGCTGAAACAGGGTGATGGCAGCGTCATGCTTTGAGGCTGCTTCTCTTCATTTGTGATAGTAGCTTCAGTCAGGATAGAGGGGATAATGACTCTCTCCAAATATCAAGATACTTTAACACAACACCTGCTGGGCTGCTGTCACAGTGCTTTAGATGAAGAAGTATTTCATCTTTCAATGTGATAATGTTCAAAGCACACATCTAATGCAACGAAGGACTGGATTCAGAAAAAAAAGAGGAACATGTTGGAACAGCCTAGTCAGAGCCCAGATGTCAGACCAATCAAAAAGCTGTGGAATGACCGTAAGAAGTTGCTGCACAGGAGATCCCATTACAATTTGGAGTTAGAATGTTGTTATAATATCTTAGAATGTTTTTCATAGGAAGAGGGGGATAAAATTGCAAAGTCCAGGAGTGCAGAGTTGAGAAAGAAATGCATTTTTCACATATATTTACTTTGCTGCAGTGTCATATTTAAAGTGGAAGAAGGTCTGTGTTGTGTCTTGATTTTTAGTTTTACATCACAAAAACATGCATTTTTAATGAGGGTGTGTAGGCAGCTTATATCAACCGTATGGTCAAATTAAATTTTATGGTGTCTTGCAAAGAATATCTATGTTTATATCTCTGTTGTTATAATATCTTATATCTGATAGAAGGTTGTATGGTTACTTTGTGATAAGGCTCTTCAATATTTTTCTGGGTCATGCAATATTCAGGTGTGAATTAGATAGTCATGGCTTTTTGATAAATTCTGCGTTGAATGATTCCAAATTATGGAGACAGAATAGAGTTATAGATTTGCTGAAAAGGTATTACCTTCAAAGTGCTGTCACTGAAGTACATCTAATCAATTTAAATGAAGCTTTTTGTTCCTGCTGTGTTTCCAAGGCCTAGCATGGCTGGAACACGATTCTGTCCTCATCTTGTCTCCTCTTGTCACTGATGCAGCCAGCACCGCACTCCAATTCTCCATCTCTCCCTTCACATGGTGCCGACAACGCACAGAATCTCGCTGATTAGTCCCCAAGAGACGAGTGGAAACAGTTGCACTTACGTTTTTATTATGTTTGAGAAAATAGCAGTATGACCCAAAATCAGCCCCGGTTTCAATATTATACTCCTGTTTTTCTCATCTTGTGTCTGGAATTAATCATGACTGAAAAAATAAAACCGCACATTGATGTGGACTGCCAGTCTGCAAGGTGGTGAATTCTGGAATTTGGTCAGATTTTACACATTCCATTTCTGCAGCAGGGACCAACTAAACTAACACAGTGTAAGATTTCAGTCTAGATCTTTCCTTTTCTGGAACTCCAGACACCGGCACCACAACGCAGGGGTTCCAGTCTCAGGGCAGATAGGCCGCAAACTAAACCAATAACAGCTAAAAGCCATCTACGCAAGCAGTAACATTTAACAGGACCCTTTTAGACTTGAGGTCAGCTCAGTCATTGCTTCACCCCTGAGAAATGGAGGGAGGAAAAAGAAATGGGGGAGGTGTCACATGTGGTTTATTTAGTCTCTCTGTGCCTATTTCTTTCCTGGTTGAGTGTGTAAACGTGTGATTGCTGGATGTCTATTCTCATCTATCTGTGTGTCCGTCTCTGTTTGAGTGACAGACTGTCTGCACCTTATATACAGCAGCAGCATACACACAAAAATGAATGCTTACACGCGCGCGCACACACTCAGGCCTGCATATATGAGCTCATACTAATTGGAATGGCCACTTGGCTCCAGCCACAGTGAGATTGATGCAAAACACCAAGTGACTGGGCAGGTGGCAGCTGCACCAGGAAGGAGGTCCACAGCAGACCAAAGGACCATAAGCTGCCCGGATATGAGGAGATGATCAGGTGGGCTCTGACTGCTGTCTGGGTGGTAGCCCAGAAAGAGGTGGAAGCTGGAAAGGAGGAGAATAGAAGATGAGAAAGCTTGCCACTTTAGTTGCATTGAACTTTTCTCCTTATTGAGAATCAGAAGTATTTGTTTGCTCTGTTGTACATTTGTAATGCTTTCCTGCTTGATCATTCATGTTTGTGAATTCTGTGCAGACTTTGCCCCATATAGTTCCTTAATGATGAAACCACTGGAATAGCAGGTTGCCCTGTTTTTACAGGTACAATGTACTCATAACTGAAGCTATTCATTCAGTCTGTCTCTTCACACACACATACATACAGTAGATTTGTTTATACAAACAAACAAAATTATAGTATTAAGTATAAAGGCGCTTTTAAAGGTGTAAAGATTCAGATTCCTTACAGAACTCTAAAACTTGTTATTGTGCATTTTATAGCTCTACAGATAGCCCTGAAGGTGTCTGTAACATACCACCAAGGATCGGTGTTTTGGTTATTATGTATTTTGTGCACCTGATCATGAAGAAGTGTGTGTCAGGAAGCAGGAGACAAACAAGTGACACTTTCTCACAACATCCTTAGACACAGCAGCCGTCTCCAGGATGGAAAGCATATCACCTGGAATGACACAGGAGACGAGGTGTCAGTGTGATCAGTTGCACAGCTTGATAACTGAAGCCGATGATTAAGGCCCGTTTCACATGATAAGCATTGAGTGTTGCCTCTGAGCTCGGCGTCCAGCACTCTGCTTGTTCATGAGCGGAGTCTGAGCAGCGCTGCTCAACCAAGCGCTGATAGGAAGCACTCGTTGCTAATGACATGTTGACAGTTATCATGGGCGATCTTTGCACATTCTTGGTCCAAATCGGGTTTCCGGGTCAAATTGGGTCATGACATGGACATTGCAACAAAGAAGGTGAAAAAATAGCAAATGTGGGTGCATGAAACCTTGTTGAGCCACCATTCTAAACTGCTCAACACAGGTTGAGCTTCTCCTCCATCACTGTGGCGCTTCAGCTGTTCTCTGATTGGTCTGATTGGTTGCACATTGGAAAGGCCAGGATTGGAAAGGTCAAAGTTGAATTTAGTTGAACTTTAACTGCCACATCAAAATGTAGAAGTGTGCGCCGCATGGCTCTCTGTGTAGTGATGTGACACTACTTTCCTTTCGTGATAATACTTCAAAATATCAGCCACATAAATAAAAGTTGTACAAATTCATCAAACTTAAGTATAATTTTATTTTTTCACAGATAAATCAACAGCAATGTGCAGTCTCATTAATTAACTTCATGATTTTGTCACTGTTTGCTGACATGCAGATTTCTTTATTTCATTATTGTTAGACTTGCTGTCTGCTTCCATTTGATTAGCTTAATTTTAGAATGAATAAATCCATGTAATTGGTTTAGCAGACAGCCGCATGCCAGATTTAATGTGATTTCTCAGTCAAAACATGCAGTTTCTGCTAAACCGCTGCTAAACTACAGTCAAGCTGGATGTACTATCAAGTTACCTGAACACTCAGCAAGGGCATTTCAAAGAAACACTCATTTCTTAATGGTCTTAACTTTAGAAAACAGAAAAACAGTGCTACCAGTGTTTGAGTTTCTGATTTTCTGTTTTAATATTTTAATATTTGCTGTGGGAATTATTTACAAGACTCGAATTGATAAATGTTACATGGTCTAATTGCCATTTTAATTGTTTATAAGCTTCATATTGGCACTTTTAATGAGGAAATGGAGTGTGACAGTTTCTCCCCGAACTTCTGAGCACGTCAACAGAACTTGAAACTTTAAATTGCCAATTGCTATATAGCTGTGAATTCATGTGATTGTGTGTGTGTGTGTGTGTGTGTGTGTGTGTGTGATGCCACAACATCCTCCAACCCCCTCCCTATGACCCTGAATTGAAACACGTTGTATGATACCCAGCATTACTTCAATGTTTTGCTTTGAAAACACAGGTCATCTTTTCATATAGTAAACTTAATGATATATAAATTCATGCGTGGCTGCTGTAAATTCACTTTTGGTCATAAATAATCAATACCAGTCTTTCTGGTTTTAAAATAATTAAGTCAGATATATTAGCCTGCACAATATGCAATGAAATAAATTATTTCATAGGTTGTTAATTTTCATCATTACCATCCACTACCACATGTAAATAAAGCCATAAGTATTCATATCACTGCTTTTAGACTTTGTACATCTGCATGAGTTTATTTTTAAGTTTTTATTTTCACAGTTAATGCTGTGCAACAGACCATGAGCAAAAACAGGGTGATCATGTATGCACATTACCTACAGTACATGTTGCTTCAAAAATAAGTATTCTATCCCAGTCGTTTGTCCAAATGGTGTTTTCTTTCGTATCCTGGAGTTAAAGAGTGAAACATGTTTGTTTACTTCTCACTAGCAAAAGCTTAAAAACTAAGAAACTAAGGTCATTTTGCTCTTTGCCCACTTTATTGAGTTAGTAAACTCAGTAAAGTAGTTCCAGATCAGAAATTTGATTACATTTCTTTTGCTCCTGGAAATAATTTCGGGATTCTCTCCATGTCTGCATGTAAGTCATTCCCTTTGGAACTACAAATTCATTTCACCTAAACTTAAATGTGTTTCACTGATCACTGATCTCTTTTTGTTTTTGTTTTTTTGTTTTTTGTTTTTTTTGAGGAGGGATGAGCTCAAGTGTACAGCCTTTTGATTTTTTTTTCTTTTCTTTATATTTTAGACCCCGAATCAGTGAAAAGCTTTGCCATTTCCCAGTAATTTAAGTTAGATTTAACCTTTAAAGGGTAAAAATTTCTGTCTCCTTCATTGATGTCACATTGATGAAGAAAAGAGACAACGCACATGCGTATACTACAACATGCACCTCAGTAACAATGTGTGGGAAGGAGAAAGACAGAGACAGAATGCTGTAGTGAACTTTAATACTGACTGAAATGCTCTTCTCCTACTCCCCTCCCTTGGTGTGATCGTGTATGTGGGTTAGTGGAATTGAATGGCTGCAGGTGGTGGAGACAGCAGTTGGCTGCTTTTGTGTTAGTGGAATTGACAGGCAGCAGAGCGGTGAAGCTGCTGCGGCGTGTGTGATTTAGCAGACTTGATAGACACCACTTTTTCTAGTGCGTCAGGACTACGGGCAGTTTGTTTAGGATGCACAGTCAAGTGGTGCTCAGCTGGTCAAGAGTTGCATGTGACTAACTGAGGACAGTTGATCTTGAAATTAAATGCCTACAGTTTGTGTATATGGTAATTGTGGACATTAAATACAGGTACTGCTCTACTGTCATTTAAATAAGCCTCGGGTCTTTCTGTTGAATATGTGATATAATGAATCACAGCTTGCACTCGCACACTAGTCAACGCAGTAGAAATCACAAAAACATGAGCCAGGTCAAAAGCAGGAAATAGCTCTGTGATTTTCTAACTTCTAACACATGAATGAAATATTTTGCTTGGCTATTCTTTTAGTTAGTCTTAACAGGTAGGAATTTTCAAATCAACGTAGTTTCACTCCATTCAGTTATGAATAATTTCCATTCTGACCCTTTAATGGCAGACAGAGAGTGAAGGTCCATTTAACATTATAATATATATGGTATTGGTATTATCATTATCTAAAGTAAATCAGCTACATCTTTACATGACACATTACAGGCCTTAATGCTAAATTCTGATGTTTTAAGTTAGATCTGGTCTTTTTGTCTTGAAGGGTTACATTTGTGTTTGGAAGTGACCCATATGTGACACTGGTGTGAGTGTAGCTCTGCCCTACATGGTCCCAAACCTACATGATCACACATGCGCACATTTAACAACAATATGATCCTCATGCACTCATAAACAACAAAAAATGTCAAATGATAAAAACAACCTGCTCAGCTGTTCTCATGCAATTTATTTAAAAACTGCTTGGTTCAAACATGTTTAGCTCAGTTTAGCTTTCACTGAAGCTTCTCCATATACAGTATATAGCTAACAAATCTGAATTGCACTGTTGTACATGTACCTGTCCTCTATTTATTTTTACCTGGCTGCAGGGTGCCAGCATAAATCCCCCCCCCCCCCCNCCCCCCCCCCCGAAAAAAAAAAAATCTGACATTCACACAGTGGGCACACAGCCCCAAGTATGAATTAGATCTTGGACCACATACGCAAGTGGCCCAAATCTGATAGAAAACATCAGATTTGGTTTGTTCACACTGCTGAGAAAAAAAATCGGATCTAAGCCACCTCAGCCTGTAATGTGACCGTAGCATTAGGCTGGTGTCTTACACCGTAGAGTATTTAATGATTTTATGACATAATATATTGATGACATCAGACTAGATTAAGCTCCAGTGTTCACTTTATTCATCTGAGAAATTAACAGATTTAAAATCACTTTTTGAATTTCATCAAATGCATTCAACATCACATTGATGTTGATGGAGTTGCTTTGATAAATTTTGTAGCTGTAACAACAATCTGGTTAAGTTATCTTCCTGTAAGGCTGATATTTATACCTTGAATTAAAATGCAACCTCTATAACTGGATCCGATTTTGGGATTTGTATTTACACTTTGCATTTAAAAGCGGTCTGTAATCTGGACTGCTTGCATTATGATCGGATGAGTCGATGGTTGTTACGCTATTTTCTCCTTGCTCCATAGATGAGCTTAAAAAATAACAAATATTTTTTATTTTTATGTTTTTTGCATGCGCTGTCACTGTCCACAGTCTCCATGCAGGTACAAGTTGCAGCTGATTCAAAATAACTTTATTAGGGTGGGAGTGGAGCTGGAAAGACAAGACAGCGACTTTTTTTTTTTAAAGACTTGTGAGTAAATTTTATCTCACAAATGCGCCCCAGGTTTATGGATTGCAGTTACACCTTTCTAGTTGTGGCTGAGATCTGATCACAGTGCGAGCCAGACCGCATCCGTATGTAGTTTGGCAGATTGCATTGTGATTGCAGCTGTACAGTCAGTTCTATTGTGACTTTTTTTTGTTACTGACATTGTACTGAAAGAAAAGAGTACATGATTTAGATAAATGCTACACTGCAAATGAATGAGTTTTCACTAAATATTTTAAGAGCCTCTCTGCTGCTGTTGTGCTTCAGTTTTTCATGAGAGTAAGAGGTAAAAAGTTCTTTAACCACGATTAAACACATTTATGTCCCAGGGTCCTTCACTCAGTTAAGGACCTTCACCACATTATGCAGACATACTCTGGATAGCATTCCATGCTTTGAATATTGCAAATTAGCTTCTTTTTATAGTCTCCCCACATTTTTCTATGTTGCTCATCTTCAGAACAGTATTAATGAAACTATAGCCCAATAAAATGAAACAGATATTGAAATTTGACCTACTAGACATGAGATCCCCTTCATAATTAAAATAATTTGTTATAGCAGCCTTAAAATTTGCTTTGCCATCAGAATCCACTAATTCTCATCATATCAAATTCAAAGTGTCTCCATTTTTAAAAAAAATGATGAATCTAATGCAAGTATGAGAGGAGATGCTACAGGAAATCAGCCTTACCTGAGAAATCACTTAAAATAGACCCGCATGAAAATGTTTGGGAGAATGTATGATAATTAAAATTAACTTTCTTCTACCTCCCACCCTAAACCACAGGAATGGAGAAAAGAAGCAGTGATTATTTCTGAAAAGGAGAAACAGAAGACAACCAGCTCAGAATGTTTTTCTCCTCTCTTCCTCGTCCTTGTTTTCCCTTTGTGATGCCCTTAGAATAGCACAGGAAAGGAAGATGAGTGGAGAAATTAAGTTTTTGTCAGTTATTCTAGTGACATCTGAGGTACTTCTCTCAGCCCACCCTCTGAGATGACAGATTGCAACACTCTTTTAAAGCGAGGTCAGAATTAATTGCAAGATAAATTGCGACTCAGTATATCTTGGGATTCATTATGAGTGCAGTATTCACCATCAGAAGATGAAAAAAGCAGTGTACTTGAACTGCTTATGTTTACTTCATTTGAGTTTTTATGGGGTCTATTACAATAGATTTCATTGTATTTTATCCTGAAGCTGAGTCCTTTTCTCTACTTGACCGTCATCCCCAGGCTCTTCTTTTCTCAATCTGTTTCCTGGCCCTCTCTGACTGAGCCCATCTAGCCACCAGAGCTGAGTTATTAATGCCCGAGGAGGCAGACAGATGATTTCATTGCGTATTCAGGTGTAAGGGATGGATGGCTTTCAGAGGCAGCCAGGGGAGTGCTGGGGAGGAGAGCCTCTGTTGAGAATAAATATACCTGTCTCCTGCTGATGCATTGGGCCACACTCACTGCAATGCAAATCAGCCACTCTCCTCCTCTAACTGCCTCCAGTATTACTCACCCAGTCCCACCTGGATCCATCCAGACACTCCGTCACCCCCGAGTGAGAGGAGGCTCTCTGTGAGGAGCAGAGCTCTCAGGTGGGGGGTGGAGTCTTTATGGTTTGGTTCCCAGTTGGCGATATGAAGAGCTGCATTTCCCAGGTGGCTTCACAACGTCTGGTGTTTATTACTCAGCCTGATGGCCACATAATTAGGAGTTGAGATTAGGGTTAATATTAAAGCAAAGACTATGAATGACTTACCAGATCACATAGCAGCGTTTTTCTATTTTTATTGTAAAGACCATGTTTTGAGTGGTTTGATTTTAAAATTGTGTATTTTCACTTGATTTCCAGGCATCATCAGACAATAAGGATGAGACAACTTTATTTTCAGTCCAGAAGTGCACATAACTGTGTGTGCTTATTGCTTCAGCACCTTTTTTTTTTTTTTTTTTNAAAAAAAAAAAAAAAATCCTAGTTATTTTCCAAACTGGAGCTAGTTATTGCTTTTATATGTCATCATTTACTTTAGCTTGACATTATTTAATTTTGCTGGCAGTGCTGCTCACACACCAAAATGGATGATTTGGCGACGTAGGTGTGTATTAAAACATATTGCTTTAACACAGTAACACACTCCAGTGAGATCTGATCTGAAAGTTTATAAGAAGAATTGTTACATTAACTTATGTAAGTTAGACTGATGATGCATTCACTGCAAACTGATGTTTGGTAAATACAAACTGTCAACTGGGACAAATATTCATGTCAGTATCTTAGTGTTAACAAGTGGATTTTGGGGAATTTTTTGGCAGCAGGTAGTGCTTACACTGATTTGGAGCGACGTGAAATTCTGTAGTGAGGCAAATAATAAAACTTTTGAAGATAATCTTTCACCATGCAAACAAAACCTTGGTAAATAGCACCAAAAATAACCAGAATGATCCTTTAAAGCTTACTTCTTTTTTTTTTTTTTTAACACCATGCACTGTTAATCTATCAGGACTTTACTGGGCACTCTGCTGTATTTGAAGGACTCGGTGCTGAGAAAGAATTAGGTTCTTACTTTATTAATTTATAGACTTGTTATGTAAACACTAAAGCTTGTGACACATTATATAAAAATTCCATTATGTTGGCAGTTGCTCTATATAATTCTTCCCTTTTTTAAATGTTGCCTGTCATTTATATTTTTGCTTGTCTGCATGATGCATATTCTGAATGTTTTTCCTTCTCCATCTCAGGCAGTTTTACAATCACAGTGTTCATTTTCATGTTTTTAACGAGATGCTGACTTATTCAGGGACCCTGTAGCATGATAGACTTTATAATGTTTCAGGTCCAATTGAGATACAATCAAATGGCCCAGAATTTGACTCTCTTTCCCTTTACATACTGTTACAAATCCAAACCCAACACTTAAGTGTCTCTTAGCCCTCTGTAAGTGACTGATATGACAATTTGGTACTCTCAAAACAAGTACTACTACTTTACAATCAGTGCAAGTGCTGCCGTAATGTTTTATTCTGTCCACCTACTGTTCTGAACCACTCAGTTCGAAGTCTACATGAAAATTAACTTCAGTTTTTCAGATCAAAGGATCACCTTTTGTGTAGAAAAACCATATAATTCTTTTTCGTTGAAATATTTGAAAAGAAAATGTAAAATCTGAGCCCTCACTTTGATGGCAGCTCACTCTTGATATACTGTCGGTGGTCTTGAATGTGGTTCTAATGCATAACAACACAATCTCTGTGGATATGAAGAGGGCCTTCAGTCAGCTCCTTGATTCATCCTGACTTTATTTTGTTTTGCTCTATTTGATTTCTTGAAATGTAAAGTTGCTGAAACGTATTACCTTCAATAATCTTCCTAATGCCTGAAATACGTAGAAATAAATGAATAAGGAGAGACTCTGACAACATCCACTGTGCATAGCTGACAATCTAATTAGATACCAAGGCAGGAGATCACAGGCAAATAGCAGAACCCCTGCCACATCTAATCTGAGGGGCTACATATGACACTAACAACTGATATGAGCAAGGATGGAGTCGCAACCTTGATTAACTGCATATATCAAAGTAGGGTACACTTTTCCATATCCCCACCAATATAGCAGCAAATTGGACTGTCTGGTAAACAACTTGCCACCTTCTTTTATGTTCTTCTGCAGTCAAAGATAGAGTGTTTAATACGTGAGTCTCTGCAGCTCATCCTTCCACTGCCAGAGTCATGGAAACAGTAAAAGTGTAGATCTGAAGGTTGATATTGGAGATGTTATGCATTTACTTAGGGAGCGATGGGTGTTCATGCACCAATCATCAAGTGTAAATTCATTGTGAACACATAGATAACTGTCAAAACAAAGTGACAAACCCAAAAAGTGAGATGTTACCTTTGCTGTCAGAGATTTTCCATAGGTTGGATTCATGCTTCAGACCGCTGTCTCTTCCTCTCTATTCTGTTCACTCTCAGGACTTCCTGCATGTTGTATTGTGGTAACAGGCTCCTAGGGCTCTGGTTTCAACTTGTTTTCTATTGATTCTTAGATCTGGAAATTAGTGCTTCCTGGCATTTTTTGAAAAAAAAAAAGAAAAATAAAGGGATTAATCTCTCTCTCTCTCTCCCTCTCTCTACTTCCATAAGAGGTGACACCTTAAAATACAATTAAAGACGGATTCAGCTCAAAAATTTGTTTTTCTTTTAGTTGCTTCCCTTTGATGTTTGACTTACGTGGACTGTTTTCACATCCCCTCTGCTGAAGGCAGAACATGATTTGTGACACATTATGCAGAAGATGTTAGAGTCAACTTAATTTCTTCTTTTAAAGGATCACATCGGTGGTTTTATTGGGCTCAAACATGCAAAACCACTGGTAAGGTTCTTTAGGTGATATGTGTGGTTTGTATGGCTATTAGATAGATATCATGTTTAAACTGTGTAACCAGGCCACTGCTGGTGGATTGTGCCATACATAAATAGTCATAGATCTTAGAAGAGTAGATGTGCTTTTAAACCTTGTGAGTAGATTTTGTGGGGTGGGAGGGTGGGATATTCAGTGAGAATGAAACAGTACAACAACTGCACCTCACGTTCTTCTCTAGGCCTCTTTTATTCATTCAAAACACTTGCAAGGAAGCCTCAGCAGTTATGTGTTTTGTTGATCTGAGCACAGTGAACATTAATTAGTTCCATTAATTGTAATCATTCTCATAGAACAATGTAGCAGTGCCTTTGTAAATTAGCTACACTGAATTAGTATAATTACACAAAGCAAAGAAACAAGCATTGAAATTGTTTTAAATAGAAGTTGATTTATATTAACCAACAATAGAATGAAATACAGAACAAATGGTGGAGCACGTCTCAGCCTCAACATCACATCAGCCCCAAAGCCTTTGCAGTATCAGGTCACCACACTAAATTATGCTGTAATTATTCAGGCAAAACTGCCCACTGACACCAGACTCACACCCACTGGTCCTGCAGGAGGAGCTAGAGAGGGACTATGTTTGTCATGATAGATGAGCTGGATCTAACTGCTGCCTTTGGAGGAGATGACATTCCTGGGCAGCACTTGCCTCAGATCCCAGCTTCCTGCTTCTGTATGATGAGACTTTTGTAAGGAGAAGTCTGCAGGCTTCATTTACTGAAGCAGCAGGGAATAATGTAGTGCCAGCATTTGGATGTGTCAGGTCCCATATCTCTGGCTGCTCTATTAGAAATAGACCCTAGTGCGGGACAATTAACCCCTGGCCCTGGTAGCAGATCTGTGCAGTAACAGCCCAGCGCGGGGCAATAAATCAAGCCTAGAGGGAGAAACCCACATCTCCTCCCCTGTCGGTTAGCTGCGACTATCACCCAATGGACTGAGCCTATACAATAGTAGATATGCTCCAGTGTTATCACATTATCACAGAAAGTATAACAGTGATGTAATAAGGCTGTAGGCAAGGGCACCCTGAGTGTCTTTTTACTGCAGTGAATACACCATCTGGAAGAAGTTCAACATCTAAAACCAACCGTAACCTTTAAACCAAAGAGCAGATGCTTGGCTCTTGGTCTTTTTAGTGTCCCACATTTTTTTTTTTTTGNCATTTTTTTTTTTTTGGCTTATTTCAAACAAAAACCTGTTACTAGTTGGAAGCTGTGGCTCATCCCATACATGAGCAGAAAAAATGCAAGATATTAATTATTGCTGCAGTGCAGTCAGCTACAGATTTTAGTCCACAGCTTCTCATATTGAGACCATTTGTTTAATGGCAGATTAGAGAAAAAAATGAGCAGTAATAAAGCTGTAGACCACAGGGGTCACCTTCAGGACCTACTCTTGGTTTTGTGTATCATTAGCATGTCCTGTCTCGAGCTGGCCTGATCCAATTATTACTGGCACAGGCTCTGCTCACATGACTGGGCTATTCAAACTGCCCACTGTTAGCCTGTAATTCTCACACTGATGTGCTAATGTAAAATATGGCAACAGATGCAGAGAGCAATGACTGAAGCACATTATTCAGGGCCCAAGGGCCATTAAAGCCATAGCTATTAAATATAATTTGAAAAAAATTAGCTTTTTGGCACATGGAATAGCAGGTTGTGAGGTATTATGATAATCACTACATTCCCCAGGGTTCCTGCTTTCCCCAAATGTTATTGCTATTTGTATATGCCTGTGTGAATGTGCTTTTGAATGTGTATTCTTGTTTGTGTATGTTTTATGGGAGGTGGAATTCTCTTCAAATGCAGAGGCAATTATTGTTTTGCCACAATATGACAGTCTGAAGTAATTACAGCTCAGTGTTTTTGGTTTTCGAGTATTTGTGCACATGTAGACACAATGTAGTTAGTACCGCTTTTCAAACACAAACCCGTGAGTTTGTGTTTGAAACAGGATAACGGATAACACGGTATAACAAACTCACTTTCAACCCTTATTTGACCACTGGAACCAGGCTCTTGGGAATGGAGACTGTGAATACCTGGTCAGTATTAGTGCTAACAGTCACAGAATTACACAAAACCTTATATGATGCTATCTGCTGTTTGCCTAGTTTGCAATGTTGTTTGGAGATTCAATATATTAAATGTTGCAGATAATCTGTGTAAATTTATGGAATTACTTGCTTTTATTTGTTCATCTTGTGAAAAGTTTGTGCAACAACTTGCTGTACAATCATATTCAAGTATCTTTGTGATTGAGAAGAGTGGAATACTTGTTTGAAAGGTCATCAGCAGTCTGTAATTATTATTAATAATCTATGTGCACCTTCTCACACCCCAGCTGAGCAGTGTCAGAACCATGTGAAGCAAGTCTGTGATTGGTGTCTGGTTCAGTGCNCCCCCCGACAGAACTCCTGTTCAATGATCTTCATCTCTCTCTCTTTTTTTTCAGCTGCAGGTTGCACATTTGAAGAGGATTCAGACCCAAATCTGTGTGATTTCACCCAGGGGGAGGACGATGACTTTGACTGGCAACTGTTTCGAACATACAGTTCACCTCATGCCAGCTCTGACCTCCTGCGGGGTGAGTACTCTGCTTCTCTCATGGTTCCATCTTCCATACTGCCATCCAATTTGGGTAATTGGATATATGTGCGCACACAGATCTTGAATTTGACAGAAGTGACCCTTCGTTCAACTTGCAGTAATTTCCACCATGAAGCACCTCACGGAACACAAATCAAAAGCAATTTTTGTGTGATCTATCAGTAGGTGTGTGTGTGTGCTTCTGTTCATCTTTAAATTGTTCTTAAATCTGGGTAACAAGTGGATTTTTGTCAGTGTGGTCAACACACCAGAAACATGCAAATCAACCTTTAAATGTCCAGGCTCCATTAACTGTCAGTCTTAATAAAGTTCTCCCTCCAGCTTTGTCTGCTCCCCGCTAACCCCAGGGATAATTTTATGTTAACCAGGCTCGCAGGACTAATGGAAACCAGCATTTTCCTGCCATCATCCTCTCTACTGGTGGCTGCCACAGGGAGATGGCATGCATAGTTTATAAGGTGCTCCACCATCTCTGCATTAACAAATACCTACAGGGAACTGAGAAAGGTTACAGCTTCTCAGCAGAAATATACTAGCAGCATTGGGCTCTCTGCTAAAACAGTTTGACAGTTGTAACTTGTAATATGATTTGGATACTGGCTTCCCTCTGTTATAACCAGTTAATCAATCAGTTACTTATATGGCAATGAGCGTTTTTTTCAAGAGGCAATCATAAATTTGACTGTTCATTGTACATGAGACAGAGGACACAGGAATGAAAGAGAGAGAAATTATCATTGCACATTCAATAGCACCAGCAATCTTACAGCTTGGGAAAAAAGACAGTTGTATAATTAGAGGACAGAACAGACAGTTAATGTGGCAGATATAAAGAGATAAGTTAAGAGGAACAGTTGTAAAGATGGCAAGATACAGTTTAATCAAGATGATACAGTTAAATCATTTAAAATGAATTAATTGCATGCCCAAAGGAATGATCCATCTTGCTGGACTTAAGTGGCCTTTGAAAACAGTCAAAAACATCCTGCAGGGAGAAATTATGTTGTTTTTCAAATATGAGTATGTGTGATTTTCATATATAGGACTAAAATGCCTTCCTTCCCCCAGGCTTCCATCCAAATACATTTCAGAATTTATGAAATCCTAAATTTAATCCTAAACTGTTCAACTGCACTTTGTTCACCTCCACATCATCAGCATTCGAGTGGGAATCTGCCTGCAGCCAGCAGATGACTCAGGGCAGGTGATGCGATAATTAATACTTTTCCCTTCGGGTTTAATTAAAACTTACTGCTGCGGCATTTACAACAACCCAGGACCTTCAGTGGAATAGAGTGGCACAGGTGGAAGAAAGCAGGTACTGTATTCTCCCGATGACGAGAATACGCCAGGCTGAGCACCATGTTTCTATCGACCAATTCTGAGAATGGAGAGACATATTCAATTTAGCTCATCCTTCAGCTGGCTCTAGAAACAGAGCTGCTGTGTCCCTCATGTTAGTTACGTGGTTGTCGTCATTGTATAGTGACAGCAGTGCTCCTTCTTTTGGTACATTTTGATGTTTCGGTGTGTTATTTAAGGTAGATAACATCACTACGAGTACTGGCATAGACAATGTTTTTCTTTTTCTCTTTGACTTAATCCCCCTTGGCTGACTTCTGCCTACGTCTCATACTGGCAGTCTGACTATCCATGAGGGAAACCAAGGTGGGAGGATAACAAGAGTTTATGAGATAAGGCTATTTACATTGGATTTCTGGGGCTGAGAAATTGGTGTCGAGGGAAGATTAGTAAACACAGCTGAGATAGCAGCCGCTTGTGGCTCCCAGGAGAAATTAGAAGCTATCGTTCCCATGAAACAGAAAATAGTCACGAAAAAAAGAAGATAGATTGCAATGAGATCTTAATAAGAGTGGCCCGATTTATCGCATTCACCCTTATTTTGAATTAGATCTGAGGAGTCTGGTTGGTATTGATAATCCTCAGTTCGCTATCTATTTTAATGAAGCGAGTCAAGCTTCCTAGATGATGACCTTGTAAAGAAGAAGAATGTGTCTGCATGTCAAGTGTACATCATTTTCTGAGAGCACATTCATTAGTGTGAAAAGCTGTGAGTCCACTGCAATATTCATTAAAGTATAGCAGGATGGCCTTAAGGGAAAAATTCACCTTTAAACACTTTAACACTGTTAAAAAAAAAAAGGCTATTGGCAAGTAACTTACATTCATTGCTCTTTTTGTTTTTGTGATGTATTTTTCTTAGTCTCGTGCAGAGGTGGGACAAAGTAATTGCTTTGCAAGTTATGAGTAAAGCCAAGGCGTTTTCATGCCTACATGGTTTTGTCCAGTTTAATCAGATAAGGGTTTGTTTCCTCCCTTAGTGCACTTTGGGCCAGTTTAATTACAGCAATAGACTCGAGTCCACACATAAACAAAAATGACAAAAAAAAACTCCTAGGTTTTTTGTTTCTGATGTGAACAAGATCCAAACTGGTTCTAAACCAGCTGAAAGGTGATCTGTTGATCTTTTGATCAGGCATGCCATGGTTTGTCTTGGATCGCTTGGTATATGGCCAAATGACGAATACTGGGAAGATCTCAACTCTGTCATTGTTCCATGTTAATTTGTTGTCCAGATATAAGTAAATTTCTTCCTGTTTTCATTTAACCATGCCAGGCCCCAAACAATTCTGACCAATGAGAAAAGTGAGTGTTCTCACACGGCTTTTGCTGACACATTTAGGTTTGCTTGGACATATTTTCTGTGTTAAACAAAACTGAACTAAGGGATAAATAATAAAATAAAATAATAATATCATAACAATTTTGTCCTGCTTTGGAATACAACCTAGGTCTCAAGTCCTAAGTCAATTTCTAAGTCAAGACATACAAAACAATGACTTGGTCCCACATCTGCTCTCATGGACAAATGGCCATGACAAATAGCAATTAATCACACTTATAAAAGTCACAGTTTCTAAACTTCAAGAATTTAGAAGCCATGGTTTAGAAAGAAAAAAAGTCTCTGGTTATGCTAAAAAAGATAAATTGAGTCTTTTCTCAGTGTGTTGAGCAAAAGTTTTCAATATTGATCGTTTTAGTTTTTAAAATCAGATTTTATCGGAAAATACCAAAATTTTAAAAACCGATTAAATTAATTTACAAAACTTATGTTTCCTGCTCAGAGAAGGACACAGTTCACTGAAATTTAATAAACAAAGTCACATGGAGTCCCATGGACAGTTCAGAATGTGCTTCCTGTTAGAAAAACAATAGAAAAATCATGAGATATTGCAAATGAGCTGCTAATTAAATGAAAGTTTCTCAGAGTAACTAAGAAAACAAAAGTTAAACTGCTGAGTTTTTGCAAATACTATTTTTTATAAAATGTGTTTGAGGTTTGGATCAGTTGGAGTCACTGATTTAATAATTGGGGCTGGGCTAGGCTAAGCTACTGGCTTAGCTTAGCGCTTAGCATGTTCATTAGACTGTTTGGTGCTAGAATATTCTGGTAACAATTCAAACATAGTTGTAAAACATTGCAGTGGCTTGCTTTGTCAATGGCAATGGTTACTTTTCTGTGCAGTTTAAATAAATTTTAAAAGATGTTATTGTCATTGTTGATGTTGGAATGTGCCGATTTATCTTGAGGGAGGCAGGTGCTGTGAAAGAAAAATTATATAAATATATTGAATCTCTTGCATTTATACCAGAAATTGGAAGCAATCGAAAGTATATAATTTCCAGTTGCAAACCAGCTCAGCCAAAAATCACTGGAAAGACCGACTCTTTCAGTTTGATGATTTGGTGAATCAGCCAAGTCTATTTTATAATCCATATTTCACCTGCATTTTTCTTTTATTGATTTTCTTCACTGTGGCTGATTTCTTATACTAATTTCTTTCTTTCTTTCTTTCTTTCTTTCTTTCTTTCTTTCTTTTTTAGCACTTTAAAAAAAATAATATAAACTAAAAACTGAAACAAAATATGTTCCATCCCAAATATGTTACAAAAAAGACATGTTGAACACATCTTCACATCTTCTTAAAGCACATGTTCCATGCTTATTTGGAAAGACCTCCTCCCTTTGCTATTTTGATTTATTTATTTATTTATTTATTTTGGTAAATCTGTTTGCACTTGCACACATACCAATAATGATTAAAACAAGTCCTGCTGCAGACTATGATCCATTGCAGAAAGCTACAAAATCAATTGACTCACTGTTTGTCTGTGAGCTGCAGGCGCAATAGATCCTTACATAAGTACATAAGACAGTCTGAATGGACTGGACTGTTAAATTGAAATTCAGGTCTAAGGTAAGTTAAGAGTTACATGAAGCATGGTTTTGAACACCGTCCTGGGGTCAAAGTCTGGTCAGTCAGGACATTCTGCAGCAGCAATCTCAGTGTAATGACCTTTACAGGGCTAATTCAGACAGTAAAACACACACAGTCCTCCATCTGGACCTACAACACCCTCTGCCAGTCGGCTATGGAGGACAATGTCATATCTTCTGGCCTTTATTATCCGTCACCTCTCACCCTCACCTGGCTTCAGCCACTCACCGTGGAGCATCTGCACATTAGTGTGTGTGTCACTGACGGTGAACAGAGATTCATCTGCTTCTGTGAAAAGATGAGGCAGACCAAGGAGACAGATTCATCTGCTGTAGGAGTGTTGTTATCAGAGCTGACCAGCCACCTTCACTGCTTTAATACTCCATTACATCGCACTACTCCTCTTATCCTTTGGCTTTTGCTTCCAATCCAACATACAGCTTTAGCAAAAATTGTGGAAAATAAGTATATTTTTTCCCCCATAATAATGAGTGGGGGATTATCCTGACAGCTGTGCAAACTCTCTTATTGGGGAAAATCAGATTCACACACACATACACAGACACTTGCAGACGTGCACGAAGACATGGGTGCACATAGACACACATACATGCACGTACGACAGCACCCATCCGAACACCATAGAACTGCCTAGTGACCACCAAGAACACTACAGAAACAACCCCAAACACCATAACAACCAGCCTAGCAACCACCCAGATAGCAACACCTAACATTATCCTAGCAACCACCTTAACGCCATAGCAACCACCTACCAACACCCTAGCAATCACCCTACCAAAATTACAGTTCACAACATCAATAAGCTGTATTCTGTTATTTTGAGTTGGAGTTAACTGATCAATAGCTACATTTATTTTCATGAAAAAAGACAGAAATAATCTGTTTTTAGCTGCTTGAAATCATAAAAAAAATAACTCATACTGAACATTTACTGATTCAGCCTAACAGCCACTGGTTGGCATCCTGGAGAAATCTATATTGTGTTTGAATTTTGAATGAATTAAGACATTTATGTGATTATTTCTCTTTCAAATCAGGCCATTAAATGCTAACACTTTAATAATAGTCATAATAATAGCAGATTGGCAATCTGCCAGTCAAATAATCCTAGAGTTAATAAGAACATATATCCATATCAAATAGCTGTACTATTTCAAAATAAATCCTACATCAACAGCGCAGTCATGTTTACATCAAACAGAAAATCATGTTTGGCATATAATTATATGATATGAGAAAAAATACACTGAGAGGGAAAAATCATCGGCATTTTTTACAATAAATAATTTGTAAATATTTGATATTTCAACACGTTCACACCTGATTTCTTAATTTTTCAGCACAGCCTTGAAACTACCTAAAATATAGTAAGCAACATAGTTTAATCACTGTTGCAGTAAAATATATGAATTCAGATATTTGAATTCACTCTGAGTTGAGGAAATCAAACCAAGAGCTGAGACCTCTTTGCACATTTCTCTATAAGGCTATGAAATATTTTTCTGTTGGTTCATGAAAGGAGTTGTATTTTTGTAAAAATGACTGAGACCTGAAGGAGCAAGTAAATATATGGAGCCTGATGCCACAGCTGAGTAAATCTTAATAAAAAGGCATGTAATGGCTTCAGCAACATATCAGCTTTATGGGAAAGCTTGGTCTCAGCTCCAAGGCTGAAAGCATATAATGATAAACGAATTTAGAGATAAGACGATGTGGTCTGTTGTTCATTCTCAGGGATGACAATGACAATGATTTTTTTGTTCTTGAGTAAGCTTTTCATGTCTTCTTGCTGGAGTGAAAATGGATTTATTAAGCGCAGAGGATCGTTGTTCCCTTATGTGTGTTATGCTCAATCCTGTGCCATAGACGAGTCTGCAGGTTTTCATTCCAACCAATACATCCTCTGATTTCACTAATCTCTCTCTCTCTCTCTCTCTCTCTCTCTCTCTCTCTCTTTTTGGTTGAAGGTGTGTTAATCATTGACATCAGCTGGTTTAATATTTGGTTGGAATAAAAGCCTGCAGACTCTTCCATGGCACCGGACCGGACACCACTTTCTCATCAGCTCATTACTTTCAACTCATTATCTAAAGCCATATAATGTGCCATGTAATATATATCGATTACCAATGTTTTATATAAACATCTGAAAGCTTTTAATATAGCAAGTTATTTAATACATTTTTAATTCAAGGCAGCAAACACCAAACCCCTTTTAATACTTTTAAATAAGGTAAAAGAAGAATCATTAAAGAAAGAAGGAGGAGTTGTGCAGCCACTAAAACCTGCAGTCTAACTGACGAAAGCTATGCAAACGTTCTTTTGCTCTCCATGTTTTTGTCAGAACACACACACATACTCAGATGATAAGTATGTATGGTAATGCAGCCCCTTTTGGCTGCAGTTTCTGTCTAATTAGTGTCGCTTTAGACGGAAAAGAGGAAGGCTTTTATATGTAAGGCTGTCGGCTTAACAACATAATTGAGGCTCAGAAACACTCGGGATAGCTGTCACACACTTTGTAGCCAAATCACCTTAAACAGGTGAGATATACAGACTGGTCACTTGAAGCGTGAAAAAGGGCATGTGGGTGACAACAGGAACCAATCTCCTTGCTCAGACATAATTGGTTCAGTTTGACAAAATGGCTAAAGATTAATTGTGGCTGCTGTATTGTTTGTGTTGCTCTTAAAGCAGTCCCACCACAGTTTGACATGTACCTGGAGTAGTGGAATGAACACTTAAGCAAGCAGAACTATAGGGGATATAACATTAGCATATGAGCTGTGTTGTTTATTTTGGCTGTTGGAGGAAAATTTTTTGAAACTCCAATTTAAGGGATTTTCATACTTTGCTTGGATTACATACTTACTCATCTGTATCTTCAGAAAATTCTGCAAACACCTAGTTTTAATATGCAAACACTTTCTACAAGGTTGTGTTGTTGTTGTTGGTATTTTGGAGGCTGTCAGCCAAATCCAGTGATTTGTTCGTGTAAGCTTCTACATTTATAACAATACCTTTTTAAGATTTCCACTTAAATAAGTTGTCCCATAAGGAAAAATAAATAA
Organism: Lucifuga dentata; assembly: GCA_014773175.1. Lineage (NCBI taxonomy): Eukaryota > Metazoa > Chordata > Actinopteri > Ophidiiformes > Bythitidae > Lucifuga > Lucifuga dentata. The sequence continues at coordinate 91,492 of VXCM01000824.1, forward strand.
TGGGCAAAGACTGCATTGCGATCCGAATGTAATGTGATTCTACCAAACCATATGTAGATGTGGTATGGCTCGCATTGTGATTGGATACAATGCGATCTCAGTTACAACTAGCAATCCTGCTGAGACACATTTGTGAAATAAAATCCACCCACAAGTTGTTGTCACCCTGCCTTGTTTTATTCTCATTAAAAAGTTACTTTGAAATGGGATTTGTGGCTTGCTGTAAATGGGTGAGTGCAGTGACACCCCATGCAAAAAAGTTATTAGTTTTTTTTTTTTTTTTTTTTTNTTTTTTTTTTTTTTTTTTTAATGGATGATGCTTGTCCACGGAGCAAGGAGGAAATACAAGCTTTAATAGAGCAATGACCTGTTCACTGCGATTCAAACATAATGCAGACAGAATCCAGATAAAGAGAACAAGGTGTAAACGTAAGTCCCAACATTAGATGTCATCATCCAGATAACACAACATAAACATTGCATTTTCATGCAAGGTGTAAAAAGGGCCCTATCTAACCTCTTTCCACATACAACCAGATAATAAAGATTTCTAATAGCTTGTAATGCTGTGACCTCATATTGATCTGCAAAAGTAGATTGCAGTAGATTGAAAAGTCATTGGTCACCATTGTGCTTACAAAACTCTCAATCCTCAAACTCTCTGTTACTTTCTTAATATGCTTTCTTAAGAAGCAAAGGCTTATCTGTGTTGAACCATCTTGTGAATCAGACAAGAACACTTGAATGAACTCAAAAATACTTTTAGTTTTCTTCAACTCCTGCCCACTGCCTTTGAACATGTTTTCTTTCTTCCTCAGAAATCCTCCTCTTTCTTGCCAAACATGAATTTTCTCTTTGGTGAGCTGGAGATTGAAATCTTTGCGTGTGGATGTTTTAGTCATGTTTTATTTGGGTAGTTTCTAACCTCCTGTACCACTCTGGGTCATGGTTTTGATCCACAGCTTTTTCTGAAAGCTCACAGATCATAGCTATGCAGCCCCTGGCAATTTGTTTGAAATAAGAACTGTTAGATTTCAACTGTTATTAAAATTCTGTAGAACTGAAAGGAATCTGTTGTATTTTCTGTTGTACATTAACAAAATTCATAAAATGTCAGGGTAACAGGCTAAAATGTGTGCTGTCATTTTAATTATTTTTTTCACATTTAAATTTTTTTTTTGTCTCATGACTCATATTTGCTTAGAGCAAAACAATTAAATATTGCGACCTTGGTCTTTTACATAAATTATTGGCATGCTATCATACATCTGTTTTTGTATTGTTATGATCCCATATTTGCATAACTGAAGGGGAAAATGTACCCACAAAGTCACGATAATTACTCACAAAGCCAGAATTAATATTCACTGTTTTTTTTTTTCACTTTGAAAAGCTTTCAGTTTCAGTTTTATTATTTTATAGTTTCAGTTTTGTTGACATCTGATATGAAAAGTGTGTGTGCCAGCATGCACAGAGCCGGAGGATGTTTAAGTCACAGCAGTATGAACACACGTGCATTATTTCAGTCACAAAGCAAATATTTTACAATAATCAAGTTCTTTGTGTTTTTGACACAGAAAAGCATAACACACAGCAAGTGCACGCACAACTGTGCATGTTGCTCATCCGAAAAAGAATGTCTCTACCAATGTTGAACCCAAACCTATGCCCTTGATTATAATTGATATTTATTAGGTTAGAAATATGACTCTTCTGCAGCCTGTTACGACCCAACCTAGAGGAAATGGGCGCAATATGTGATCGAGGTCTCCCCTCACAAGCCTGCTCTCAAGAAAGGTCAAAAACACAATATTACAGTAAAAACCAATAACAATATTTATTTATAAATATATACACATACACAGAACAGCACACAGAACAGAAAAGCTAGCATACGAAAACCGGGTTAACAGAACACACAAAGTAGCCACTGCTACTGAATCGAATGGGAAGAATGGCAAACTGACAGCTAGCAGAATGATCTGCAAACACAAAGTAGTCTGGCACAAAAGTCTGAATGAACATAAACACAAAGCATCCTCCCTAGGATCACCGAGTGCCAGCACGACAAAACGAATGGGTTGATGGACAGAATTACAAAATACCACAAACACAGAACACAAAGGGCGCTGGTTGGGAGCGGACGAGGCAGGGAAACCCCGACACCGAGGAGCTGTCACAGTTGGGGCTTTTTGAATCTCAAGAATATGCACCAGCCAATCCGTGCACGAGCCGTCCTCCAAGCGCGGGCTCCAGGAACCAATCCTCGAACGACACACTCCTTCGAATTATCCAATCAGGAAACGTACCTGCACGCAAACACCAACACAGACATACACACATACAAAGATGCACAGGTACGACCCGCTACAGCCCAGAGGAAAAGACAGAGCAAAACGAGAAGCAAAGAGACACAAACACAACTACACATACAAATATAACTAAATACAACCACAGGGTCGTAACAAGCCACAACAATCCTTGCATTTACATGGACCTCAATAAATGTTATGATAGACGTATGGCCAATAAACTCAAGTGTCATGTAAACATGTTGCTCCTTTTATGAGAAATCCATTTACCTGTCTAGGTTATGCAATTATAAATCGATTATGAATTGCTACATAAATGCTTAACCGGTTTATGATTGGTGCATTGACACTGCGCATGCCTCACTGGCCCTGCCGGCTTCTGTAGAGCAACACACATATCAGCCGTAGTATACAGAATTCTGTGTATAAATTAAGTAACACTGATAAAAGCATTATAAAAATAAAAAGACTTAACCAAATCCATTGCTAATAGCAGCTAGCTACACGCAGCTACCTTTTTGTGTACTTGCGATGTAGGGTCAAAAGCAAAAGATCAGATTGACGTCACTTCCTGATTTAGCACGTCCTGTGATGACTTCCTTTAATAAACTGATAGTTTATCAGATTACTCCTAACCCATGTAAATGCCTTACACCGATTATTACAATAATCTGTTTATCTAATTATAAAGCCAGAAATCTCTGTCTGTCTGAGGCACCAATATCTTGAGAACCCCGCACCATATGAAGTTGAAATTTGGCAGGTGTAATGCTCAGGACCCAAGGACATGCAGTGTCCCATGTGAAGTTGTTTGGATGAGTGGTTCTCAAACTGAGCTGTGCCAGTAAAAAGTAGTCCACGTGGCAGGATACGCTCTGGACAAGGCAGCATATGCTCCGCTCCACGGGCGCTTATGGCAGGCTGCAGCACGCACCATAAAGTCTGGCCCGGTCCAAACAGGTATGTTTTCAATGGGCACTGCACTAGTTGAAAACTACTTTGCATGCACACAGAAAATTGATTTCTGTGTGCATGTAAATGTGTGTGTGTGTCATCGTTCACTTCACAGCAGATATTTCCCTGTTTGCTCTTCATGTGAGTTTTAGCTGTTTTACAAATTACAGCACCAAGTCACAGCCATTCATTGTAGTCACAAAACTGCGCTTATTACAACCAAAGTGCTGACTTGCTGTTGGAATTCTCCTGTGTAAGCTGTAGTTTCGTTGAAAGCTTGACTGCTTTTCTGAGGGGAAATATAATGTTGCATCGCTTCCCTGTGGGACTGTGAAGCCACTTCCATCTGCTTAAGCTGGGGCTACATGACTTTGAGGCAGATTGGTAACGATTAGAGATCGGGCAGAGTCTGGGGTAGTTGGGAGCAGTTGAAGGCAAGTTGTGCTGCCGAGTTGCAGCTGTAATAGATACATGTGCACGGGTGACAGATCCAAATCTGTCTGAAGCCAGTCTGAGTCGGCTAGTCACGATTCAACCAAATATTTGAATTTATTGGGTCAAATCTTTTGGCAGTTGACAGGTGGACACGAGTCTCAATGGTAGTTTTCAACAACCAATTAAAATGTCGGCTGATGACACAACAGAGGACCAACAGAGGTTTCCTTGACCAAGCCGAGGAAAACATTTGCACTGTGGACTACAGAAATGGAGGATGTCTGGTGGAGTTGTGGCAGACCCATGAGTGTTTATTTAATGTCACCCTTCCTACATTTATGTACCTTTTTCTTGTTCTCTGAGGAAATCGCCGCGCAAACAACAACATTTGCAAGCTGTTCGGCATCCATTTTTGTTTTGGTGTAATGGTATCGCGGGAAACGTTAGTCTCGCGAGTGCTGTAACCTGTGACTGTCTGTTCTCAGTCTGTGTATTTGTTTTTGTCCAAGACAGCTGTTGTTATGTGTGTGGGCACAGGAGACTGAAAATCGTTTTGTGTTGTCCAAGTTCAGTCATTAAATGAGCACTGCCAGCCTTTTTATAATCGTTCACGATTGAAAAAAATCACATAGTGTGGCCCCCACCTTTAGAAATACAGTGCCCTGTGTCCCTCAGCGATCCAAGTTCATATTTCAGAAGTCCCAATGGGAAAATTTGTTGGATTTTAAAGGATTTGCAAAACATCTTCAGGTGCACAACACTTACAACTTTATATATACAATATATGCACACTTACTTATTATATTCAACAACCATAAAGCATCTGATAACAAGTTTAGCCTGGCATATAAATCAGTCAAAAATGTTGGCGATATTTAAACAGTTTATTTTTGTTCTGAAATGCAAGTGCTTTGTTTATTCCAGAAATCAGTTTATATGAGCACTTTGGCTGAGCAGGTGAGATAGTTTACATTTGCTGGATATTTATCGTTTGGGAAACAATATGCTTTATGTATCCTTGCCTTAATAGGGGTGAAAAGAGCTCAATAATGATGATGAGATGATGTTTCCCTGCAAATAGCATGAACAGCATTTGTATGCCTTTCATTGATCCTCTGCTGTGAGACTTAATGACTTCAGTGCATTTTCTCGTCGACATAGTGGGTGGCAATCAAGTTGCCAAGAGGGCTTCTGAGTATGGCTTATTTCATCCCCATTTGTTGGAATAACATTGATTTGGGATGTAGGATCCTCTTGAGTCGGCATCTGGTTAGAGGCTCATGAAATGCCAAGAGGCTCCTTCAGAAAATAAAGAAGCAGGAATAAAAGATTTAGCTCCTCTTCCTCATGTCCCCTCTTTGTCTCTTTCATTCTTCCCTATGATTCTCATTCACACATGTCCTCTCAGGTGCAATTTAATTCAGCAGTATTACCATAATAACTCATGTCTTGCACAACCCGCTGTCAGTAATTGATATGAAGGCACTGCTTCTGGGTGGAGCCATTTGCATTTAATCGTGTTAACTGATATGATAATGAATGTGAAAGGCCTGATGCAAGCAGAATGACTAACTGGAGATGGATGGCTATTTGAATTATACACAATAAGTAATATATTATATCAGGTCTCAGTGGTCTCCAGCTCTCTCTGCATTTGTTTCCTGTCTTTCACTCAGGCTGGGCTGCTTAGATATAAAATATTCTGTATCACATCTGGTATATCTTTCTTCTGCTTTGCCATCCTTGACATTAGTACTTACTTTGCTTTTATCTGATAAAGAGGGAATAACGAATTAAGAGTAATAACCATATCCTGGGATATATATCCATGGATAGAGATAGTTTTATTATATTTTTATTAGTGCAGTAATGTATGGAAATGATCTGAGTGACAAAATGACTGTTCTGTCTCTTTCTCTCATGTGCGAGATTGTTTAGTATGCTGTCCTTCTTCATGGTTTTAACCACATTGTCGATAATGAGCTTCTCAGGCTTCAACAAACTTTATTATTCTCCACTAATACATATGAAAAGCTCATCGCCTTCCAAATGAGTTATTAGACGGCTTTGGATAAAGAATGGACACCACTAAAAACAGAAAACTATTTGGGGTAATTCATAAAACACATAAAATTTAACAAGGACAAAGCCTCACACAACTATGTTCTCTTATATTCATAAATGCCTGTTACTGGTGTCTTTTAGCATTTCCCTTGAAAGAGGTGTTGCTAAGGTATTTTGTCATTTACACGTCAGGTAAGCGATTCATAAAACACACTGACAGGCCAACAGTTAAGACCTGTTTCAGTCTGACAGTAAATTTCATCAGTATGAAATCTGGGTGATGTTTTATTTGCCCCTTCATGTGCTAGTGATCAATAAAGCCCACTCACTTAATTTAAATTGAAAGTTTTGTTAGCCTCTGCACTCTGGTTTGTCACAGTCCATCTGTCCACACACACACCCACACACCCACACATCGCGTCCCCCATCCGTCAGGACTCTCTGTAGTGTGTGGATGCAGTTGCAGCATTTTTGTCTCTTAAAAGTTGTAGTTGCATCTCCCTTTTTTAAATGCAGCATGTCAGTGACAGAGACATCTTACCACAATGTGTCGGTAATAGGACACGTGCGCTAATTACTGGTAAGGGAAGCTTTATGAATGAATTTCATTTATCGCTGTTCTTATTTAGTGTGCTGCTGTGTACTTACCATCATTTAAATAGTTCAAAATACACTTTTGGATGAATGAAGAGAAATACTGTATCTGTTCATATCCTGTCACATCCTATTCATATTCATACAAAATTCTTTTACTAAGATTATGTCAAGGTCAAGCAGTGATTAACTGCCTTATAATTATTGGATTAATGGTCAGAAAAACAAATTGCTGGATTTTTTTTATTTATTTTTTTTTAACTGGGATCGGTGTTACATTTTTAGTTGGGTTATTTGTGTTGAGATAATATGAATATATAAGTTTGACAGCCTTCACACTCTTTGTGTTGACAGCTGCTTTCAGTAGCAATTATTCCTTTCAAATCACACAAAAACACGAACAGGGCAAATCTGACAAAATGGGACCAAACTCTGAAATTATTAAGAGTGTTTGTGTATGTAACAGGCAATATTGAAGACTTCATTTGCAAAAAAAACTGATACTGTTTTAATCATGTTTTTATTACGCATTCCAGGTAATATCAATCAAACTGATGCTATGTTTCAATAAATAAGTAAATAAATAAATACATGTCATACAATTTACTTAATTGGTACCCTGGGAATGCACAATAAAAAACAGTATTTATTTAAAATTAAAATAAAAACAGAGTTATCTGGGTTTTTTTTTTTTTTTTTTTTTTTTTTTTTTTTTGCAAATAAAGTCTATTTATACTCTATCCAGTCAAAAATAGTAAGTTTCAGTAAGTTTCCCTTGTGAAATAATTTTAGAACTAAAATATATTCATAAATCTACGCACTACAGAAAAAAACCACTATCAAGTTTGTATTTCTGAAAGGTCATTATTCTTTCTTTGAGTCATGCTGCAATAACTCTTCTTGATCCCTTAATATACTGATATAATATACTTAATATACTATAAAGAGTTAATTTGAGGCAGTAAAGTGAATAATCAGCCACAGACACGAGGATGTCTAATTTCATCCATTAACTACATTAACAAATGAGATGATGACCCAAAACTCAAAAAGTTCTCACTTTAGAAAAAGAAAAGAAATGTTCCTCATTGATCTGATAATTCATTCCCATCCTGACATATTTTGACAAGCTATCTTTGACATGTAGACTCGTCTTTTCTTCTTCATCCTCTCCTCAACCACAGAACAGAAGAATGAGAAGAGGAGGGCTTACATGGGGATTGTTTGCTGTCATTGCAGAGTGGATGATGGACTGTGGAGATTATATGAATGAGAAACAAAGGAGCCTCTTTGACACTGGATGTGGCACAGATAGAACATCTTTTCAACTATGACTGTAAATGTCAAGCTAGACAAGCGCTTGGGAATAAAGAGGATAGAGGTTACAGAAGGCGCTGGAATGAAAGATTTTAAATAGTGCCTTGTGAGCTTTTATGGCATCTGTATTATTACTGCTGTACATTCATTTCCACTTTCGCAGTTCCAGTCATTGCTGTTTTTACTGACTCCATCAAATCTGTTCAGTGCCTCCCACCTTCAAAAATATTGACTGCAATTATAGACTGAAAAGCATAAAACAGCAACTGTCTTTTTTGCGGTTACGATCAAAATGTGGCTATAGATGTCTGCACTCACCACAGCTTGAAGCCTCACAATTGTTCTAGAAAAAAAATCCCCCAAAAATTACAGCAGCATCGGAAATGCTTGTGAGGAAGTAGCACCGTGTCATCACAGTCAGTCTCCTCTTTCTCAGTTTTTTTTGTATCCGCGCTAAGGGAGTGTGTCCCTCTGAGCAACACTCCCAGGTTGTTATAGCTAATGACTGCTGGGATTCTCCTCGAGGAGCTGTCGGACCACATTTGCTGGGAAATTAATATCGGACGATGGGCTGATGAATAAGGCTGATGGCACGCTGTAATTTTTGTCCACTTAATGCACTGAATATACTGCGAAATGGCAGTCACATGCAGAATCGTAGTATAGAAAAGTGATTACATGCGCAGTGTTTAAAGAAAATGAGAGCATTGCCAGTAGAAATACTCAAGTTTTGTACTTGGAAGAATACTCTAATAAGGTCTACATTCAAAAATTTGCTTCAATTAAAGAAAAAATGTACTTGATGGTCAAAATATGAATATAAATAATGAAGAAGAGTAAAGTTTAATTGTGCTATTGGGTGAAAATCTATATGTGGGCTTTTAAATGAAGAAAGGAAGGAAGGAACAAGTGAAGGAAATAGATAAAGAAGGAGGGAAGAAAATACAGCAGCCAAATGTTGACATTTGTGAAAAAAATAGCACTTGTCCATGATTTATTAATGCATGCAAACGAGATACTTAAAGCGTGGTCACGAGTTATTACTGCGTGGGAATGACTTAATTATAAACATAAAGAACCTACTCTTATGGCACAGAAATGTTTGCAGTTAATCTGCAATGTCTTTTTCTGAAACACTTATTGATTGTGGGAAATAAAGCGTAATATACATGCACACGATCACTTCCAACAGCCTCCATCTGTTTCAAAGTGGTTAACGTAAAACCCAGAACAATCAATTTGTAGGTGCAGCTAACTATCATATTGTATAGTCAACATCATATTTATAATTAAGTCATTCCCATGCATTAATAACTTGTGGCCATGCTTTAAATATCTTCTTCCCATGCAGTAGTAACTACTGGACACGCTATGTGTCTCATGCCATGAATTACATATGTCATTTCCACACATTAATAAGTCGTGGCCACAGGGTATTATCTTGTTCGCAGACATTAGTAACTTGTGATCACGTGCTTTTTTTGTTTGTTTTTTTTTCACAAATGTCATCTCCTGGACTCTGTAAGAAAATATGGAAGGACAGAAAGAAAACAAGAATTGAACAAGGAATGAGAGAAGGGCAGAAAGAATGAAGGAGAGGTAAAACGAATGAAATGTAAAATATCTGTCAGCAACTTAACTGGAAACTGCAGCTGTCAGATCAATGAAGTAACAATTACACTAGGACTAATGCAAAAACAGTCTCGCAAAATGGAAAAACTTGAGCAAATTACAGATTTCTACTGTGGATTACGATTTGAGTAAAAGTACTTCCAACCTCTGGATGAGAGCAGTCATGTTTGGGGAGTCAGCTGCTTATCTTCCTTGACAGTTTATGTGAGTTTTGAGGCGAGGCCATAAACAGAAATCTGGAAGCTTTGCATCAGTTTTATTGTGACAGTACAATTATGAAGTTCTGGCTCCTGCTGCTGTGTGGGCTGCTTCCTTGTCACCTTGCTAAGGGCCATGCACTCTAAAGGGAGCAATAGAAAAAGCCATAATCATAACTTCAGAGGAAACTCATATTCTTTTATACCCTTTGCTTATAATGTTTTTCATTGCAGCAAAAACAGGGAATTTCAAAACTTGTGGGAAACATAACGTTTGAAAGTGGTTCTCATGAGCGTTATTCCTGCAGGGAGGCGAAGTAGCGTTTCTCTTCCTCTGATGTGTTCTGTTTGAGGTGGCAGGGACAGTCTGAGATATGCAGCTGGATGCCGCTGACACGGCTACAAAACACTCCCACAAACAGCTGCGGGATTTCACATTGCTTAACCTAATTTGTTTGAGGCCTCTTTGGGAGCAGAGGAGTCGTCCCAACCCAGGATCGCACGCACCTATTTTTAGACACCACACACTCATTTGCTCACTCTGCTCTCCGCTCCTATTTTGTCTAAATTCTCACTCTGTGGTAGTATGATATTGAGAATGGAGAATGAGATGACATGGCAGTTCTGTTCCTGAGCTCTGGCTGCTGTATTGTACAGTAGATTCCTACTCATACAGACATACTGCGACAGACTCAGAGTATCAGCGCTAGACTAAGATCTTGTCTGCAGTTCTCTGGAAAGGCAAGCTGTCTGTTCCGGAGAGGAGCAGCTGAAAACCGACTATCGCTGTAGGCATACATACCTCAGGGTGTGAAGGCGTTTTTCTCACTCAAATGTGAGAAGTATGTCAGTCTCAGATTACTGTATGTGTACAGCAGTGGGTGGGGTGGGGTGGGGTGTGGGGTGNTTTTTTTTTTTTTTTTAACAAAAATGGACCCTGGATAATCTTGTATCAGGGTGGAGTAATTTCTGTAACCTCTTCCCCTTCTTCCCCAAATCTTCAGATAAGGTCAAAAAAACAACATGTGTCATCAAGCTAAAATATGCAGCCAACAGCAATACTTTTTGGACTCTTGTTGGATTTTAATTATTAATCTGCAATTTAACCATTCAGAGCCATCAGACAATTGCAACGAAATACAAAGTACAATAGTGGAATAAAGGTAGAAAGGCTCACAAAATGGAAATACTAAGTATAAGTATTTAAAGGACTATAGCAGTGATTTTGTGTACTACCCACATACATATCACATTATTGACAGCGATTTTCCAAAACATAAAACCATATTTTAGTTTTTATGTTGTTTTGCCAAATCTCAAAGGTAGGAAAAACAAATCTAAAAATGTATTGCTCAAGTAGTGTGTTTTGGAAAACAGTTGGCAGTGTTACATGTACATGGGTTGTATTTATTGTGCTCAATCATGCAAAATCACTGATATGCTCCTTTAAGGACAGTATTTGAGTAAATGTACTTGTTACCCACATAGTGAAACCTTTGTTCTAAGTCCTCATATTAATTTCTTGGACAGTTACTGTCTCCCTCTGTGTGCATGAAAAAGCTATTTAAAAAACACCCAAACACTGTGGAGAATACAGGCAGCCAATTTAAGACTAATCTAATGATGCTCAACAGATTTTGCAATGAAATGCACTGGTCTGCCTTTTTAATTGAATAAGACGAGTAGCAAAATGAAGCAGATAGTCTCTCCACATTTCTTAGGGCATGATTACAGAAAGCACAGACTGTTAAAAATTCCAGCAGCCGGGTCAGAGCAGTGCTATCGCCTGCTATGATTAGAGGACTTAGTTACAGAGATAACTAAGATTTATTAGCCAAACATCCCGACAGTTAATTAGGAAGAAAGGCTAGACTAATCCTGTTTTCACGGGCTTTAGCGGGTCTAACCTCCTTACACCACCAAGAGGAGCAGAAGAACTCTTCAAAGACAGAGCAACTAAGGAAAAAGCTTAAATCAACTCCCACATTTAAGGAAGTATATCTGCGTTGTTTAATTAGTGTGTGTGGCTTGATATGCACGTGTAAAGTGTGTGTGTGTGTGTGTGTATGTATATATATATATGAACATATTTGGTTAGTATGCTGTGGTTTGTTGTATATGTGTGTCCTGAAGTGTCTGAGAGCTTGTGTGTGTGTGTGGATGGTCATACAGACATGCTTGTTTTTAGTTGTGGTTTGCAGCTGTAAATCCTCCCATGTCATCTTAAGCATGAAATTTGATCCCACTCACCAGTTCAAAGGCTCATCTCTAATCCCGCTGGCTACAAGCTCCTCCTCTCTTTCCTCCCTGCAGCTTCAGTTTGTGGACACACGGCACCATAGGAGGCTCGGCAGGTCGCACCACCACACTAAGTGTACAGTCTGCTCTTTCTGAGACGTTTGGCATTTCATCATATAAAACCTCCAGCTCTCCCTTTCGCAATGCAAAGCAGCAAGCAGATGGCTTGGAAGCTTTGTTTTGGTTATTAGTAAAGCATCTACTTAGGGAATGATGCTGTTTTTTCATGTGAAGGGCTGAAACATACATAATTTTTGGTGGGATTTATAATTAAGAGCAGTTTAAATGAGAGATATTATTCAGGGTTGCATTATGGCATAGCTATAATGTATTACACACTAAAAGTATACCAGAAAATATGGGTTGAGAAAGAAGTAAGGATTTGCTGTTATTATGGCAAGCAAAAGTTGATGAGCAAATCACAGGCGCAGGTGTGTGTGTGTGTGTGTGTGTGTGTGTGTGCGTGTCTGTGTGTAAACAGACAGCTATTGTAACAGCTCTCACCACAGTAAGTAGTTGCAGATGGCAGGGCTGATCAGATAAAACAGTGTAGAGGATCTATCCATTTCATCTTTATTCAAATCTGAATAATCCTTTCGTTACATGGAACCTGAGTGAGACTGGAATGAATTTATTATACATACAAGAGCTGAACTGCACTAATAATATTATGTGACATTATGTATTGTGAAAGTGTGAAGTCAACAAAAGCAATGCCAACATGACATTTCTAAAATTATATAGTACATCACTGTATAACATTGAACTATTTTGAGCATTGCAGTTAAGTGAATCATAAATAAGTAACTTTAGTCTTAATATTTATTTACTGATTAGAAATTTAGTATATACACTCAATAATATCCTGGAAATGCACTTTTTGACACAGAAAGCTGCCTATTAAATTCACAGACTAACTGAGGAATTCAATGCAACTACACTTTGTCCAGGTTCCTTCAAGCGAGGCACTTAATCCCCAGTTGGTCCAGTTTTCAGTGGCTGGCTGTGGCTGTGCTACAAGGCAGTCCTGGTGCAAATTGGTTAATGGCATGTTTGCATGTACTGACAAAAGCACATGCGTGCTCAGCAGAACTTCTTAGGATAAAAAAGATGTTCAGAACAATGTAGCTCCCTGTTTGTATGCCTGTCCAAAACTGTGAAACCAGTATTCAGTCTTAACAAAGTTACTTCAGGACGCTATACTTCTTGGCTGTGTATAGAGCTAGCGGAGGATCCTTTGCTTTTTCTGTCCATCTGGTTGTATTGTTGATTGCAGAGAGACTGGCTGATGAGTGTAGCCTGGATGTAGAAGCAGAAATAGAGCCCTGAGCTTACAGGAACTCCCTTAGGCTGGGGCTTGGCAGGGCTTTTCAGCGCTGCTCACCCACTAACACTCTGAAAGCGAGCGCAGCAGCCTCCATGGTTGCCTAATGGCCACGCTGCCACTCTTCAGAGTTTGGCAGTTGACAGTTTCTGATCCTTTTTAAGTAAGAGGCGCAGATAAAAGCACTGGCAGACAAAGACAAGAAATAGAGTCTGAGTTGTCCAAAGAGATTTAAAAAGTAGGTGTGTGAAGAAAAAAGGTTTTGTGTGCTGTGATTTATTGATTATTTTTAAGTGAGCTTTCCAAAACAACAATGCCAGAAAACTGGAGAAGGTTGCACTGACATTCTGTAAATATATCATTTTGCAAACTTTTGTGTATTAAATTCCCACATGGTTTGCTGACAGACTGATCCAGAGAGTACTGGCAATGCTAGACAAGTAAAATATACAGTATACTAATATAGTACTGATTGTTTTTGTTTTTTTAATTTCTCTATAGACTTTCCTTGCAAGGACATATCTAAATACAATTTCTTGTTGAATATTTTTGAGCATCATAGAGATAGTACTGTGCTACAGGACAGACATCCTAAAACTGGTCCTGACTGAGGCCTAATCTGCATCTGACTAATTCCAAAAACGTGGAGAGAGGATTGAAAAAAGAAAGAGAGAGATGGCAAGAAGAATTAAATCTTAAAAAGAAGGATGTTAGGAAAGCGAGGAAAGGCATGAAGACAGCAGAAGGGAGAAAGGAAGAGTCTTAAGGAAAATGTGTCATCTCTGTGTCTGTTTAAATCATTTTTCAAAGTGTTTAATGTGCAGCGTTGCATACCCAACTGTGTGTTGAAAACACGGGCTCCGCTTTGCTGTGCTGCTTTGCTGCATTTCTGTCTGTTTGCTGAATGGTTTCTTCATCTTGACTCCTCTGTCAGGACCAGGATGTCACATCACAGAGAGGCACCACGAAGAGGGCAGAACAAAATCCCCTCTGCTCTCAGCCAGCAGAGGTAGTAATCGATTGAAGGTTAAATAAAAACAGAGGCAAAAAAAAAAAAAAANAAAAAAAAAAAAAAGCCCCATTTATGCCAAGTCTTGGAAAACACAGGGGAAAACTTCAAAGTTTTCTACACCTTGCATCATTTTCCAGCCACAGCTAACTACAAATAATGATACTTTATGAGTTATGTCATTTTTAGAACATACTGCAGCAGAATCATGTTTGCATTCTGTGGGGTAAAGAGCCTATCTGGAAATTCAAACCAAAATGTTTCTTTTTTTTTTAACCATGGTTTTGTAATTAGGAATCACAGTTCCATAGTGATTATGTTGTCACACAACTGTAGAGCCAGAGTTTGTTTTCAAACATCATGAATTTCTCATCAAGCCTATTTCAAATCAGCCCCTGAGCAGTGCTCATGGCACTTTGCTGCACTGCTTAATTTGCATGAAAAATCATGAACATAATATGGATTTTGAATTTCTCTGGTTCTGTGTGCATGAACAAGCAGTGTATTTTTGTCCAGCTAATCTCAGTTAATTGGCTGCATAGTGATCTTAACACTGTCACCTCACAGAAAGAAGGTGCTGAGATCAAATCTCGCCTCCTCTCCTTTCTGTCTGAAGTTGTTTCTGTGCTCGCAACAGCTCTGAACATTCTTACTCTTTAAATGATAAAGAACACCTCTTGCTCAGCATGAATCTGTTTTGTTTGTTCAGAAGAATCTTTCACAACTGAAGCACCACTATTTTTGAGTCAAAATCTGTACCTCCTCCCGCTGATCCCACTTATCATACTTATTTTCTTTTGTTTCAATCTGTGATAAATTTTTTGACATTCCTTCTTCCTCATAGCAGGAAGTTTGCCACCATTGCCTCGAAATAAGGCTGGCCAAGTTGAACTTGGAAGTTATTCTCTGTTCACATGCAGAAGAGATGCTGTCAAAACATGTACATGTGAATTTTCAGACCACCATGCATTCAGGTACTCTTGGATCACATCCAGGCTCATAACAAAAACATTTATATGACTGAACTGTTTAGCCAAACTACCTCTGGATTTGGACTATACTAAGTACCAGTATGAAACTGAAGAAGCAGACATAAAGCCTGTTGATTGGTGGGGCTGTCTCTGAACCAGATGGCCACAGATTTGATAATTGTCAAATATGTTATATAGTAGCACTTTTATCTCTCAAGTTTAAATACATACATGTGGGTGTCAGACATGCAAAAACTAATAACAATTAATTAATTGTTACATATGCTGAAATTCCTCTTAAAAAAATATCTGCAACAGTCCTGGCAGAGGCCAAGGTCGTGGCTACAGCTGCTGTCATGATGACGAGTGGCTTTTACTGAGACAGTGCGTCTGCCCACCAAACAGAGGGGATTGACAGTTAATCACAAGCACATTACACCTTTGGGATGGGCGGAACTGCAGCCTCCTGCCTTTCGCTCCAGCTTGCCTGTCATTATGATGGCTTTGCAGCCTATCAGTGTCTACCTCAGATTTATCTATCTGGCACCAGACCGTGGCCTCGTCTTGGGCTGAGCCTGGCACCTGTCCATCCATCAGCCTTTAAAGTCCTACTGTGATGCAGCAGACACAATCTCTCTTTCTACACAACACCATAAAGCAATGCTAAAGCTCAAACTGTTCATTCAGAGCGTACAATGAAATAAATACCATGTTGTGTTAGTGGATGTAGCAGTGTGCTCCCACACTAAAAATCTGCAGAGCCAGAGAGATGCTTTGTCATTATTGGCATACTGTAACCATCTTATCATCCACCAGGGAAAATGTTGGCAGAGTTTATTGGGACTTGCATGTTTAGGGACAGTGTGGGTGGACAACTTGCTGATGGCACTGGTGAAGGCTCCTTTAAACAAGCCAAGTAAT
This sequence comes from Lucifuga dentata, assembly GCA_014773175.1. Taxonomy (NCBI): domain Eukaryota; kingdom Metazoa; phylum Chordata; class Actinopteri; order Ophidiiformes; family Bythitidae; genus Lucifuga; species Lucifuga dentata. The sequence goes on from VXCM01000824.1 coordinate 107,520, forward strand.
TACTAAAAAGCATGCTGAAGGCCATTTAAGCTGCATCTGTTGACACGGATTTCAAGATTAGGTGTATATACGTGTGTGTTTGCATGTCTGAGTGCGAGTGTGCATGTCTGTGTGAGGAGGGTGGTGGAGAGAAAATGAGCAGATTGTATATAGGGCTGTTTTGGTTGAATGGTTTAATATGCTGATTTATCACTGTTGATTCTAATATACATGGAGATAGTATGCCTAGAGCCATGCAATTAAATCACTACAATGTTGACTTGAATGGCGCTTTAGAAACTACAAATATCTCTCATGTGCATGTCGTTTGACAATTATGTTTTTTGGAATAAATAATTCCCACCAAGTGTTGAGAAAAAGACTTCCACTGGCAAGAATGTCAGCATTTACTGACTGCCATTCATTTCCTCTCGCGACTAGCTCATTAGCTTCATGTCAAGACAGATGACCAAACCCTGGCATGTGTCATTATGTGGCTGCACCCTCCATCCCCGGATGCCTCTCACTTTACCGCAGGGGCATGTCGCCATGCTGACATGTTAATGGGATCAGTCATTGATAACAAGGAGCTAAGGAAAATCTAATTACAAAACCAGCCTGCCAGTGGATTGTCTTTGTCCTGCTCTGAATATTGTACACAGTATTCTTCTGTCTGTCCTCTGTGAACATGGAGACAAATTTGGAGCTTAGTTTTCTGATTAGCTGGTATGATTTGCCTCGTCCTTCTGGGACTTCAGTGCTTTTGTAAAGTTTGAAAATACATCAGGAACTATTTTACCCAAAACTGGTAGGAACTACATGGTTCCTTCAGTGGGTTCCTTGCTCATATTCACACTGTGCTTCAAACACTGTGGGGATTATGCAAATTTGACACATTTGCCACAACACATCTTACCTTTTGGTGACAATTCCTCATGAGACCATGCTATTGTCTGATGTCAGTAACAAAAATATTACTGAGTGTCTCATAGCTACAGTACTGGAGTATGTTGGTTGGTGTCCCAGGATAGAATCCATTGTCATACCACTTACTGCTCCGTCTGTCTGAGCCCATTCAATTATTTTGATCGTTAGTCTTGTTTCATGATGTAATTTTTTTCTCAGCACTGCTTTGCATTATAAGTAATTCCAAGTTCCAACAAATGTAACAAAATCTTTTTGTTTTGGTGTATGCAGCAACAAGATAAACACAAAAAAATGGAGGCTGATCCTTTGGGAAGCCTCCATCTGACCAATCAGAAACGTTTGACCTTTAGGGCTCAACTCAGCTTTTGATGAACCATCAAAGTGTATGTACCCTGGAGTAGGAACTGAAAAATGGTTCCTGGTTCTTTGGTGCAAAATAAAGGAAAGGTTCCTGAGTTCCTGGAAAGGTTCCTGAATAATAAAGTGGCAAATGTTATATTTATTCATTCATTCACTCACTCAATCATTCATTCACACACTCAGTCATTCTCTTCTATTTAGACCTTGTCAATGCTTTTGAAGCTGGAACATGTTCACATTCCTTCACCTGATAGTCTGTTGTCAAAACATTGTCAGTCTTGTCCACATAAAATAAAAGAAGAATTTGGAATAAGACAGCAGCGTGCTATATTCTTTCTTGTTTTTAAGGCTGGAGTCTCTCCCAGAATATATTCAAAAGAATATACAGAAACACTCTATGCAGGTTGTCTTTCAGTTGCAGCAAGGTTAAATTTTGCTTTTGAGTTAGAAGAAGCACACAGGAAATGAATGGATGTGTGGAACACATATATTTGTTAAATTTTATCTTCTTCCTCCTGAGATGCTGTGAGACAGGACAAAGAGAAGGTCGGAGCTGAAGCCAAGATAATGCTTTAAGTACCCCAGCAGAAAAGGTCACTGCATTTATTGAATTAAAAGTAGAACATGTACAGAAAATACATAAAATTCTGTTTTGCACAAAGTTGCATCGTCATGACTGAGTGTTCTTTCTCAGCCATTAGAGCTCTTGGGAGCAGCTAACTGGGTTGAAGCCCTAAAGGCCTCAGTGCTGCAGTGAAACTAAAGGGTCTAAAGGGTCAGGATATACACTAGAGTGTGTAAATGCCCCATAGACATTAAATGTAGGACAGATTTAAATTGTCTTAAGCTATTGAAGAATTGCACCTGAGTTACTTTTGTTCAGAAGCTCAACACATATACTTCTGTGTAAATCAACCCCAAAACATGCATGTGATGAAATAATATCTAAAGGTTTAATTATGATAATTATGAACGTTTCCATGACCACCTCAGCATTTACAATTTCCTTTTATAACTAAATTTGTGTTTTGGCACAGTTCTAAGATCTGTGCTTGGAGTAATTTGAGGATAGAAATTACAAAGAAAATCTAATTCTGTGAAGCTGTTAAGGTAGATAATGTTCATGAAAATTTGATTTGACCATTTACAAAGCATGTGTGGATACAAAATTAGGCCTACAGGCTTCTAAAGCTATCAATATTAAACATATTGTTTAAGCTATCCAAGCAGCTTCAATGATGGATGTATGCAAATATTTCACTTACGTAACTGAGAACATATTTCATTTATTGATCATGGTTGATGGTGATTTATAAGTACTCATGAACCCATAGTGAAACTCAGCACTTATCAATATTGTATTTGCTGTTATGTGAGCTCTTGGTAAATTGTGCCATGGGGAGAAAGTATGTTTTTCATGATTTCTCAGACATGTTCCCGCAGACCAATGTCTGGCTGCGACAGCGCTTCTGACTAGTAGGGTCGAGGTTTATAGATTTCTGCAACGCCCTGGGAAGGACAGCAGAAAGCTCCCAGATTATTCCTCTAGGCTGCTCTCAGCCTCCTGACCTCTATTCCACAGGGAGATAGCTGAGCGTTCTGGCATATCACAGCCATCCGTCAGCGGCACGCTCCCAAAGGTGATGGGTGGCATCATAACACTTACCCACAATAGATCAAATTCTCATACAGCAACAGCAACAATTCTCATACAACATACAGCAAATGGAAACAAAAATTGATTTGCACGTGATTGTTGTCCTGCAAAAACACCACAGGAGTGATAAATTTGTAAATCAAAGTACTCCAGTAATTTTTCCATATCTCAATTAATCACATTTCCCATTCTATCAGCATGCAGTTAATTTATGGTGCCAGTCTCAATCTGCTAAATGCAATTTCTTGCTGGTCTGACCCATGACACGTTCATTCTGCAGAACAGCAGCGTGGGCTTGCACTTTGTCAAAGCTGCTAATGGTGATGCATGGCTCACTGGTGAACACCTTTTTCACTGACTGCACAGAGACAAAATTAATCAGGGCCTCATGGTTAACTAGTTTTTGTCAGTGATAGGGGTTATAGTCTAACCACATGGCTGATGACATCTGACATGAACCTTTAGAACCCCAGGTTGATCCTATACTCATTGTCATATGTGCACTCACTCTGTAATAGAGCACATTGTGCACTAAAAGGCTGCTGGGTATACATGGATATGGGACGTAACAAGCTCCAGTACATGCTACAGGGTTTCAAAATGGAAATCAAATATGAATTCCCCAAACCTTAAACTTTTAGCAGGACACGCCTGTGTGCTCTTTATCTAAGTTGTGATGTGCTCAATCTCAGCAAGTGTTTCAGGTGTGTATCATGTGGTTTGTTGGTCCTGCTCTGTGCTGTCATACCAGGTGGTGTACCTCTACAGGACACTCTTTAGCCCCAACAGCAGACCTGCTGTTCTACTTCACCAACCTCTAACTGCTTTTTTTTCAGGAGATCTTTTGAATTTTAACAGTTCATAAAGCATTACACAAAAAAGGCACATTTGCCATTGTTCTACTCATTTGCATTTCTGGCAGTTAACGCTGAATTAATCTCTTTTAATGAGCTACTAATTTCAGTCATATGGGCAATATCCGGGCACACATGTGAAGGATTTTCTCTTGGTTTCCCAGAATGGCTGCAGACAGCACCACTATCTGTCTCGCTGTGGTGGGGAGTCTGTGGGGAGGTGGTGTATTCCACACAAGAAGTATGTGTGCTGATCCTCACTGACCTGTCACAATTTTGTTAGGAAAATAATTAGCATTAGTAGTATTTCAGAAATGCTTTGTCTTGTTAAAGAGTGCATTGTATCAGTGTGTAGCAGGGATAGTCAGCCATGCACCATACAGAGCTGAGAGTTTGCACTTCAAGACTGCAGTCAGATATTTTGCTGATAAGGACTTTCAAGTAGAGAGAGGAAATAATCAGTGAAACCACTTACTGTAGAATTTGTAATAAAAGTCTGGGCAGTTTTGGTCTTAAATGGCAATGAACTTTTGGTCTTCAGCATGAAGTGAAGTATATTTTATCATTATCTTACTTGAATCAGGTCTATTGCATTCAAATGCTCCTTGACAGCTTCCATTTAGGAGTTCAAAAATCCAAATTTTGACTCAAGGCTTCTGAATGCTTCATATAAACTAAGTTGTGTGACGTGATTGGACACCATGTGGGAAAGCAACTATGTTTATATAGTACGGAATTCTGAATTTTGTTCAGAATTTCCAGGCAAAAGTCCTGCCATCAGAGAGGGGAGGGCTTGTTAACAGTGTTGTCAGAATAGACTTTCACTTCTCTCCTCGAAAGTATTCATGGTGTAGCACAGGTTTGTAAGCACAGCCAGTGACAGAATTAAAAAGAGAGCTGGAGATCATTTAAAACCCTAAATACTTTGACACCTCGTCACACCTAGCCAATCACTGCATGAAGTGGGCATGATGGTTGGATTGTCAGTTATTGGAAATTTAGAGATTTACAGATAACGATGCGCAATCCAGCCCCCCATTTCATCCCTAAAGGGTGTTTCTGATGCTCTCCAACGACCCAACAAGCTTTTTGGTTGAAGCATAACTGCATACTACTTTTGTTGTTTTTTTCGGTCATAACATTGGTGTTCTCACTGAGGCTGGTCACTGCTCCTTTGTCGGAACTGTAGGTTTGTGCAGACACAAGCATAGGTGTAATATGTCTCATGTAAGAGAGAAATAAACTTGTGGAGTGTGTGTTTTTGTGTGTGTTCATGTGTGTTTATATGTGTTTGTGTGTCAGAAGTCTGAGCTCTCAGACAAGTTTGACTTTGACACTAGTGAATATTATGCCAGTATGCTGTTTGCACTTTCTTGTGAATGTGGTACACACAAAACCATGCATCTAGTGCTCATGTTAGCATACATGTGCATCAAATTTATGATTAATTGGCATTCATTATGTGTGAATACACAAAATAAAAATGTACATATTCCATAAATGTTTCACTGGTTTGCCACTATAGTGCTCATAAGAACAAAACAAGTAGAATTTAAGAAAAAAAAAGATGTATTTTCCTGATTTTTGGAGTTTTAACACATTAAAACAAATAGACTGAGACATATACATATTATTCGTTTTTCTTCCCTCCTCTTTTCCTGATGTGTCCACTCGTCTTCTGTTCTCTCAGGCTAATCTGGCAGTTGAGCCTGCACTGCCTGGAGGACAATTCAAAAGGTCAGCGTGAGCAGACTGTCCAGAAAACGCACCTTTCCTCTCCCCATCTTTCCTTGGAAAGAAGACAACAACACTTGCTGATGTGGCTTTATCTTTCAAATGCTGGAAGGCACAGGCTACTTCCACAATAGCACCACATGTATTTCATTTATTTTCTGCTCCAAAACCATCCTCTGCTTGGCCTCCCTCTCTCTCCCCTTTCCACATTGTGGAGATTTGGGTAATAGTCTGGTCTTTTACTTTAGGCAATACAGACCTGGAGAGAAGCCAATCCTAGCTCTTGCTTTGAATAAGAAGACAGGATAGAGTTAAAGGCAGGTATTGAAGACGAGTTGTTAGGAGAACAGACAAAGAAGAAGAAGAAGCAGCACTGGGAAAAGGTTAAGAGAACCCCATGGCTCCATATTGCCTAATTCAGTACTTTCATTTTGTCACCTTCTGCTCTGTTTTTCATTTTAAATTGGGGCTTTGGAGAACAGTAAAGTTATAAAATGAGTGCACAGGATGTAATGTCTTATAATTAAAAATCTTCAGAAAGAAGAGACAAAGAATGATAAGCTGTTAATAAATGATAGAAGTGATGTGATTTTATTTTAAGATTGATCTTTTGCCATGAAAAAAAAGCACAGCTGGAGGAGCAGGTTGTTTCAGAACAGAGAAGTCAATACATACTGCTCTACGTAGAATATTTCAGATTTGTAGGAGAGAGAGGCTGTTTGATGGCTGAAAGGTGGCGATAATGAAAAATGATATGAATGAGGGAAACAGCATGACAGAGATGGAGGTGTGAATGATAGAATGAGTGAGGGGTGAAAATGAGATTAGGTTCACATCAGCTGGCGTGTCAGCTTCAGGAATGGAAAACTTGTCCGTCTTTCTGGTCCTGATGCAGGTGTGGTAGGCTGCTTGATTGCGCTGCAATACAGATGAATCCTGCTCAGCAAACACTGATGATTTCTGATTTCATGTGTTCTCGAACACCATGATGTGTGTGTGTGTGTGTGTGTGTGTGTGTATGAGTGAGAAGGCATATGGTCTGTTACGCAAATGAATAAAAAACATTTAACTCTGAAAATTAAAATGTTCTGTTTACTTTTGATTTATTGCTTACATAAAACCCAAAGTTTAGATACAAAATTGAGGTTTTGTGAATCTGCTGCAGAATATAAAACCTGTTAAGATGTGGGAGAATTCTTATAAGCATATTTTAAATTAAATTCACACACTTGAGGAGTGTGGAAGTGAGTGCTGAAAAAAGAAAAATCCAAATAAAGTGAAAATTGCACACAGTAAGCTCTCTTGTTTTAGGTTTTTTTTCTTTGTTTGTTTTTGCAGTTTTCAGTGATAAATGGTGATAAAACATATCAGTTTAAACTGTTATTTTCTTAGACTTTTTCTTTTTCCACCAAAATCAAAATGTTCTTGCATTTCTTAATAGCAGTTCAAAATCGCAGTTCACATTAACTCAGGAGTTGTGTCTGGTATTACAAAATAAGGAGAAAAATGAGAAGAATCCCTCAAACAAAGAATAACAATATTCAACAGTAAATGTTTGCCACAAACACTCTGGGTGGAATTCATTTAAAAAAAGAAAACAATCATGGTAATTACAGTGTCACATTAAATAAGCACTGCAATAATTGAAACTCATTTATAAAACTTCCCTTACGTTAATCAGCATGGTATCGTTCCATTAATGACACCTTGTTGCAAGGTGTTTCAGATAAAAGCCAATGAAGATCAGCATGTTTATAAGCAGCTTCAAAATTAAGAGAGTCAAGCTGTACACTGCTTTCCTCGTGTCAAAACGAAGTTGACGTGTTAAATCAGCAAAGGAAACCCAAATTCTCTGCATTAAAGCTCCACATTTTAAGAGATTGATACTAATATAACAGAGCTATGAGATCCACACTCTGGGATTCTGGCGCACCAGAGGTGTGCACAGCAGATGAGGCTTGAGGAAGAGGCACAGTGCCACTGGAATGTGAGTGAGTTCAGATCAAAACTCGCCATTTAAATACACTGACTGATCAGCTGGGTGGGTTTAAATATCAAATTTATTGATTGCTAACATAGGCAAATATAGTTAAAAATGTCACCCAGATTTCACACTGCTGAAATTTACCACTAGACTAAAACAGGTGTTAATTTTTGTGTGATGGTGTGTTTTATAAATTGCTTCCCCAACATGTACATAAGGAAATAACAGTAATGGCACTTTCATGAAAAACACTAAAAGATGACAGGAATGGGTGTTTATGAAATAGGGAACATGGCGGTATTTGCCCTGAGTGACACGTTAAGTCTGGCACTGTGTTTTATTAACACCCGCATTTTGTATCTAAAATAATAAAACATGGATATGAATATGGAGTACACATAATGAAAGTGGTAAAATCTAAAAACCTTGGAAAGCACAAGTTAAAAAGTCACAGCTGTTGTTTTCATTTGAGTAAAATGAGAACAACACTTTGCTATTAAATGTGTTATTCTCATTTGAGTAAAATGAGGCTCAGTGCCACTAGTATGAATGCTGTCATTGCATGTCATTGCATTAAGTGGATCAAAAGTCTGTGTGATGTCTTATTATTGCTACGTCCCTGTATGAGATCTTCCATTAGGAAGTCAACTTGTCCTTCCTCTCAACTGGTTCCCTTTTATCGAAGCCTCCATCAATGGGTTTTTTTTTTTTTGTTTTGTTTTTGTTTTTTTTTTGTTTTGTTTTTTTGCATAACTCCAGGCTGAATTAGCCATTTGGTCAGACAGGCTCAAATACCAAAGGAGCTCAAAGAATAACCATTTGTCATTTACTTCTCACAGTGATGGGTATTAACACCACTGAAGTCTGTTGATGTGAAAAGACTGTGATTAGAAATTATTCAGTTTTCTTTTGAAAGGTCTTATTGCTCTGGGAACAATTTCAATGTGTCATGAGGCGATTTCATGTTTGTGTGCTGTTTCCTTTGAGTGAGGGAAATAACAGTGATGTGCCTTTCCAGCTCCACGTTTTCTTCAGTTTAACTCTTTATCTTTTAAATGTACTTGTTTATATGCGTTGAAGGTTATTTCAGACAGAGGACAGACAATTGGGGGATAGAGCGCCATAAGAGGTTGGGGCTGAAATCCCTCATGACCTTCCAAGAAGAGCGTACGAGGCAGCATGAAGAGACGAGCATCAAGGCCAGGGTGTTATGAAGTGGCTGAAGCTCAGGCTAACACAGAAAGCAGCATCAAGGCTGCTTCTTAAAGCTATTGATCCTTTATATTCAGACCTCTGGTCCCTCTGGTTTCTTGTGTATTTGTGATTGCTTTGACTCTAGCCTTGGATGTCAGAGAGGAACAAAGCATTGCTAAATGGCTCATGCAGACAAAGGTTCAGTGCATTGTATGTAGGAGGAGGAGAATAAACAAAAAGAAAATTCCTTTATTCTTTTTCCCTGCTTTTATTGTGTTCCTCCTGCCTTGTTTTTAGCATTCTCATGTTACAAGCTCTGTCTCCTATTTATAATTTCCTTTTTGTGTTTTGAGTTCTTGTTTCTGACTCAAGCTAATATCTAATTTCCACATACCCCAACCCCACCCTCTGTTTATCACTCTCTTTCTTCTTTTATTGTAGCTTGCCATAGATTGTGTCACCTATAGCCTGTGACCAGGGTGTAGTCCAGCAGTGCTGTATGTGAATTATGATGTGCTGGATCACTCCTAATCTTGTTATGGATGTTCTTGTGCCCTTGGGAGGTACATCGATGGATAGATGGAACTTTATCAGATTTCACGGTGCTTTGGGGCATAATTCATGAAAGGAGCTGTCTTGTCTTTCCTGTGTCTCAGGCATGCATGGCAGTGTTAAATGTTATTGTGTGATTGCAAGATGGAAGTGATAGCTGATGATGGCTTTGTTTAAAAAAAAAAAACTTTAATTAATCTATTTGCATTTTAATAAAATGCAAACATGAAAAAGTGACAGAAAAAGGCTCTTTGTAAAAATGACCCTCATCTGGGAAAAGTGATAAAAGCACTTCCATATACCTTATAAGTATACTAGTATAAGTACTGCAGTATAAATAGCCTGCAGTCTTAAGATGAAGTACATGGCTACCATATTTTTTAAAATTGTTAAAAAAAAAAAAAAAAAAAAANAAAAAAAAAAAAAAAAAAAGAAAAAAGGTGTTTGGCTTCAATAAAATCTGTTTTCTGTTTTTCATGGCATTATCAGGTCAATTTGGAATAAGAACAAACAACACGACAGTGCTCATTGTATTTGAATATTTCTTGCAAGCAAGCAAATACCAAGGAAAACTGATTAAAATAAACTGATTTAACCTTGAAAAGCAGTGCTGTATGTACCAGAAAGAAGCCACATATAGGTTCATCTTTACTGTTTGTCCAATTTCTGATCATAATTCTTTTTTTTTTTATATTTAATAGCAGCTAGTAATCACATAATATCTGGAAATACACATTTAAAAAAATCATGTAACTATACAGTGTGACACTACAGATGTGCCATGATATTTGAAGCTCATCTAAGAGCGCACTGGTGTCTGATTGCAAGCACATTGTTGTATGGGGTGGCTCAGTTAAAAACCAATGAAGATTGGCATGTTAAACACAATCGGTGTAAAAACACAATGAACATATTAAATTGTCAAAAGAACCTAAATTTTCCACTCTTCATTTTAAAAGAGGAGCTGTAAATTTTTGTGTTAATGTGTTTTATGAATCACTTACTCAATATACACGACATGAAATACCATAGTGATGCCTCTTTCATGGGTAACACTAAAAGAGACTGGTAACAGGCGTTTATGATTGAGGGAAAGTGGTTGCATGACACTGTTTGCCCTTATTGACATGTTAGATCTGCCACTGTGTTTTATGAATTGCACCATTTATGTATAAATGTAATGGATTGCAAACTTTATACGGTAAACTGTATACAGTATTTATACTCTCACATTATACATACAAACATCATGCCAAATGTCATATATAAAAAAATAAATTTCATTACAGTCCCATTATTTTATGTGTTCTCATACTGACAAAAAAATGCAGAAGGACGAAATGAACATCAGTGGACTTTTTATGTAAGAGTCTAACTGAAGCAACAACTGAACTAACTTCAGGTGGTTGAAAAATAAAGACCAAAACTGTCTTGCTTGAAAAAAACTTATTACATATTCAGGGCTGCAGCAAAAGTGTACAATCATGCAGTTGAGGATAATAAAGTCTGACAGCTTCCATTTGAGAAGTAGTTCTTTTCAAATAAAACCAAGGATTTCTAAGAGAAGCAGAGGACCTCCATCATTACTTTGTGTGGGCAACCACTGAAGGTCGCCTTGACCTCTTCTTTAGCATTCTCCATAATGACTTGGTGAAAGGTAACAAGGTCTTCATTTCTTCGAAATGTTATTCAGTAGTGGTCCCTGCTGAACTTAAAGTAAATCAATTGATCGATAAATTGAACTAGTCCATCACTAAACTCCTTATTCCCGTCTTTTTGCTTTTGCTCTTTTTGTATCAAACACCCATGTTTCTCCTGTTACATGAGAACTCAAAGAATATTGAGTGATTTTTATTTCTCTGTCTGCCCTGTGCTTCCACAAGGCCCTGTGACCGTGATGAGCTGAAACTTTCCAAGAAAACAGACACAGAAAGTAATGAAAGTAGCCATAATGCCAGTGTTCAAAGATTGACTCTTGTCCTTGCGATCATCTCCAAAAGCACACACACTGTAAAAAAAGAAGCTGAAATAAATCTAAGTGCAAAGGGATTTTTTAAATTCTAAAGCCCTCCCTCTCCTGCTTAGATACCATTATTTACATTATTTACAGGGGTATTGGTGTCTAAAATATCTAAAATATACAAAATTATGCTAATAAGAGTCACGTTGTTGGCTCCACAATTTTGCATAATGGACTGTCCGCTTTAAGTGCTGCTTAGGATTATCTATGCTATGGATGCCATATACTGCACAGAATGTGTCCAGGACCTCAATTTAACTTGTTCCAGTGTTTAATTAATAGACATTTTCATCTTCATATATCACATGCACTCACATAGCATATTGATTATATGACTTCACCTATCTTTGATTAGAATCTCAGAGGTGGTTAAAGTGCAATGTAGTGACTACATCATATGCACACGGTATAGTTATAGAAGCTTGCAGAGTGTTCATAATGTCTTTATATAAAACATGGAGCACACATCCGTGATACAGCCACCAGTGAGGACAGTACTGCTGCAGCTCAGCCCTCGCTATTATTTTATGAGTCCCTTGAGGGTCAGGAGAGGAGAAGGATTTTGAAAGGTCTAATTAAGCAAAGCAAAATGAGAGTGTAGAGATCCTCAGTCCATGACAAGACACAAATCAGGGGCTGTTGATAGTGGACTGCAGGGCAATGGGGCTTGGCAGTGAAGACCACCTGCTGGCTTCCAGATAATGACCACCCCCTTGCTTCGGTGATTTCTCAGTTTAACTTTCTTTATAGCTAGGGGTTAGGAGGACCAAATCTCAGCCCCATTAGTCTGCGAGTGTAGCTGTTCTGTTGGATTTGCACATAAAGAGATGAGCAACTGGGAGAAGTCTGGATGACTCCAAGTGTCCTGTTTGCTCTGTCAATGAAGAGAAAGACAAAAAAGCTGTTGTCTTTGTTTTCTTTGGTTGAAGGACAAAGAGGGGTTTTGTACTCATGAACAACTGTACTAATATTTTGATGGTGAGTTGCTTAGGATGTGGCAAATCCTTTTGTCAGGGATATTTCCTTATTCAAAGATACAGACTGTTGGATTGGACTGAAAGAATTCTTTGTTTCATATGTTATTTACTCTGAATGGAGGATAAATGTCTCCGGGACATGGGACGACAAGGCTGTGACTGTCTGCTCTCTCCGGATCATTTCTGACTGTGAACAGAAAGACCTTGGAGTACAAAGACAACACGTTGATTATGTGAGTACACAGGAAGGTCTCCCAACATTGTGGTGCTAATCACGTTAGCGGGCACAGACTCCAGGCAGGACAGATGCTAGGCAAGGGGCAATAGGGTTATGTTATCCTGATTAGAAGAGGCTTTGGGGGTTTTGTGACTCTTTCCTACCTCGGCATCACCTTGCAGAGAAAACTGCAATCAATTCTCTTTGAGTCTGTCTCAATTTTTCTGAATCTCTCCCTTTCTCACTCCTTTTCTGTGTTTCTCCTCAGGCCCATGTCCAAAAAACACTAGCTCCTTACCCAGCAAAGATTGTGCCACTTTATTTCACAGTGCGCAATTCTTTTCCTGTTATCAACTGCCTACACACAAAATGTGAGATGCTGGTGAATACTTTCATTTGTCATCTTCTGGCATCACCACAATAAAATGTTTTAAAGCAGATTTACTCCTTTGGGACATTTTTGCCTTGATTCATATGTGTGCTTCCTCCACCATAAATTTCTCTGCAGCTCATGTACAGACCTCCACCAGTTATTAATGCATTTTAGTACTATTTGGGAAAATTGTGCTACAGACATACAATATTTACTAGAAGTAATGTAAGTAATCTCTACTCTTGTTCATATTTATTATGGTCCTGTGATCTGCTCAAAATGTATTGAAATGTCTGGTGCATGTTTATATTTTGCAATTAAAATTGATTGCCTTGATTTGCTCCAATTATTCACTCATATTACCTCCATCAAAGAGGTTATATGATCACTGGCATTTGTTTGTTTGTTATTAGAATATCTTGAAATGTTATGGACAGATTTGGATAAGATAATGTCGAGAGGAAGACATGATTACATTTTAGAGGTGATTGGGATCATATTCTGGCTTCAGAATCGAGAAGAATTTTCTGTGCTATAAAATCAATGCTAATGGACCAATTTCAATGAAATGTAGCATGTTGGCTCAATTATATTAATTTTTTTTTTTNTGCCTTGGCGGCTTCAGAGTGCCTTATTATAAAGTCAGTGTTCTCATAAGTGAATACAAGTCATTTTGTAGAGCTTATATTACAAAAAAGTAACATGCAAATGGTCACAGACAGAAAAACTAATAAACCCAACATGTAGGGTTGCCAAGGAATGCTGCAATTAACTTTACAAGTGACTCCTGTATAATAATTTTCTCTGCTTCCTTTAGGATCCTACATGTTGGTGAACTCCTCCCAGCATTCTGCGGGTAATCGCGCTCAGCTCCTTCTGCAGACGCTGAGTGAGAATGACACGCATTGTGTGCAGTTCAGCTACTTCCTGTATAGCCGTGATGGCCACAGTCCCGGGGCCTTGCGGGCATATGTGCGAGTTAACGGCGGTCCACTTGGCAGTTCAGTGTGGAACACATCTGGATCTCATGGCAAGCAGTGGCACCAGGTTGAGCTGGCTGTCAGCACCTTCTGGCCTAATGAATACCAGGTACGAACCTTGTCATCTTCAGCTATAGACAGCGTACTTTTCTTATGTAGATGAATTTTCTACATGATGCAAATGTTTGACTCCTTCAGGCTTATATTGATTTCAATTTCATTACATATAAATGAAACCTAACCAACGGTGAAACAGCTTTACAGAAATCCTCTGAAACTGTAGAGCTGAATAGCCAAATGCTATCAATAACAGTTTTCATTTTTAAGATGAAGATATGTGGATCCATTGATCAATATGCATACAGCTGCTAAAGATAAACAGTAAGGCTCTGTTGATCACTAATTTTAGCCTTAAGGTGAATCTGGTGTTAATTACTTGCATTTGCAGTTTAATTAGCTTTGAATCCCTTGTAAATGTTGTTAGTGCTTTAAGGCCCATACTAGGTTGCAAATAGGCAAGCCTGGTAGATTTTCTCACTGTTTACTGCATGTTCAGTGGACTTCAACAAATTACACAGCACATCTTTGCCTAGTTACACCATCACTGACTGTCATCTACTGCCTTAGTCCATGCTGTTGTTGTGTAGATGGCACAGTCATGGGCATGAGGGATCACATTTAATAATCCAATTTCTTTTTTTGTGCAAACTCTGCAGAGCTGTCAGAAAGCAATTAAGTTGAGTAGCATGAGTTTTATCAAGAACTGTCAATCCCTCTGAGTTAATTAAATTCTACTCGGCCATGTGAGATCTGACCTTCACTATGTAAATAATAGGTCTTTATAAAAACAGGGGTCGGAAGTATGGTGACATTGTTCAAGCAACATCAAAAGACTGTACAATGGGACAACATGGACATGAAAACATAGAGAAAGTTCGAGTTTTGATATAGTGGTCCAATGGCAGAATGAGCTTGATAATGACTGAGATACACAAAACATTAAGACAGTCATATTGATCATTTCTCAGGGGGGCATCGAGCTCTATCAGTATATAAGAGCACTGTGAGCTTGACTAATCAATGTCATTATGCCACACCCCCCCTCTTGAGCTTTGCTTCTAATGAGCAAGCCAGCAATGACTCTCATTAGTAGAACTGTTCATCAACTGAATTTTACAACAAATAATGAGGTTTCTACTGTTGGACCTCGTGAATCATTACCTTTGAAACAGACAATCCTTCAGAAATTATTTATCTATATACCTTATGCTGAATGTTTTACAATGAGTGCACAGGAAATGGATTTGTTTTGATGGACAGATAGATGAGAGAGATGCTCAGCTAGATTCTACTTCTGCATTTCAGAGGGGGAAAAATTATGTTTGGTCACTACATTTATTACTGGTTTCTTTGCAGATTAATGCTTAAATTTCAACATATCATTGATGTCAGGTAAAAACCTTGTATCTCAGCCTTGTTTGAGCTTGATGGCAGAATGTATTTGGTACATTATCTTAAGTCTTTTAGAAAGTGAAAGAGTGCAGAGAATTTGTTCAAATGTTTTTTTTTTTTTTTTNTTTTTTTTTTTTTTTTTAGTGCTCAATCTTTTAGAATTGGAGCTGCAAAACAGATACAAAAATTGATGCCATTTTGGCACAAAAATTCTAAATTGCATAAAATCTGTAATATTGGAGATTTTTTAATATTTAAATCCATTATTTTATTCAAAATTGTATTTGAAACTCCCCAAAATTGGAGATGTTGGAGAAGTTTATTACTGACACATTAACATGTAACAAATACATGTTAATGCATTACTTTTCACAGTGAGTACTTTTATTTTTGACTCTTGAGTACAATTTACTGCAAAAATGCATTTTTTTTTTACTCAAGCACAATTGCGAATGCAAGTCTTTGCCATTGTTATATGCACACGCTTACTGAAGTGACGGATTTGAGTACTTTTCTTCCTTTCTCGTCTCACAGATCCGTAAGTAAAATGCGATGCCTCATGCGTAGGTGAGTCACTATTGTTGCATGGCTGCCAGAGAGAAGCTTCAGTCAGGAGAAGGAGGAAATAATGGGCTTATGAGGAGGAGATGACTCTGATGACAGGAGAAACAGCACAGCAGAAGGAGATAGAATGTTTAAATTGCCATTGGCAGCACAGTCTTTTTATAGAACTTCTTAAACTGCCAATGGCCTAGCTTTCATCTTGTGTGGAGAAAAAAGCAAAGCATTTTTATTTATTGGATTAACTTTACCTTTGATATTGTGGATTTGGTCACCAATATTAGCACAGAAGATGTCTAATTGCTGAATCCAAGAAACTGAAGCAATGCATTTCAAATTCTCTTCCTCCCTTATTTCTTTCATCGTCTCACTATAACAAAAGCTGAGCGAACTGCCTCCACAGTCACACAAACCACAGCTTACATTTCTAATCCCTCAGCAGTCAAAAAGCCCATCAGTGATGAATGGCAGGGGACCTTGTCTTGCAACACGTCACCACTCTCTTTACACTGACGAGAACAGAAAAGGGTGGATGGGGAGTTGTTGAACTGAATGTTTTCCACAATAGCACTAAATTAAACAATGCGAGCTACCCTCTGTGGCTAACCTGCAATAGTGCAATGAAAAGAGAAAGATGAACACAAGCGAGGAGAACAGAAATGGGAAAAGAGAACAGAAAGAATAGGTTAGATTTTGAGCCTGTGTTTGAGTTCATCTCTCTTAGTATTCATCAGGGACTTTTAGCTCTGAAGCATGTTACCTGCTGCGTGCGACTTTAAATATTAAAGGGTTTTGGTTCTATCAGCTCCATAGCAAATTTATTACGATCACTTTGGATTTGGAGCGAAAAACAGGCAGATTTACTCAATCATTAGACTGGTAAAGCACTCCTTTGAAGCAGAGGTTGGGGAATAGACCCTCCTTATCATTGTCTCTGAGTGAAATAAATCCCAGGTGAATACACAGATCATTTAATAGACAGTTTTCAAATCCTCAGGTTTTTTTATTTGTTTTTTTTTTTTTTTTTTTTTTTGCTTTATTAGTTTTCAGGTCATATTGGATTTCAGAGTTCCTTTCCTGCAGCAGAGTGATACAAAAAAATCACAAAAAAAAAATCAGTACAGCCTTTTGACTGTACAGATAAAGATGTGACAATTCTCTCAAGGTCTCTTCATGTTTCTTTAGTGTAATGAAATGCCAAGTTTCCGGCACACAGTCAGTGTTTATTCCAGATAATATTAATGTGGAATATAATTAAAAACACCAGAAGTAAGCGATTAAGATGGTGAAAATTAATTTTATTTATTTGCATGCCTGGTGATTGATAAAACTTTCTTGATTAATTATTACTTTGCAAATTTTTATTCTGTGGGACTTTGTGTAGTGCCTTTTTAATTTGTGTTTAACATAATTGTTGCAGTTTGGTCGTTTGATTGGTTTATACTTTATATTAATGTCACAGGGGGTGATGAGTCTTGACATACACACATGCACATATCATTTCCTCCTTCAGATTGAAACTGGAGAAAAATTGAAGGTAGTAGAATCACCTTGAGATCTCTCGATCGGAGATGTCGTGTCTGGGTGTACATTGCCATATTTCTCTCTCTCTCTCTCTCTCTCTCTTTCTGTCATATTGGTAGATGTGTTTGCTCTAACTGAAGAACCTTGTTATCAAATATTAAAGATGTTATCAGACACTCTAAGACTCTCAACTAGACCTGAGATATGTGTCCCCTTCCTCATGTCTTTTTGCTTCTCTCTCTCTCTCTCTCTCTCGCTCTCTCTCTCTCTCTCTCTCTCTCNACACACACACACACACACACACACACACACACACACACGCACAGTTTGTCTCTCTGGTTTGCCATAATAACTTCTATCAGGCAATTTTTAATTAGTATATGTGGCATCACATCCACATCCTCAAATGTCAAGGATGGTACAATAACGTCCAGGACTTCCATACATGCTTATAACAACTATTAGAATAAATATAGAAAATTTACTCTTCCCATCAACCATAACTTAAACGTCTTAAAGAGGTGGAGATTACTTATATTTTCAAAGTCAATTTTGGTTCCAGGGACATTTAATTTATGAGCAGCTTCCAGAAAAGATTCCTCCTTGGACTTCATCACAACTTTTCCAAAGCATGGTTTAATGATCTAATGCTAGCCAATGCTAAAGCTAGGATTATGGTGATGCTGATGCATGCAGAGAAGAGCTGGCTTTTTAGAATAAAATCCCTCAGCCTTAGGGAGATGTCCAAAATACTTCAACCATATTCATTTACATCTTTAGTGAGAATAACCCTAACCCTATCCCATTATGTGCTATATTGTGCTATATACAGCTGGGGAACATAGCACCCTGGGAACATGACCGCAACATCAACATGGCAGCTTTAGCATTAGCTCAGAGTTTACTAAACTACACACTTTTGAAACTTCACATTAATTCCATGGATGAGTAAATGTTTGGTCTCAGAAAAGAAATTTGCTTGACAGGAATTTGCTATTTTTGTCATATGTTTATGGCACATAAACAAAAGGCTAATCTCAAGCTTTACTTCTTAAACCAGACAAAATCATTCCACATCTTCCCATGATGAATGGTGTCATTGTTCTTACCTTCTTGTTAATAAGACTCATGTCTTTAATAGGGGCGAGTTCGCAAAAGAGAAGCACATCAGAGGCTTGTAAATGAGAATATTATATCTCGGCTTTGTTTGTTAATTTCTTGTATTTTTCCCACTACAGCCTAATGAGGTGCCTCAGGCTGAGTAAAGGATTTTATGAAGTAGAGAGCAAATTTAGATTCCTGACACACTTTTACAGCTACTGTCAGACACAGGCTCCTGTCCTTTGGCATTTTCCACCTGTGCTGATTTACTTTAGCATGTGACCTTTTGTCTGTGAATAGTTAAGGAGTTATCTGTCCCTGGCTGTGTCTAATGGGAGTGAAAGGCTTTCTGTCTAGTGGCATGTCCTGACTACAGTGGAAAAGGTAAAGACCTGTCGTTTATAGAGCTAGAAAAATGGCCTCTTGATTTGTATACATTACAGCCTGCTTCTAAAAGCTGATATCACGGGGTAATTTAATATGATCTGTTAATGTGCTTTTTATTTCACTCATAAATCATTGTGTGTGCATTGCTTTTATGTTCCTCTACAAAGGATGATTTCTGCATATTTTCCTTTTTAAGCAAAGTAACCACTTATTAAAATAAAGTACAGGAACTGAGAAAGTTTCATTGGGAGAGTGGCTTTCAGTAAAATGTGGGAAGGTTGTTTATTGAAACAAATGCTCTGAAGATCTCATTGATAATAACCTTCTTTCCTAATGGCCAAGACAACGGAGAATTAACCAGCAATCAATCTCCCATTGAGTGCTTTAGATCAGTAGAGAGTAATAACACCTTCAGCTAGACATTGGCCATATTTTTTTCTGTTTCATCTATTAAGCCTAATCAATGTTTCTAGCTAATTTGGATGTTAGTTTAATGGCGTGGCAGTTTGTGCCAACAATGGTCATTCAGATCTACATTTTCAGTGTACTCAGAAGGAGGGCAGGAAGGGTGGAAAAAGTGAAAAAGAGATGGACAGTGAAAGAAATAAAGAAAGGCAATGACAAATTGAAAGACAGAAAGAAGGAAACAAGGGAAGAGGATGTGGAGCAAGCTTTTAAGAAAATACGCCACCTTGAAAGAAAAAAACAGGAGGAAAACGCTAATATAAACCTCAATTCTAAAAAGCTTGTTGCATCTTTCTACTCAGGTTTCAGCAATGAATTGAAAGGAGGAGAAGAGGTAAACTGACTCTGGCAGAAGGAGATTAGCCTCTGTATTCCTCAGGAAAGCAGCCAGCTACAGACAAAGCAGGGTCACCGTCCAAATCTAAGACCCAGCAACCAGCCACCTTTCATCCCGCTTTTTCCTTTCACCTCTCCTCTCAACTCACCACTCTTGCTGTCCCTCCACTTTTTCTCTGCAGATTTTTAACTAATCCCCAATATCTTCACTCTCATCACAATCTCTGTATGCATGTGCCTTTGGGGTCATGCGTGGCTAAGGTTGTTGCTGTAATCATACCTCTCTCTTCCAAGTCCAGCGAGGTGGACTATCTCTGTCCTGCTTACCGTGGAAGGTTGGAATTTGGGCGAGAGGTCCTTGAGATATTGTTGCAACTCTTAAATAAAGTCAGATTCTGGTTCTGAAGATAATCGAGCACAAACAAATCAGTACAAGGTGCTATAACCTGTTTTGATATAATATAATCTTATATGACTTGGTGAGGATGATAAAAGCATTTCAGCCAGTGTTTACGCAGATTTAAATGTCAGGCATACGCATAAAAAGTAGATGGGAGGATATGAGCTAGTTTGTGTGGCCTCAGTAAAAATCAAAGACCAGTGATTGGAACCATGTTGTAATCATTTGGTCAGGGGATTATGAGAAACAATAACTCAAAGCCGGCCTTCGATCAAACGTGTGGATGAAGACTGTCCTTGGTGTTAGGAAAACAAATGTCACTCCAGTGTCTCATAACTCTCTCACTATTACTGAGGATGGTTATTTGATATTGATTAGATTTCACGAGAGCCCCCTGCCCAACCAGCTTATTGTTCCATAGGAAAGTATGGAGGTTTGTCCTCCCTTGAGTGTCACAGTCCTGTACAAGCTGTATTATCTGCTGTTATGGCTTCACAGCAATCTGCATCCAGAATGTAGAATGGGGCTCATGACTCAGACACAACACTGTGCTTCCTGATAAAGCTATTATTTTTCTTTGCCCCGCGGACGGAAGCAAAACTTATCCATCTCTCTGTTTTCTTCTTCTGTGTTTCTCTTATTTCTCTCATTGACTCCCTGCTGGTTTTTGTTTTGGGTCAGCAGATGTGCAACAACGTGGAGATGTTGTCTCGTTTGGAATTAATGTGTCTGTCACCAAAAGGGGAGACAAGAGCACTAGAATTCAAACAGCTCTTAATGTTCTTTTGAAAATTGCTCTTTTACTTAAGTTTTGATAGCAGAAAGGTTAGGCACAAGTGTCTGCTTTAGCTGTTACGGCTAAAAATTAAACCTCATCATCTATTCGCACTCCCTTCTCAGGTACTGATTGAGGCAACTGTTTCCAGGGAGCGACGAGGCTACATTGCCATAGACGACATCATGGTGCTCAACTATCCCTGCTGTAAGTGCCACTTCTCTCGATAAATTGCAATTACAGAAAGTGATGAAAAAATGTATTTTAAAGTGGTGTGAAATATAACTCGAATGAGGAGAAGTATTAGGCCTTTACGTTAGGTTGGCAGGTTGTCTGATGCATCCTGAAAAAAACATTAAAACTGTCAACTCACACTGTGCCACAAGAAAACACACCTTCCTGTAAATTGGTAAATTCTCAAGGATTTTTTTCATCTTAGTTAGCTAAGTATGTAATGTGTATGAAAATGATTTCCTGTAAGGGTGAACCAGGGTCTTTGTTGTTCTGCTGTGGGTTTTTTTTTTTTTTTTTTTTTCATGTCAGCAGCAGAAAAGTAAAGGCAGGGGCTCGATGTGTTATCAGCCCCTGAGGATCTTGTGTAAAACATTCACTAAGACCCCTGAGCTTAATACCTGGACAAGGTCTCTCAGTGTCGCTTACACACTCCCTCTGCAGCCTGCTGCTGAGCAAAAAGGCTCTTGTCAGCTCACTGCACATTTAACACTCATGGTCCACGCTGCTTTGAAGTGACTTATATAACTGACACAACCTTAAATTGTATTTTTCCCTCACAGGGAGTAAGTGTGTCTCTCACTCTGATGTTTAGATCATGCTTGAGATGAGCTTTCAGGGATGTCATGTAATAGAGGATCCCAGTAATTTTTTTAAACAAATGATGGCTGTGAGATTGTTTCTTACCCCTTTGGTATGTATTATATACTGCCCAATGGGCTCCCTGTTTCTCCCTGAGACAGCAGATGGCATCTTCTACACGCTCCCACTGTGGCCATTAAATAATTAAGACTCTCATTAAGACCTGAGTGTGCCGTATGATGTGGCACGTAGCCAGCCTGCGTTACTTGGCAGCATACAGTGGGAGGGAAGATGGAGACTGAAATCAAAGGAAAGCACTGCCAAAAAAGAGCAAAAGCTCAAGGATTTTCTCTGTGAATTTTGGTTAAACCATGGTTGGCATTTCTCTCCTGTTCTCCAGAATCTTAATCTTTGACTCTGAAACCATTGTTGCAATCAAATGAAATATTTATCACGCTGAAGAGTCCTGAGAATAAGAACTGACACATTTAGCTGAGTAGCAACACAATTCTTGCCAACTGAAAGGCCTGGTTTTTCCATTCACACTCACCTCTGTGTTTGTTTATGTATGGGTCTCTCAGGCATGAATTATGAATTATCCTTCAGAGGGACAGACAATCAGAGGAAACATGGCCTCCTGTGGTGGTACAAATGCAAGGACTCTCCTCATACTAACTACACAAACATCAACAAATTATTACCTCTCCCCTTGCCAAATAGCTAAACAGTTTAGCACACGACTAACCAGCAGATGAGTGAGACACAAACATTTACTTCACCCTGTTGTTAATCATGGAGTTGAGAGGGCTGCTCCCACACAGAGTCACTGGCTGCTCCACATAGCATGCTGGGACATTATTAGTCCAAATGTGGAGGACTAATGTGTCTCTGCAGATTTTCTTCTGGGGACTTTCTCCTATTCTCTTTGTCTGTAAAGCCAGTGGATTGGCAACTGACAGTGAGTGAGCCCCCCCAATATATTATTCAGTTATATTAACATGAATCATTATTATTGAGAAGCTTTGTTTATTAATAGACCATACTGGCGATATTGCATGTTTGAGCCCAATATATACAACCTGCTTACATGTTATGTTACTGATAACCATTTCACATTTTACTTTTTTTTTTCTTTGCTACCTCCAGGCTGTCATTGGTTTCAGTTTATTCCAGACTTGATATTAAAATCAACTTTTAGAAACTTA
Source organism: Lucifuga dentata (assembly GCA_014773175.1). NCBI lineage: Eukaryota > Metazoa > Chordata > Actinopteri > Ophidiiformes > Bythitidae > Lucifuga > Lucifuga dentata. Next base: position 130,347 of record VXCM01000824.1, read on the forward strand.
AAACATGTTTGAGATAAACAATCCATCACAGCGAACACAATGTCTACTAAGGTTTTTCCAAGTTACTTTATTTAACCGATCTAACACGGAGCTGCACGGGAGATAATTATGTCTCCGCCAGGGAATAATCCCAGCAGAAGACGGCTTTTACAGAGAAATTAAAATGACCATCCTGTCTAGACTTGTGTATAACTGTTAGAAGGTGAAACACTGAATTTTAATGTGGGTGTATCTTCTGAACATTTGATTTTGAAAGATTAGGGGATTTGGAAAAGTAACAGGAAAACTAAAATACATTTTATGTTTTGGAAATTGGTTGTCAGTAACCTAACATGATGCGGATTGTACTCGTATATATTGGACCTCACCATGCAAATTTACCAGTAATGGTCCTTTAACTGAAACACTGAACATGCAAATAAAGGACACTGAATGGAATTGGAATTGCTTCAATAAATATGTCAGTACTTGAGTTTGATGCTACTTTAAACTTTCTACTGAGAAAAATCTGTAAATGCACTTTGATGGAGTTTTGTTGATATCCAGTTAATAATTCAAAAAGACTAGACCGTTCCAGTAGTCAGTTGTTCCTTCTCTAAAAATGCCTGAAATTCCTGTTTATGGTTTTGAAGAACAAAAAGCCTGATAAAAATGTGTCTGGTGTAGCTGACAGGCATTATGAATAGTTGAAAGGTAATAGAGTCTTTTGATCTCTGTCTGCCTCACGCTCTTTGTGTCTGTTTAGATAAGGCGCCACACTTCTCCAGGCTGGGAGATGAGGAAGTCAATGCTGGGCAAAATGCCTCCTTCCAGTGTGTTGCTGCTGGAAGGGCAGCAGAGGCTGAGAAGTTCCTGCTGGAGGTAAGTGGTTTAATGGAAGAATTTATGGCTTCAAGAATCTGTGACTCTGTCCTGAACATGTGTTATTTTCCAAAGTGAGGTATTATCCGGCCCAAAATAATGAACAGTGCAAAAGGGAAACAGCTTGTAAAAACATTTCACACGTTAGCTGGCTGGATCCACTGTTTCAGAGCTTGTAAAGCACAATGGCCAAACAAGGGTAGACAGTTTTTTTTTCTGTTGGAATAATTTACTATAAAAACAAAGAAATGAGTTTAATAATAATAAGACTTAGCTGTTTTCTTCTTCTTCTTCTTTTCCTTTCGGCTTTCCCTTCAGGGGTCACCACAGCGAATCATCTGCC
>VXCM01000825.1:0-74380 GCA_014773175.1 Lucifuga dentata
TCTCTCTCTCTCTCTCTCTCTCTCTCTCTGTCTCTCTCTCTCTCTCACACACACACACACACACAAGCATAGACATGAGCATACTGGTGTGCATACATAGAGAGTACGTAAATCATACCACTGTCTCTCCTATTTATTCTCAACTTTGATGTTTTAACCATATAATTTCTCTTTTGGTTTGGTTTTATATACTGTTTTCCTTGTTGCTCATTCTAACTTCTGGTGTACTGTATGTCTCTATCTTTTCTTTTTCTTTGATTGCGGGCAGGTTTTCAGTATCGCTATCAAATGCGCATATCTCTCTCCTGTCCCTACTTGAGTAAGGTGACAATTACAGGGTTTCCAAGCTCATCAATTCTTCTATAATCTGTGGGGACCCTTCTCTCTCTCTCTCTCTNCTCTCTCTCTCACACACACACACACACACATGCACATGCATGGGTCATCCATGTATCCACATACAAAGCCAGATAGAGCACACACACACACACACAAACACACACATACATATGTACACACTCTACCACCCCCATATGTCCCCTGCTGTTCTTCACTCACGGGAGCGGAGCAAGCAAATCCAGAGGCATGACAGACAGACAGACTCACAGACATATCATTATCCGAGCGTCTCCATCAGGGTGGTTGTCTGACGCTAGCAGGGCTGAGGACCATGGCTTTCAGTCCCATGATACTCTGACACAACTCTCTGCATACTAACAAATGCCCAGACACCCACACATAGTCAACCCCATCTGTGCTTTTCATCTCACCTCCTAGTACCTGGATTTGTGGTCTGCAATGTGCCAGATTTATCATTTGGTCCAAAGTTAGGATGGTTTTGCAGAGGAAACAGGGCAAGAAATAACATTGTTAGGGTGTTTTAATTAGAGATATGCTGATGATAGATGGATAAGTAATGGGGGAAAAAAATCATTGGATGCCACTGCTGCGAAATTTGCTCGTTTACTGTGACAAAGAAAATGAAACATAAAAAGCCTTGTTAGGTCTCTCCATAGACCTTCACAGAACCAAAACACTTTCCTTTTCCTTGTCTCCCCTGTCCCATTTTGTCCTCCCCTCCTGGTGCAGACCCTGTCTGGACCTAAACAGGAAGGGTGTGGCGCTGAGGTGGCACACCAGGGTCGCGACCTGGCCTCCCTCCCGTCATTAGAGCCTCCAGCTGGGCCAGGACTTCCGTTGATGTGGTCCACCAAGGAGGGAGGCAGGGGAGGGACATCCCTTTAATTGTACCCTAGGTCGTAGCATAAGGAATGTCTGAGGTCTGAGGCCTTGTTACACACACACACACACATACACAGGAGCTAAAATGCACACTCTCTCACTTGCTTTTTCTCCCCTGTCTCTCGTTCTTGTGTTCTCCACCTCCCATACACCCACCCCTGCGGAGAAGACCACTAATTGGCACATTGGCTGCCAGTGTGGGTGTGGAGGGAATGTCAGAGCGCCACGCCATAGCAAGGAACCCACAGACATCTCCAAGCAGTATGGGGACCCTGGGGAGGAAGAGGGAAGATGAAGAGTACCCTACTTCACAATTTCTTTTGACCACTACACAATAAAAAGTAGATAATGAATTAAGATGCAGTACAGTAGATCAGCATGTTTGAGAGTGACAGGTACACGTTACAGACAAATCACATCCATCAACAACAGCTGAGGGTTTGATTAATGGTACTGGGAGTGCTGGGGCACAGTGCTGTGAAAAGACTTTTTTTCAGAATTCCCTCATTACTTTTGCCTGCATATGTTTTATTTTGAAATATGAGCAACGTAAAGATATTTATTTTAAGGGAAATTTTCAAGTCCAAAACCAAGTCTCCATCCTCCAGTAACATTATATAGAGGAAGAGTAAATTTGATCCTGAGCATATAAAAGCCACTCTCCATTCACTGCCAGGCAGATGAATAAAAGTCCTCTTACAGTTGGCAGTTGGGCTTTTTTAAAGGTCCTTTATGGGTCCTCATTCTCTCTTTTATTGACAACTCATGCCATCTGGAACACTCCAGATGTGAAGAATTTGTCTACTGTAGTTTTTTTTGGTCAGAATATATTCTCAGACAAAGGAACATACAGCATATGTATACTCATTTATCACAACTTGATCAGTGCCGTTTATACACCATTTTCCAATTATCTTGCACATAATATCCACTCAACGTACTTCCATTATTTCTCCATTGAGAATGATAAGAGATATGTATTATCATAGTCAATGACAAAACCAAGAATTGTATGAGCTCTCAGTTGTGTCTTAATGCTGACTTTTTATGGTTACTTTATTGGATTGAGGAACTTTTTTCATTCTGCTGTTGAATGAATTCTTATTTTCAAGGACTGGATGTCACTGGTAAATATGGGTTTAGACATAATTTAGGATGGTATGGATACATTTAAAGAGCCTTTGTTTTTAATTGATTCTAGTCATGGAAGCAAAATAAACTTGAGAATTTGAATGTTTTGAGACAAGTGTGTCCCACCTTTCAGAATCCTTATGCCTAAAATTCACGATTAAATCTCGACAATGAGAGATCAAAAGGAGCTAAGTAATCCAAGTACAGTACATATGAAACATTAATTTATTCAATGTGTGATGTCACATGTCTTTAAACACCCCTAAATGATGGACTCTTGCAACTCACTAACTCAAGGTCGCTATGAAACAATGGCAGTTCTCCAGTTTGAGACTAAGAGCAGGGCCTGACATAAAGACAAAAATAGACTGGTGATGAGGGCTTATTAGAATGGGTGGGTGGAAGGGGGTGGGTGGCTATCGGTGCATTTGGACTTGTGGGCTGAGGAGCAGGGGCCCAAAGGAGGCAGTGCAGGTCAGGGACTGATAGCCCACAGCGCTGGTGGAGCCTCAGCCCATAGAGCACGCAGCCAACTTTCCAGTCAACACATGAGTCAGTCAGCAGAGATGCGCCCAAAATAAATGGCTTCCCTGTTCCAGGCAGAACCACACCCTCTCGTGGTTTCTTAGAGGGCAGCGTGGGCAGGCTGGGCGACCGCCCCTCTGGGGTTTCTGGGGCCAGGGATGGATCTGAATTGGGGAGGTGGCGGAGAGGGAGGGAGTGGGTAGTGAGTAGGGGCAGTGAGGAGCATGGGGGTGTGTTTGAGTTCCCAAAATGGCAACATTAGGGTGAGGACCTGGCAACCCCTCAGTCTTTTCATTGTTTATTGTTTACCCACACCATGGACAGTAAACAATGGCACGCCCTCTCTCTGGGCATTGCGGTGTAGGCTGGAGCTGAATGACCCCGGAGATCAGGCTATGGGCAGAGCTACCTCCAGCTTCCAACCTTCCCCTTTCCAACGCTCCACTGGGCCCCCAAGGACAGACTTAAAACCTCACTTGCTGTCTTTTCCTGTATCACTACAGTACACTACATTACACTCCCCCTCTACATGATATATGTTTTACGATCATTTTCTCCATGTTTCTTTCATTTAGTTCCTTCCTGTTTCTCTCTGTCTATTATTTAAAGCTCTGTATATACTGTATTACCATCATCTGTTGGCTTTCTGAAATAGAGTACTGAATGCTAAAGCAGATTTCTTGGTGCTCTGACAAAACACAAAGTCCTCTGGCCAGCCAGAGGTTAGGTGTCCAGGCAACACTTGCCCTCCTCTTTTCTGTCTCTTACGCTTTCCCTCTCTCTTCTCTTTTCACTCTCTTTGCTTTCTTTTTTCAATCTCTCTCTCTCCCTCTATATATACAGTATGTGCGCATGTCTCTGCCCATGATGGGTCTCGTTAGCTGTCAAGTGTCATCTTTATTAGTGCTCTCGGTGAGTCAGAGGAGTGACAAGAGAGAGCTGGAAGTCGGTCTTTCATTACCCCTGGCGACGGAAGTGTCATTCTCTCCATCTATTATTCATATTCTCTTTAATTTAACCAGGTAGAAGTGGCCTCGTTGCCCAGCACTCACGGATATAGTGAATCACTGCATCTACACAAACACGGACATTTGAAGCGTTCCCAGCGAGGCGATCTGCTTGTTGTTTATCAAAAGACGGAGCAATTACATTGACTAAAGATTCAACTGTAAAAAAATGTAATGATATGAGTGACATCTGTTAAAAATACTGAGGATATAGGTTTTTCACACTTTATAGCTTTGCCATCTTGAATTCAGAAGAAAGGTTTGATGTGATTGTTTACATTAACACAAACATGCCAAAGCTTTTCTGTGCTATGCTTGAAAAGAGAAAATGCTAATCATTGCACAATTAATTACACGAATATGATAAAATTGTTGTTTTTCTTTTTATTTGCTGTTGTGTTTTTTTCTTTACAGACATTTCTTAAATTTGCTCAGGGAAAAAAAAAAAAAAAAATNAAAAAAAAAAAAAAAACTCTTCAGGGAGTACCACCTTGCCTGCATTAGATAAAAAAGATCAAACTGTTAGCAGACACCCTTTAATCCAACACACACACACACACACACACACACACACACATATACATACACACGCTAGCATGCAAGCGTAAACATGCACACAAAACCCACTCAAAAACACCCAAAACACACATTGACTAAAGCCTTTAGGAGCTCCAACTTCTCAAAGTTGGAAGGATAAGAAGTACAAGGAGAGCAGGAAAGACTGAGACAAAGGAAGAAGGAAAAAGAGTGAAAAAAAAACATTACATCTGCTAGCCTAGAATTAGAGCGTGAATGTATTGTCACTCAACTGAATGTTGCAAACTCCAGGTTCCCTCACAAACAGGGACGTCTCCCTCACCGCCTTTTCCCCCCGAGGACTGGGTGCGTTTGGGGAGATAATTGACGAGTCCCCTGGCATGCAGCAAGAGAACGAGCACCACACTCAGAGACTCACAGCCACACAAAACTTGGCTCACTGAATGTGTGTGTGTGTGTGTATATCAATGCATGGCAAAACAACAGGCTGGATGTGCATGTGTGTGTGTATGTGTCCGTGTGTGCCTACACATGGTGTGTGTTTATCAGAGAAGGAGGAGAATAGGGTGATTATTCCTTTCTTTGTGTAGTGTAATCCATTTCCGGTAAGCTTGAGAGAGCACCCAGGAGTAATGAGAGATGAACCTGAAAGACAGTTCTGAAGAAGGCCTGTGCTCTTTCTTTTTCTTTTCATCCTCCTTTCCCTGTGCCTCTCTCTCTCTCTCTCTCTCTCTCTTTCCATTTCTCCGCCTCTCTGTCCTAATGCCTGTGGAACACTTGAGCCTTTGACTAATAACTATTGTGCTGAGCTTCAACTTTGTCTCTGCTTTATCAAGCTATGAGATGGCTATGGCAGATCCAATGTGATGGATAGAATCCAGTCTTTCCTTTTCTTTATCTCTTTTCCAAAAGAACAACCTGACTGCTAGACTGAAGAAACTGCAGGTATCACAGCTGCGTACAAGGGGAAAGTTTGAGTTATTTACAGGAAAACTTCTGAGTTGCAAAAGTATGTTAGAATTAGATTTTGGGTCTTCGAACAAAAAAAACAAAAAAAATGCTTGGATATATTTATTAGTACATTTACAACAGTAGGCAAATGCATAAAATATAAGGTGTAAATATTTGAACATAAAAATATATTTTTAATGTATTATCTGCTTTATTGAATACTCTAAAATGGGTTTTTGTGAGTGTTTTTTTTTTTTTTTTTTAGNTTTTTTTTTTTTTTTTTTAAGATGAAATGAGTGTCTGCAGAACTGAAACAAAGACAGAATTCTCTAAAAATCCTATGTAATATTACATTGATTTAACAAATTTGTATGTGTGACTGTAGCTAAAAGTTTCATCATCAGAAAATTACAGCCTGGATTTGTTTTTTCTGTCTTCAGTTTTTAAGAAGAATTTAGAAACTATTGACATTTATCCATGACTGCCCTGTCTCTAAGCTGCTGTCACACATTTAAATCAATATAGACTAATTAAGTAATTTAGTTTTAACTTCCCTGTTAATTACAGTAAATATCACAGTTATCTGTATCACTGAAAAGGACAGAAAATGTATGTTTGAGTCACATAGTGACATGAAACGGAAAATGCCTAAAAAAAAAAAAAAAANAAAAAAAAAAAAAAAAAGTGCATCCTGGAGCATTGACCGTCACTCCAAACTATAGAAAAATTTAATTTCAAAGCTCTGAGCTTCCTGTAAGAGCTGCCAAACCGAAGCTATAAATACTCAAAACGGGTCAGTCTGCTTGCCTGCCTGCTTGCTTGCTCAACATTTCAGTGTGGCTTGTATTTATTCATGTAGTTTGTTCATTAATTTGTAATTTGTAATTTAATCTGTAATTTCATTATATGTTACGTATAATGACAATAAAGCTATTCTAATTTTGAAGCAAAATGAAACTGTCTTGTGTGGAGTTTTTCCTCAATACTCCATCACACAATGTCCAACTTTTATAGGTTAATTTTTATTTGTTGCTTTTTTTTTCTACCAAGCTCCTATAATCTCTGATCTTTTGATTTGGTTTGATTTTTACTACTCTAATCATAAGTGTTGCAGAAATTAGACATAAACATTTAATACAGTAAAACTCAGTAAACTTTGACATGAAAGCTGTATTAGTAGTACTCAGCTACTGAAAAGGGAGAATCCAGTCAGACATGACAAAAAAGGTGACACGGGGCCAACTTCCTTAATATTGTGACTGGAACAGTAAATATTTCCCCTATTTACAGTTTGAGGAAGCAGTCATTATCCACTGCCAGGAGACAGATTCATTCATGGGCAAATAAAAAGAACAGACGTACACTTATAAGTTAATATCTCAGTGTGATATACAGAATGCAGTATATCACACACTACTATGATAAATTAGACCCTGTATGAATCAATGACAATTATCACATCATCATATTGTCAACAGCAAAACATATATTAACAGAAACACATTTATCACATCAGATTTTACTCTACAAAGCTGATAAATGAGGCTGAATCAATATAGAGAATACAGTGTGTGCAAATGTTAGTGTATCGTGTGTGATATTGCTCGTTTTCTGGTGGTACATGTTCATGCGCTCCAGCATATGTGTGTGTTTGTAAGAGAGAAAGTGCATGCCAGGAGAGGATTCAGCCGTGAGTGGAGTAGGCACTCTCGCTCAGTCAGTTTGTCCCTGCTGTGTGTGCTCCCACCCAACGCCTCCATTCTCGACCCCCTGCAGAGGCTTCTGATTGCCGTGGAAACTGCACTTAAGGAGGAAAATTAGGATTCNCCCCCCCAATTTAAAAGTACGGCTAATTGGTTTCATTTATTACAGATATAAATACAAAATAAATGTTTTGCTATCTGATTTCATAGGTGTGCTTATTTGCTAAGAGACAACATGAAAATAAATGAAGTCAAATTTCTAATAGCAACTTTAGATGATGGGAAGTTGCTGCTGCCACACGTCGATAAATAAAGAAGAGCCGAGCACACAACACACACATATGCAGTCAGATATGCATCTATATAGTGCATACAGACAAGCACAGATGGAACCATACAGCATAGAAATGCTTTAAGGTAGACTAAAGTGTGCTGAGCGTAGATGTGGAAAATTACTGCTCTGATCTGACCACCCTTTGCACAATCAAGTCTCTCGCCTGTGGGCCTGGCGCAGGTATATTTATCTCTTGCGGAAGAGAACCTTATATACATACAGACATGCAGACAGAATTGAACACCACAAAAACCATTTGCATATATACATACAGTATTAAAAAAAGAAAAATCTTCAGTAATTGGATGTATTCATCTGTCTCACATGCTCATGAGTAAGCACATTCCATGTAAACATGAGCACAAGCACATGCATTTGTTTTGGAGGATACCAAAACACCACTCTGCCATGGTCACTTGTATCCCTCACCAATCTTTACCAAGATCAGGGGTGTGTATGGTCCTACCAGTGGGTGACAGCGGTCAGTGGTCATCTCTCTCTCACTGACTGGTTCTGTGTTGAACCATAACCACAGCATCACCACACGATGTCCGGGGGCCAGGTGAGCATGCCACAATCCAGAGCACAACACAAGCATCGCTCCAGTCTTGTTTCTGTACATATATGCACGGGGGGCAAGCAGTGGGGCATGAGCGGTTAAAGTTTATTTCTGGATGTATTCATTACACAGTGAAAGGGTTGCAGTTGGAGCTAGGCAATTGTGGCGCCAGCGTGTGATTGTGGCAAGACAGCCTGACCGCCCAAAAATGGCTGAGCTAACAGGGACAGGAGCACAGGCAAAGTTTGCACTCCTCACTCGCGTTTGCCAAGTTTAGTCTCCTCACCATCCCAAACAACACACCTTATGATGATAATTCATCCCACTGAAACCACTATACGCTGAAAAACTTTGCCGATAAATGACGAAAAAGAGGCAGAGTGAGCGCAGAGAAAAAGAGAGGTAGTCTGCCTGCCTCTCCATCAAATAAACCTATCAGCAATAGCAATCGCATACGCCTCCAAAAAATAATAAGCAACCGAGAGAAAGACAGATAGAGGAAAAAATAGTGAGATAAAGAAAGACGAGATGTGAAAAAGTATGAAGTGATGGAGTTAAGAGAAACAACTTCTTTGGAGAAGTAACTATGCTCAATCTCAGAGAGAGCAGTTTATTTGATGGCTCTGTTTGAAACGGTGAAAAACTTGTTCTCATCACCTTTGCCTTGCTATGGCCTGTGCTGCTGAGGGTATTTCACTCTGAGATGTTGTGTAGCTGTTTTGTGATGAGAACACCCTGAGGGGGACACAGGGTGTTAGGGTTCAGCTGTGTTTGCTTGCTTACAACCCGAGGAGGAAAAAAAAACAGAGACATAAAATCAATGATGAGTCGGTTAGTGGAGGTTTAAAAGGGAACGTTTAGAGTGGATCCCTGGGTGGAAGGTGATGTAGATGCAGTTTGTGAAAAGCATGTGATCCAGCTCCGCACTGCAAGAGAGTGAAGCACAAGACGGCTTCTGTGTGAAATTGTGGCTGTGTGTGAAAGCACATGGTAATGGCTGAGGCAAAGGATGAGTGAGTTAGAGAACATGCGTTTTTCAGGTATTTATGTGAGGTGGAGGGGTGAAGGGGCGGAGAATTGATGTGTGTGAGTATATGCTTAGAAATGCAAGTGCTCTGGTTATCAGTCCCGTGTGTGCTTCAGCATGATAAATTATATCCCATTCTGTAACAGTGACAGCTCTTCGTGGCAGCAAATCTGATTCTGGCCTCTTAAATCAAGACATGTGGTTGAACGGAGGCTGTGAGATCTGAGGTTTGTGATGCCTCTCAAAGAGAATGTCTGAATGGGCCTTTTGATAAGAAAACAGCTTGAAGCCATCCCACACAGGCATGAAAACAGCATGCACCTCCCGTGTGAGAGCCAAACAGATTGGATGGGATGCGATGCTGGATCTGTTCCTATTACCCAACGAGCCAAGTGCGCAGAGTGATTGACAATGATTAAGTGTAAGAGGGTATGCTAGTGTCATTCCCTGAAACATATTTCCTATGTGTCAGTGTGTAGGAGGGTTGGGCAGAGTCTGTCCATCAAAACAGACAGGTTGAATACAGGGTCTATATCATGGACAGATCTTATGACTCTGGATCAAATTTCTGTCTAGCAGTATACCTGCACTCTTTTCTTATGTTTTCATTGCTACTCTCTTAAGCTATATTTTTACATTGCAGGTCAGCACAACAATGGATGGTACATTACTGATTAAAAAAAAAAAATACTTCTGCAGCTTTGCAATGTGATCATCCAAGTCTCAACTTAGATTTCTGTTGTGTAGTCTCTGCCAAGTTGCAGGAAAACAGCACTTGTTGACAAGTTGGTTGAATCGTGATCAAGGCACCTGCCACATTGAGAACCTGAAACAGGCACCATTTGGTGGTTCACAAGGTCACTCGTTCTGTGTTGTGGAGAGACGGCATTTGCCAAAGTCTCCCTTCAATCATGTAGCACATAAAGAAAATGCTGCCTACTTTTACAGGGTTAGTTTTGGATCACATGTAACAAAAAAAAAAAAAAAAAAAAAAAAAAAAAATTCCATGCTCTTATTAGTGGCACTCTTCCTAGACTGTTCTGTTCTTTAACTTGCTTCTTTTAAATGTTGCAGCTTTCATTATGAGTTTACCACCTTGAGGTCTGGGCTGTGTATCATTAAGTACATGCTCTCTGTTACCTACTTATGAGTATTAGCAGCCTGCTGAGTTCAGTGTGTGTTATATGTTTTTCCTAATTGGAACTGCAGAGCAAAATATAAACACTAAATTGAAGAGGTTATAGCAATTTCACACTCATCGCAACAGCATATTTTGAAACACATGTGGAAAACAGAACCAAGTCAATTATTCGGTTGTAAATGTCATGGTGTATTCATTCTTAACCAACTTGAGAGAATTGAAAGAAATAACATGAGGAGTCGCTTAGAAGAAAATATCAGGGTTAAATATCACCATGACATAAGTAGTAATATAGTTATAGACTACCACCTTCATTTTGATTTCATGTAGATGACAGTTTCTGTTGTACCTCATAAAATGAGGTACATGTTGCAGTCAGCAATGTCCACAAACACACCACCTAAACCTGTTATTCCTGCTGAATCTTTGCATAACAAAGACCTTTATACACTATATGCAGTATTTAATTAGGAAAAGAGATACGCCATCCAGGGAGCAAGAGAGGAGAGTGAGAAAGAACAGAGAAAAAAAAAAGTGTGTGTGNTTTTTTTTTTTTTTTTTTCCAGGAGCTTCCTCTCAGGTATGCTGAGAAGCAGCAGTAGCAGCAGCAGCAGCAGCAGCAGCGGCAGCAGCAGCATGTCTTTGGCTGACCTATTTAGGTAATTGCACTCTTCATTAAAAAAAACTCCATCTGCAAGAGAAATTACACTTCCCCAATGGTATCTAGGTAACATAATCTCCCTCCGGCGGACTAATTGCATGGCATGATAACCTCATAGGCTCAGCCTGTTTAATTTTTCATCTCTTTTCAAATAATTATGGATCAGTAGAGGGAAGTATTGATTTGATTCATTAACTTGCTACACTGAGCCAAGGTTAACGATTACACAGATCCCCAATTACACGGTAAAGATCCAATGGTCTGTTTGCTTTGATTGGCTTCCACTTTAATGTTGGCAAAGGCTGTGTGGAAACAATGCACAGATTTGAGAGGGAGGAGGCTAAGAAGCAGGTGTACTGTAAATGCAACATGCCTTGTGGCTATAAGCACATTGACAAACAAAATGAAAATGTGCAGCTGACTAATCTTCTTTGGAACAGACTGAAGAGATATTTTTGCAGTGTAGGGTTGCATACCCACTGAGATGTTTCTTTACACCATTAGCATTTGTCACTCCTGCTTAATGAGAAGGACACACTGTTGCATGTTCTGGCCTGAAAGCATTGTGTGTTTTATTGAGAAATTGAGAACATTTTATTAAATGAGTCTCACAGTCAGTGATGGGAGCCACATTTCCACCTTGCACTTTGCTCAAACACCTGCTGTGCTCTACTTGTGAACAAACAAGTCTTCAGAAGAACGGGGCCTCAGGCAGGGTGAACAGGCAGAGGCAGCAGTTTAGGGTTGACTCCAGGGTGTCATACTTAATGTGCAAAAGGAAGGTTTGCGGGCATGTAGGAAAAATACTGTGAAAGAAGTGATCTCATATTATATTTTCCTTTTTTGCAATACATTGTTTTTTTAACATAATACAGTAATGTAATTTTTATATTAGTGATACTACTTGCTTGTCACTACTTTATTTCCCACAGCTGTGTAATCATGACTCCACTTCCCAAACTAGACTATTTTTCCTGCATTTGTTAAATATAGTTCCTTACATTTCTAGTAGGAAAATAATGCATTAAAAAATAAAATTTCTACAGATTGTATGTTTGCGACACTGTGACACCTTTTCTCGCTAACAGTGTGCCATGCTGGTGTGTCCGGCTCCTCTGGGATGATTTGAAAGAGACGTGAGGACATTAGAATGACTGTAACGTCTAAATGATTTCCTCCCATTAAGTTTCCACTCCTCTCTCCCTCCATACTCATTTCTCTTATTTCCGCTACCGTATGCCTGCAAAAGAGAGGAAGCTCGTCTTTAACCATCCACAGATGAATTACATTTCTCCTTCATCACATCAAGAATGAAAAAAACATTAATAAGAAAGAAAAGAGATGGAAAAAGCACTGTATTCTAACTTGTTTATATAAGTGGCAGTCAAGTGCTTAAAGAGATACTTTAATGATAATTTTAAAGGAGAGTCCGGGTTATCAATGTGTTTTTATTGTTTGTTTTTTTTTTGTTGTTGTTGGATTTGTTAATGTGTCATGTTTTTAATCTTTTTTATATTGCAGGTAACCATCTTAACATCTTGACATGGGACTATGGATAAAATTAGTCAATCTTGGCTATATATGGCTTATTTATATTTTGATCCTTCATTAATGTGCATTGTCCCAGTTTAAATAAATACAAATTTCTTTTTGCCCAGAATTGTAGCTGGCTGTGGGGGCACTTGTGAATGAGCACTATTATCCACAGTAATGAGAATAATGTTTTTACTTTGTTCTTGCTCTCTATTTGGTTGTCTGCAAGGCCTTCCAACCTTGTTATGTATAAAAGGTAATAGCCAGCAGAGTGTGTGTGTGTCTGTGTGTGTGTGTGTGTGTCGTCTGTGTTTGTACTACTGTACTAGTTGCTATGTTGCAATGGGATAGCATCACAGGGCTGGGAAGTGTCAAAGGACCTGGGTGGATGGTTTAGCACTTGTGCACTTCTATCTACAGTCTGAGTCCTGGCACCAATGTTGTCACAAAAAGGGGGAATTATCTAAGCTCTCCCACGCCTCTGGGTGAGATCTGGTAAGGATCTAAGTAAGACCTCACCTAGAGAATATAAAGCAGTCATAGGACTCACGTCATCCTTGGTCATTCATTTTCTCATCAAACAGAATTCCTAAATTGGTGGTCTTTCTCATTTTCCCTCTCTGTATCTACATATATATATTTCTTTCTCACAACCTCATTCTCACTCTTTACTTTTGCTCTCAGTCTCAGTCCTGTTGTTCTTTCTGCCTGAGTCTGTCTACATGAGAACAATGGAAACTCCTCAGACAGGCTAGACTTTCCATGGGGTACACTAAACTAGACCCTGGGACCTATAGGGGCCCAGAAGGAAAACCTGCCAACCATTCCTCGAGTCTCTGCCGTGGAGGCTCATGTTGCCTTTCACCATTCTTCTGTGGGCAGAGAGAGTGCAGACAGGCCAGCCTGCTTTTATTTGCCCAGCGTTTCCATTCAGGGTGATGAGGCCTGCCAAGGTTTCACAGGTATTGGTAATGTAAGCCTTGCTCCTGGGGTCTCAGTAGTCTAATTTAGGGGGTTTAGACAGCAGGTCAGGGGCGTAGGAGGGTTTGGTTGAATGGCTCTGAGTTGAGTTGGTTTGTCTCTCAATCAGACCCTTCATGAAGCAGACAGGAGGAGGAGGAGGAGGAGGAGGAGGAGAAGGAGGAGGGTGGAGGTGCTATTCACTGAAGAGTTATTTCTCTTTTCATTGCTTTCCCTCTCTCTCTCTTTCTTTTCTCTTTTTCTCCCCTTTTCTTTTCTACGTTGCAGTTCCACAGTGCATAGCGCAGTAGCGGTCCCAGAGGGGTCGTTCTCAGGCTGTTGACATCACAAAAAAGTGTAAGTTTTAACAAGTGTTTAAAGAGCATGGCTGGGGACACGGGTCTGTGACTCTGAATGTTTGGAGTGTTAACAGGGCCCTGGGTAGGGCTCAGCACAGCTCACGAAGGGGATTCAGAATGACATGTTTGGTCATTGTGGCTTACTGGTTTTCCCTAGCTCCACCCCACCTCAACATAAATGAGACAGGATTAGGGTCAGTACCAAACCCTGGATATCTAAACTCTGCTTTTGAAATTAGTATTCTGATTGAAGCAAATAAAAGCAGTCTTATACCCCATTCAGACCATCATAGGGCCCAGATATTGGAGGTCGCCTGAATGGGTCAATCCATTTGTGCCTTCCTTTCAGCTTGGGTGGAATGCGGGTCAGTCGCTGTCTGGCTTTGGTAAATAGAAATTTGTATTAGAGAGAAGTTTTTTTTGTAATTTATTAACACTTAAACCTGATTTAACTGTCTGCCTGACTCATTTAAACAAGGAAGAAAAAAAAAGGAAAAGAAAGAGCAAGAGGGCTGGGCAATCAAAACTTTAATATTACTGTAATGTAATTCTTTGTGGTCTGATAGTTTTGCATTGATGTGTATGTAACTACATTTGCATCCTGGACTCTTTATGAGCGATGACAACCAGAGATGAACTTGAATGGATCCAAGACATGTTGAAAACACGTTAAGTGGACCTGCATCATACCCGGGTCTGCTGTCTGAAAGGTTATATTATAAAATCGGCTTGAGTTGGTGGGTATATGGGGAAATTGGTTAATTTAGTAAATTATCTCTGCAACCCCCTCTGCCAGTTTCGTCAGCCTGGGGGACAGTAAAAACAACAGTGGGGGAAGCAGAATAGAAATAATTCCTGTTTTAAGTAACCACCCAATCACACTATAACCACACAATAGATCCAGAGAGACACTTGGCTGAGGTTAATTTGAATAAAGAGTGTAAATACTCTCCATGGAATACTTAGCAGCAGTCCTCCATTGTTGCCCACTTCATAGGATTTCATTTAAGTAATAACATAGCATTGTCATTTGCATGAGTATGAATTTATATTTTCATTGTTAAAAAATAATCTCTGTTCTAAACTATGCTTATTCTTGAATAAGAAAGTCAGTCTTATCTAGCTGTAATAATTTCAGATGGGCTGGATTTATATTTTCACAGTAAATACAACCACCAAAACTACTAACAACTTCCATAAAACAATAACAACCAGCCTATTTTTGCCCATAGGCTTTATGTTACTCATTGATCTGATTCTGAGCTCTCCTGGTTCAGAACCACTGCAGTTATGTCCCCCTCAAGATCTGGAAGATCCTCACTAGGTTACTCACTGCACCCCTAAAACCAACCTCTGAATCATAACTATGACACCTCTCCATCTTTGGTTTGTTGCCAATTTACCTCATGGCAAAATCCCATTTGATTTATACCCCACTATTCCCCTTTATAGCTCCCAATTCAATCATTTGACAGCCCCTGGAAAGGTGCAGTTCAAGTTGTTTTCACTCAAAAGTCTCTCAAATGTGGTGTTAACAGACAGGATGAAAAATACCCCAAAGACATATCAGTTTTGGCTAAAAACAGTGTGTTAGGAGGAAAACATTCAAAAACACCTTGCAGACTAATATGTGTGAAATTGCTGCAGCTATTGCTGTTCATCTATTTAGATAAGCAATTAACATATCCTGAATTTCATCCCTGAAGACTGATTACTGTCAACACAACAGTAAGTAGCTGAAAGTCAGGTATTACACACAGTAGTGGGATGTGTGGGGTTAACAGTAAATTTTAGACTGCACTTTCAATATACTTGCTCACATTGCAGCAGGTTATCAATTTTACAAATCTATTCCTATTCAGTAAGCTTGCTTACCTGTTTTATATACAGGTAAATAGGAATGCAAGATCACACTGGAGTTACAGTACATTACTAAATCCTAAATGCAATTTCCCCTCAGGGATTAATAAAGTGTTTATCTATCAATCTACCTATCTATGTGCAGCCTGATACATTTATGGCTTCTTACAAATAAATTGAAAACAGTTAAAGTTTAACAGGGTAATTTTTAATTTTTGTTTTATTACCAATGTTGCACAACACATTTTAAATCTCTCAGTTACCTTCAGTGACTGCTTTTAAGCCTAACTCAATAGCTTTTTTCTTATTACCAGTATTCCTGTGGGGTGTCCATAACTGACAACCTGCTGCTGGGTTGGCTGATTTCTTAAATTTTGGATTCTGACCATAAATCCACAGCTTTAACTTTTTAAACTTTCAACAGAAACATAGCTGGATGTGGCACATACCTATCTCTCAACAGGATTTAAACCCCAGCAATGATCTACTGTATGCGGTGAACATTTATCAAGTTTTGTTTTACATACTGTTACACAAAGACCAGAGTGTTCTAGGAAACTGCTGTAGGGGGACAGACCTCAGAGCCCACATGATCTGCATATGTGTGCCTGAAACCTACCATACCTATAGGGATATTTCTTCTTTGTATTCCAAATTTATTTCTGTGGTCAGTGTAACATATTTAGCATATTTGAAATAAGGTGATACCTATTATATAAACTTACTTTCATAAAGCTTGAGAAGAGAATGTGTTGTGATTATTCTCACACTCAGTATAAATATATAACAATATAAAGTTTACAAAGGACATCAAATCTCCCAAATTTCAAAGTGTGTGTAACTTCTTCAAGTGATTTTTCCAGTTGAAGGCATTTTTTCACCACCTCATTTACAACCCCATGTGTCACCTCACCCTTGCTGGAAATGATGCATGGACCCTCATACACATATATACAATGAGAGGGAGAATCCTTTCCTCAAATAGGATATGACAGTCCAATCAGGCATGAAGTTATGTTAAAACAGAGTAAACACAGCCAATTACAGAACATTTTGCTGGACTCTCTGATTAACCTGTTAGCCTTGGGCTGCAGCGAGGTAAACAGAAGCGGTGACCGACGGCGTGTTGATGTTCCCCGTTTCACATCACTTGCCCAACCAGATGAGCGATGACAAGTCAGCGTGCATAATCTGTTAAAGGTAGAATAACAAATACCAAAGTGCCACTTCAGTTCCTCCATCCCCCGGCAGCCGTTTCCACCCCTGGAGGGCAATTTGGACCAAGATTTATTTGACATAATTAAGTGACTGTACTGCTCCTGTCTTACCCTGATATTTAATTTGCTCACTTACACAAAAGACACTCAGATGGGATGTGTAACTTCTCTGTGAATGCCTTTTGTTGGACCTACAGTTCCCAATTATAACAAATTCTTGAAATTCACACAGTAGTGGCAGTATTGCATGAGGGTTGATTGATAAGTTCTGAGCCTAACACTGGTAGCTTTAACATGGGGTGGTGCAGTTATTTATTTTTCAACATTATCTTATTCCAACAACAACACTTCTGCAAATGATGATGGGGAGATTTTTTATTTTATTTTATTTTATTTTATTTTTTTATCTCAGTTTCATATAAGTCATTTTATTGGCTATCAAAAATAAAGTCACCATAGCAAATAAAACATTATGTGTGGAAAAACAGGTCCCATCATTTACCAACATTTTGTTAAATGATGTTTCTGTGTGGCCAGTTGACCACCACATCAATAATATTAATTCTTGTTTGAACTTACTTGTCGTTGAATGACATTTAGGATGATACAATTTAGATATAAGTATACTTTTTCTTCCTTTAATTAGTTTGTCCTTGTTTGTCTTGCACAAGTCACAGACCTTTGGGGACAAACAGGTACTGAAAATGGATGGATGGGTGGATTATTATTATTACTGTTGTTCTTATTACAGCCCTATGGCTTGTCAGGCTTAGCTCATAAAACTTTGGTATTTTCCCGCTTTGGGATACTCACAAAGTAACAAAATGTTTTAATGTGCTGTTATTTATTTATTTATTTTTTATAATTTTCATTGGAATGATTTTTAAAAAAATCTATTTTGTGCCTTACCATGTCTTGTGTTGTGCTTCTGTTCTTTTTTTACATGTTACATGTGACCAGTACGCCGAACGATACAAATCACGCGCTTTCAAAACTAAATTGCTTGTCCAGGTGTGTTCAGGTACTTTCAGGTTAAGGTGACTTCAAGTAAGCTGCCTGTAAACCAGGAAATATGCTTCTCAAAAATGCCGTATTCTTATAAATATAAAAGTGTTACTCAAAAGAAGAAAGGAAGAAAAGAAAAGAAAATGTGGAGTAAGAAGTTTCCAAACTCAAAAAAACAGATTTTTGTTTTCCTGCATTGTTATCCACAAGATGAGCAGCTATCAAGGAGCCATGGCTAACCATAAGTTCAGTTAATTACACTTAACAGTGCACTATATGGTGCACCACATAGTGCACTGTGTAAAATTTCTGTGTTTTTCTGTTTTTATGCATTTGTGAGCTGTTGTTTTGTTTACATTGCTTATACTCATAATGTGTGTTTAGCCGTTTTTTTGCTTTTAATTATTGTATGCTTACAACATCTGCAATGAGGTCCAAAGATACTTTATGGATTTAGTGTTAGTCAGAACCTGTAATTTTTTTTTTTTTTTTTTTTTTTTAACTGTGCCATTTTTTTGTTTTTATTTTAGCTGGTTTTTGATTAATTTATATGCTGTTGAGGTAGATGGTTGTTTTGTTCATTATCGGTAGTTTGCATAATAACTGTTTAACATTTTGCCCTGTATTTTTACACCAGCACCTTTCGTGTGCCATTGTTCCTCTGAGTTTTCTTGTAGGCAGGTGAATCTGTGCAGTTCATACAATTAATATAATTAATACAATCTTTATTGGTTCTGCAATTTATTTCTCAGCAACCCCTTTTAAAGCCTACAAATGCTCCACACTTGTTTTACATTGGAACCTTCTTAACCTTTCTGTTGATTTCTAAATTTGAGCTGTTTACAACTTTTATGTCTGAAAAACATAGTTTATTTCATCTGGTTATCATATAGCTTGACACAGGACAACTGAACACAAAACAAATTTAGACCATTTTAATTGAGTTTTGAGTGTTTTATTGAACTTTTTACATCTGTGGTCAAAAATGTGAAAAATCACTATCGGTCAAAAATGACTGGCTATAGAAAATCAATGGGTGAAGCTATAATTAAGCGCAAAGCAATTTTTTTTCTTTCTTTTTTTAAGATGTTCACCATTCAGATGGACACACCCTCTATTCTCAGACGCACATAAACCTCAACCCCCTCCTTGTGTTTCCCTGGCAACCGCCGCAGGAACCTTTCCCCCATAGAATATTTTTCCCCACAGGTACCACACCTTAGAGACAAACAAAATTATACCTATTTGTTTTAGAAATACTGTGACAAACAGTCTCAATATTGTCAAAGTAATATACAGAACAACATAGTCTGTGATACATAGCACAATATGTTTACTGTGATTTTTACTGTAGTCAAACAAATCCAGAAATTCTGCTTGTTTTACTGAAAAACAAGGTTGTTTAGGATCAAGCCAGGAAGGCCAATATGCCATAGGCTCCAAACAGAGGTGCAAAACCTGTCAGAAATAAAGTTGGTGAAACTCCTTTTGATAATCTATTACTATATTGGAATTATACAGAATTAAAACACCTCAATTTTCGCTGGGAATACAGAATTAGGCAACACACACAAACAAAAGGTTAACTACTCTAAAATGCATTGTTGGTTAGCTTCTACACAGCAAAACCTTTTTTTTTATCACCTGCTCCTCTCAATTTCTACAAATATTTCCACAACAAAGATAAAATTATGTAATTTCAGCAGAGTGAACCTGTGTTCCACTCTCAAATGCATCATCACTAAAGTGTCCTCATTCTGTCATCCTGCACAGTTGTAGTGCTACCACAGTAGTACTTTGTTGAAAAACTACTCCCCTTATACCTAACTACTATCCAGTCAGAAGTAAGTCAGTCAGGACAAGTCACAAGTAGTCAATTTTCAATAACTGATTAATTCCATAAAGATATTTTCTGTTTGTTTTGGTGTTTTGGTGGTAATATATGAGAGTTAGTGATGGTAGAAAGCAGAAGTGTGTTCTTTGCAGTGTTGGAGGTTGTGGTAGGGTTTTCTGTCTGAGCCTGTAAATGTTGGGGGTTGGGTGGGTGGAGGGGTTGAGTGTGCTGGAAAACCCCTCTTAGTCCTGACTGTCTGTCCTCCTGCTCTGTGAGGAGACAAGAGTGTTGAAAGACTTCCTGAGATGCAGCAGACACATGGTCTGCCAACAGGGCCTGCCTGTTTCTTTGTGTGTGTGTGTTCGTTTGCACATTTTTTTATTGTGTTATGCATGCACGAGTCGATGGAAGTATGACATAGGGAAGGGGAGTATTGACTAGTCAGCACTGTTTCATATTTTAACGTAGCATTTGTCATTTCTTGTTATTTTTAACTTATTTTCTTTCAGTAATATTTTGTGACGCACAGAAACTGTACAGAACAGGCGGCTATACTGGACATTTGCGGTAGCTTCCGTTACATGTGTACTTCCTTTCTCACTTCTTCATAAACACAGCCGTGTTTTGTGCAGTCACAGGCTTTTAACATTACATTTTCACAATTTGTACAATGTAAATTATGTGGTGGCCTTAAATGAGGACACGATGAAATCCAGCAAAGAAAGATTTTATACATTAATTTTAATGGAATAGTGATCTGAAATTAAATATTTTTTTATTTGTAGTTTGTTGTTTGCTATATTACACAATCTGAAATGTAATGAATAGTCTTGAATAAATGTGTCAATATCCTAGTTTTTAGTAATTATCTTGTATACTTGGATGGAAAATTACATAAATAACGTGTGGTAGATAGGTGTCTGCAGTGAGAATCAAAACAAACGCATGCGAGTATACTGTGTATGTGTGTGTATGTGTACATATATGTGCACACATATGTGGATGACTGTGTGTGGATGCGCATGTACATGAATGCACATGTGTAATGACAAAAGCGAGACAAGGGATGCCCTGCAGCTGCTTGTTCCATCTGACAAGGCAGAGTCAGCCTCTGATAGATTCCATCTACCTTGCCTTAACCTTAATTTGCCAGGATGCGGCATGTCAAACAGCCTCAGGACCAATGGAATATGTCAGCCAACTTCAACATTTTTTTTTCTGTTTATTTCTCTGCTGTAGCAATACAGTTCAAACGTGCATCCATTCAAGCAGCAAGAGATCTCCCATCCTGTCTGGTTTGCATGTCTCTTTTATGAGACTCTCAGTGAGGAGTGAAGAAGCATTTTGCTTCAAGGTAGCCAAAGATGTGAATTGAATTTAAAAGGAGAGGTGAATCAAACATTCAGTGTAATTACATTTTAAATGTTTCTTTAAGCACCAACCTGTTGGTTATTGGCAAATTTTATACAACTTACAAAAAACTTACAACTCCATAAACCAGATGAATTTTTATTGCCTCACAACCTGAGGCTACTGACTGCCTAGTTACGTTAACCCACACAGAGTTATCCACCCTATTACTGCCCAACATCCATCTTTTTGGATCGGTAAATATCTGACTGCTTTCTCCATTCTCTCCTCTTAATATGTCATAATTTGACATTCTCCATATATGCTGTCTCATTTCATTTCTCAAGCTTGATTTTTCCTCTGCAGACTGGTGTGAAGCCATTCCTCAGCAGTTGATCAGGCAACCATGTGGTTTAATTTTCCAATGCATTGATGTACAGTGGGTTTAAAAATCTTGGCCCCCTAATGCTGGGTTGTCATGCAGTGCAGATGGAGACAGACACTCTCAGTTCCCCAATTTGGCACTTGTAACTGCTTTTTTTAACTGGCAGCACTGTGGCACACTGACAATTTAACTGTTCAGCAAAAGCTTTCTTCAAATCCATGCATTGAATTGACAATAGGTGTGGTGTAATTTCTTACAGTTTTCATATTTGATATAGTTTTGGTGATGTTACTTGCACCATGACAGCTTGTGTGTGTGTGTGTGTGTGTGTGTGTGTGTGTGTTTGTGTTTGTGTTTGTGTGGCTGAGTACAGATGTTTGCTTCTTTCCACAGAATGCCTCTGTGGTTGCTTCCCTGGCCTTTTAAGCCGGAAGTCCCCCACAAGTCACATGTGACATTGGTTCCTGACACCCTCGTGTTTACAGCGGGTGCAGATGGACATAGTCCCCTCCAGAAACATTTGTCCTTAGTGTAAGAGGAGGTGTTTGTGCTTCCAAGCCTCTTGGGAAATGGTCCACGGCTCTCGTTAAGCAGATTCTGACCACACTAAAAACACAGCCCTGTCCACAACAGATGTTTGTTTTTTTGTTGGCTCTCTCTGGTGCACTTGGAGCGTAAGAATAGAATTCTTATGGAGGATGCTCTCCACATGCATCACTTTGCTGCAGAGACTGTGGTCAATGGATTGTACAAACACCAGATATTATCCTCAGACCCCCTTTTCAAGCCGTACTATTGCACATAAGTGATTTCACACTCAAGATGGTCTGATGTTCAATCGATACGGACACACATATATGGGATGAACTTTGTTAACTGAATTATTGTTTATGAATTTTTGTGGGAATAAAAATAGAAAATAACTTGGACAGATATGGCTCCAAATTTATGTTTTATAACATATATAAAACATACATACAACATATATAACAGATTTTTGCATAAAATTGAATCCAAATGATCTGATCAAAGTGTTGGTTTTGAAGTGTGTGTGTGTGTGTGTGTGTGTGTGTGTGTGTGTGATGAAAGTCTTTTATAACTGTAAAAATGGAGAAGGGTAAAAAGGAAGGAAGAATAAGGGAAGCAGGAAAGGGAAATATGGCCCAGAACATTACCACCAGCCAGGTCATTAATGAGCATTGCTCATGCTGTCATGGCAACTATTATCACAGTGATGTCGCTAATGGCATCTGAGACAGGGCAAGAGAAATATGTGAAAATTATTGTCAGATTCAATTAGGATCCTTTCGTCTGAACTCAGCTGGTCCTCCTCCAGGCCCCTCATTGATTAGCTATCAAATTGAAAGGAGAATGAGAATGCTGGAACTCAGACACCCTGATGTGAGAGCCATCGCAGGATTGTGAAGCTAACAGATTGAAGAAGGCTGACCCTAACCAGCAACCTTAATCAGCATCACTACTGACATATTTCTCTTAGTTATAGTGCAAACTATCATTTGCACTCAGAATATAATTGTTCTGACAAGAGTGGCCTTTCAGTCCCGTGCATTTTACTAGATTGGAGGGAAATGAAGTCAGTGCATAGTTAAGCACTTGCTCAGGTTGATTCACAGAGCATTGTCGGTAACATGTGACATAAGTTCACTCATTAGGTGAAAAAATAGAATTTTGAATTTGCTTTGATTTTTGTTTGGGCCAAAAAAAGGTATAGGCCTATCACTCTTAGCACTTTCTGGGAAAAATAATGAACCAAGGCTCAAGCAAATTGGGTCTTGAGAATGATGTCAGCTTAATGAGAACCATATTGGCCTGATGGGCAGGTGGTTTGGTGAAAGGGAACAAGTGAAAAACAGTGTGGATGTTTAAGAGCTGGGTGCCGGAATAATCCGGATTGATGAGTCCCATTTGGTCAACATGTTTGTGCGCTCTGGAATGCGTGAGGTTGTGGTGGCGGGCCACAATAGAGAGGCCGGCCTGGATGGTCAGATTCCTGTGGTCAGACAACGACAGAGCTTCTTGCCCCCGTTTGAGAAAAAAGCAAAAAAAAAAAATAAAAAACCAAACCTCACTCATGTTTGCTGGCCTGCCGTCAACAATAAACTCTCTACTCAGAGCACACTTAGCTGGCCTTTGAATTTTCCTGACTATTTTAACGTGGATGTATATATGTTCCACTATGGAAAGGGTCTCATTATGTTTCTCAAATGGAAATTCCACTATAATAGACAGGATTAAATGGACACAGGTTAATAAGTAAGAATGGATCCTTTTTTCTTCTCTGTGAATGAACATCAGTATGGTTTGAATCATATGTATATTTAGATTAATAACCCACACGTCTGCAACCTGACTGTGAACCACAGACGACATCACGGCCATGCCAAAACTAACCATTATGGTTGCTGGGTTTGTATCATTGTCCCATTCCCTTTCAAGATCATGTGACAGCAATAATTGTAGGTTATCTGTTTACATCTGGAAATGTAAATCTATAGAACATTGGTTTAGTGGACAATGTGGCCTGTGTTTCTACATTCATAACTTTTA
The DNA here is from genome assembly GCA_014773175.1 of Lucifuga dentata. Classification (NCBI taxonomy): domain Eukaryota; kingdom Metazoa; phylum Chordata; class Actinopteri; order Ophidiiformes; family Bythitidae; genus Lucifuga; species Lucifuga dentata. The sequence continues at coordinate 23,890 of VXCM01000825.1, forward strand.
AGGCAAAGTTGAATTGTTGGTTTTTCTGTAGAGCAACAGCAGTGTTACTCCAAGAATAGTGCAAAATCGTGCTCCATCTGCAAGAAAACGTGACCCAGCTTGAAAGCACCAGCCATAATGATCAGTGTTAGAATACTGATCTTAGAGAGAACATTGTGTATCAGAGTCTTTGGAACATATCTTAGACCACAGTGGGCATTTAGGCCGGCCTAGACTGGATCCATGATCGCTTAAGCTCCAGGGCCGAACCAGGATTCTCACCCAAGGATGGTTGGCTTCCCCTGGGATTTTCATGCTCCATTGTTTGCTTCTGTCATCCAGCCAACTCTTCTGGGATTGTCTAGTTTGTCTGGGTGGGGGCAGGTGGTCAGACCTGCGGTGGCTGTGGATGCTGAGGTCTGCCGCCTTCATTCTGTGGCAAAGATTGTGATCAAGGTCAAAGGAAGAGATATAACAATATGGTTGCCTTTATTTTGTTGTAAACAGAGAGCCTTTGATGTTTAGTGTGTTTTTGGATGTGGGTTTAACATGGTGGAGAAGCGCCTTCTTGTCTGGAACTTATGGAAAATTTGCCACTACTGTCTCCACACCTTCCTTTATCTTTCCTTTTCCCTTTTTTCTCCCAAAAGACACTCTTCCATTTCCCCACAGAATAATTGTTTGCTTATCTGTAGGCAACTGTAACTTCTGCCACAAGTGTTGTTGAGATAGAAGAAATGTTTGTTGGTTATTGTTCCTGTCTAATAATAATGCATTATGTTGAATAGCTTGGTTTTCAAATGGTACAGACCAAATAGCTGCTATTACTTAAGTGCACAACACGCAGCATGATGTGTATGCATAAAAAGGTGTTTCATTTGAAAAAAATTACTTACACGCCAAAAACCAAAATTATAGGAGGTGCAGTAAACCCTCTGCTTTATCGAAAATAGGAAATTCTTTTGATTCTTGTGGGTGATTTTAAAGATTTGCCCTTTCCTATTTAAAATTTGGTTTAGTTCAAGTTTTGCGCTCAAAGTACATGGATAATGATTGAGATAAAATAACTGCAACAAATGTCCTGGTCATTAGAGTCCTTGCTAAATAATCCTACCTTAGAAGGGCTAAAAACTAAATTATAAGAGCATTCAATTTTCTTTTTCTTAAAGTGAAACAAATCAGACAGTTCCAAATTGACAAACTATAAAATTTCCCAAGCTGCCACTCATTATGAGTGACATCGCTTACCCGATTGACTGCAGCCAAGCTGAGGCTAATATTATTACAGATAAATAAAGAGGATGTGTAATAATCCATACATGTCATTATCCCATTATGAAATTCTACCATGTGGCAAAGCCCTTTGGAAACTTTTAGAATTGACTGTGTTTGCTCAGGGCCTATTAATAAACTCCCCTTTGAATGACGGAGTGTGTCCCGAGCAGACAGCACATGTAAGTGATGAGAGAGAGAGAGAGAGAGAGAGAGAGAGAGAGAGAAGTTGACTGGACATGAGAAGCAGACTCCTTTAGCCGCAACTCTATTACTATTTACAGAGGCCATACACCCGAGTAGCACTTGTTCAGAGACGTCTCTCTCTCTCTCTCTCTCTCTTGCTGGATGGTACCACCACACCATGCTTCTGCTCCTTATAGACTGCCCTGTTGTAGCCTCCATTTTCGCACTTTCCTCTCCCACCAGCTTACAGCCCACTGCCACCTCATTGACTCCAGCAGTGTTGGCTTCCTATTTGGTCTTACAACCCACTTTCCTTCTCTGGTTCACTGCCCTTTACCACAGCTCACCCACCCGGGCTCTGATAGCTTTGCTACAAAACATCCTTTTTACATTCAAAAATGAAGGAAAATGCACTCAAACCCAAACCAGCATATTTGTGTAATGGCATGCTATCATTACAGAGAAAAAGGGCGGCATAATTTGAATGCAGCTGGCTTATGCAGTGACATAATAAGACACACAAGTATTGCTTGTTGTTTTAAGAATATGGTCCTGGTTTGCAAAGAGAGGGGAAGAGAAAAGGTGAGGCCTTTACAAATAAGATGCTGCAAGTACTCTTGCTCTGTACATGACATGGTGAAAATGCTTACAGGCATGCATTCCAACTTGCCCTACAATAAGTTTGACCTCTAGGACAGATGCAAGTCATTAGATTGGTCTGATTTTAGGAATTCCAACTGTGCCACCAGGAATGCTTTCCCTATGCCCCCACATTCCTTCAAGCTTTCCCCGAAAGACTCCTTGTAGAACTGTATCTCTCATATCCACCACAAAGCAAAACCTTATACACCATAGTGGGAAGAAGTATGGTACTTTTGGTTGAGTTGTCAACCAAGAATTTTTTTTTGTCACAAAGCAGGGTTGAGTAACAATGGTGCAGCGATCACACGCTGAACCAGGGGTCTCCAGTGAGATCCAAGACACTGCAGGTTTTCTTTCCAACCGGTCTGTTCAGCAGGTGATTTCACTGATGAACTCCTTCCCTCAAATTGAAGTGAAATCACCCGCTTTAGTGACTGGCTGGAAAGAAAACCTGCAGTGTCTTGGACCTCCATGGCACATGATTGGTGACCCCAGCTGTAGAAGATGAGCAAAGTAGTGGAGGATTTGGTGTTTGCTAAAACATACTTAGACTCAAATTTGTGTAGATGCTTGTAGCTCTGTATGGTAGTACACCTCTTCTTCCATTTCTCTTTGGTATAGTACACTGCAGGCACTAACAATAGAACACACCTGTTGGTCATTACTTCAGAGACACCAGACACCATGTAGACACACCAGGCTCACTCCCAGAATCCCCACAGGGGGCCTGGCTGCTGCTACACATACATACAGTAGCACATGGAGAGAGACAATTTCTGAACAGATGCACACACATCTACAACCACACACACACACACACACACACACACACACACACACACACACATGCAGACTAGTGACCAAGGAAAAGTGACCAGCAGGCTTCCTTGTGTTTTGGAATGATTAGGTTATTTTGTCTTGACTCTGCCCATCTGTTCACACATCCATCCATCCCCATAAAAGGCATCAAGAGTGGGTGTCCCGATGGGGGAATGCCGAGCAGATAGACCCACACAGGCGGAGCTAGTGACAGGACAGATACAAGCCTAACATTCATAATGAATGTGTACAAGTAGTAATGTCTTATGTCATCTGTGTCTTTAATAGTGTGTTAAACAAATGACACAAACAAAAGGTCAGCCCAAAAGGTTCAAGACTAATACGGAAGCATGGGCAACTCCTGCAGCATCCCCACAACCCAAACCCCCCCTTATGAGACCACCATGTTGACTAATAAGTCAAAGATACATAGTTAGACTGTCCCTCAGTCCTCTTTTACAGACACCAACATTCACCATCTTCCCATGTGTTACTTGAGCTTCAAAACCAACTCTCCTGCCAGCATCACCCATAGTCAGAATGTAGACCTTGGACTGGGAAAGACCCATGTTGGACCAGATCTATAATATCAGACAAATCTCTAGGGCAAAAACAAGAAGAAAAAGTGTGGAAAAAAGTTTTCCTGATTATCCCGTTACGGTTTCGGTCCCTTCAGTAAGATGTGTCATGACCGCAGTCTCATGTTTTAAAACATGTAAATGTAAGACAAGCTTAAGTACTTTGAAACAACAGATTAATTGCTCACATAACATGCAGCGAGTTGTGCATCAATGTGTCTTCTCTAAAAAACCAGACGATAACATGACAGTTACATGCTCTTTAGAGCTCTACAAAGACAAAATTACCACAACATTTCTCAGAATAGTCTATTAGTCCAATATTTGCCTCATTATCACCTAGATTTCCCAGTGGCAAGCAGATGTTGCCTTCAAATGCTGTCAGAAATATTGGAAATTAAGGTAGAGTGCAGTTGCTGTATATTCTCTTCATTTTGACATTACCGCAGAAAATAGCTCTATACCACATGGTTTCTAAATTTATTTCTAAAATTCTGTCTACAATTATTTCAGGATTCATTTTAGTACTTCTGACAAAAAGTACTCATATGTGCAACAAGTTGCAAATTCGATTTTCAAACTGAGCTTACGACAACTGTATTAAGGCAGCAAGCCTCAACGTGTCAACCACAGCTGTGTGAGTCAGGAAAATCTAGGAGATAATAAATTTTGAACTTTTTTTCCTATGTTTTGGGCTCACAGTCCAAACTTTGGCAATAAAACATTGTGCTCTCTCAAAATAAGTTACTCAAAACTGTGTGAGTTGTGTTTAACTTTATAACCACCTTTAACCTTTTTTGGAATTGTAAAGAATGAAATGATGTCCACTTAAGCTGTTTTTTTTTTGTNTTTTTTTTTTTTTTTAGAAAAAAAAATCAGTGTAAAAATTATATTTTTGGCTGATTTATTTGGCTGACATTCTATGCTGTTGCTGTGCACTTAATTTTAAACAAAATAAAACAATGGCCACAATCTTTTGTAAGATGGTAGCTGTTAGCCTGTGTAACAACTGGTGCTTTCAAGTTGCCTTGTATGTTTTGGATGCTATTCTTCCAACCATCTTGCATCCCAAATTCTGGCATGAATAAAGGCACTCTTTATGAACAGACTGGAAATGCGAGTCGCTAGCCCAAATCACAGAAATATAAAAATATTGTCAGCTTAGTGTTCACAATTAATTTAGAGTCCATCCACTTACAACAACCAAACCCCATCTTCTTTTGTCATCCACAGAAATCAATTTAAGAACCAGAGAATGGCCTCTCTGGCCCACTCATTACCCCAGCACACGATGTTGCATTTGTAATTCTCATGTAATCAAAATTGTCATTGATGTGTGCTCTCGTCCCTCTGGCAAGCCAATTCATGAAACATAGAGGTAATCACAATAACTGTGTAGTGACAGAATATGCTGATTATGTGATTAAGTGTGCATGTAATTGGCATTATTGTTATTTTTAGCTAGAAGTTAATTGCTAATGGAGATCCTAGTAATTGGATCATCGAATGGCAACACTGTAAATCTATTAGCTCCTAATAATTGCTGCAAAGTGAGAACGGAAAGAGTGGGTGGAAGGTGTTTATGGGATAAGTAGCTGTTTCTGTTCTGCAGAGGGGATACTGTTAGTATTTTTTGAATTTTAAATTTACAGCATCTCATATAAAATGGAAAAGGTATAACAGTGAATTTGATTGGGTTGTAGGTAGCAGGTTTTTGTTAGGGTTCGCACTGCTTAGAAATGTTAAATTGTAGTTAATGAAGCAACCCTATAGTGACCCCTACTTACGTTTGGTAAAATATGAGAGAGAGAGAGAGAGAGAGAGAGAGAGAGAGAGAGAGAGAGAGAGAGAAAGAGAGACTGTGCTGTATCATTTAACAGGGGACCTCTCCAGTGCTATCAAATGGAGGCGTCAGAATGATCAGTCTCTCACACACACATCCCCTCTCTCTCTCATTCTCTTGTCTCCTTACAGCGCAGGTAGGGTCCAGTCACTCGCTGATAGAACAGGCCCATTAGGACCCTGCTATCACCCTCCACAGCGAAGAGATTGAAAGGCCCTGATAACAGCGCTGCGATCCCCACAGGCCCGGGAAAATCTCTCTGTATCAGTCATTAGATCCTTTACTTGAGACAGAGGGAAGGAGGGAGCAGACAGGGAGAATGAAAGGCAGGTTAGACACCTAGTGAGAGTTAAAGAGAGGAAAAACTGAATAGTGAAAGCAGAGAGGGAATGACAGACTGTCAAAGATGGAGAAAAATTCATTCAGAGCGAGACAAAAGGAAGATGATGGAGTGTGGAGAATATGAGTGTCCCGTTGTGTGAGCCTTTGTCTTGTTTTCTACATGCTGTTTACCAGGAGAGACAGTCGTAGATATCAGCAAGAGTATATGAGCCTTTCTGAGTCAAAGCTTATCTGACAGACAATATCATCTACTACCACAAAGTGTCAGGATTTTATGCACTGCACAGTGACATCAAGTAAAATTTTTAGATATTCAGTGATATGCTTTTTTGTACTGCAGTTATCCATCCCTTTTTCGGAATCTGCTTTTGTTCGCTGGCCATCATCTCTTTCCTGCAGCCAATAGGGAAATCTAGTCATTTAGGCTGCAGGGCAGAGGGTCTGCAGGCCAGGCCAGAGAAGGGTGTAGGACAGGATAGGACAGGGGAACAGGGTACAAAGTCATGTCCTTGTATGGACAGGCACTTGACTGGCGTGGCAGGGGCCAGCTCAGTGGTGGTAAGCTTGGTATGGCCTCCTATCAGCAGGGACACAGGAGCAGCCAGATCCAGGGCACTTAGTGGATGACTTCCAAAGAACACAACAGAAGAAAGTTTGCATGTGTCTGATAGTGAGGTGTAAAAGCCTTGTGATGTGTATATGTGTGCGTGCTTGTATGTTTACAATTAAGCGTGACTCAATATACTCAGACTTTTGTCTGTACTGCAACTGCAGTGTAAGCCATATAAATAGATGGAATTAGTAGCATTCCAATGTTTCCTGGATGTAGTTGACTCATTGCTTAATTGGCTTACCAAAGGTAGTATCAGGTGAAGAAATGAATGCTTACGCATATGGTAAACCAATGTTGCTTTGAGTAAATCAACTTAGTCAATACACAAACATCGATTTATGCCGATTGTGGTGTTTACTTATTGCCTTAATTACGTTAACATTGGTGTTTTAATATGTGTGTAATCATATCTGATTGTTAAAACTGCATTCATATTTCTCTGTGGGTTTGGGATTTCTTTCCTGTGTCTAAACAGCATCTGTGTGCACGTGCGTAAATCCGGAGGGGGTTCATTTGAGTCACTTTCAAGTCGTCAAGAAATCGTACCAGAAGCAAATGACTGATTGACTCATATAATGTGGAAACCACAGAGGTCTGGAGGAGGTTGGAGCTGCCTGTCTGGCATCTGATTGAGTGAATGACTCATGCAGATTGAAATAGGCAGTGTGAGCTGCTGAGCCGAGTGACTGGACCTAACAGCAAAGTTTCAAATCAGTGTCTGTGGTAGGGTAAAAGGTAGACGCAAAAAGCAGTGTTTCTTAGATTTAGGTTTCTCTAATAACACCTTGCCATTGAGAGGCTAATGAAGCATGTCTGCCTTCCTCATCCTGACAAAGAATGAGAGGGCGGACACACACACACACACACACACACACAAAAACACACCCATAGAGTCATACAGAANATGAGAGGGCGGACACACACACACACACACACACACACAAAAACACACCCATAGAGTCATACAGAACGGGAGCTCTCTGGAGGTTGCTAGAGCAATTGTGACTTCAAATATCTTTCGTGCAAGTGTAATAGAAGGAAAAAAAAGAGGAAATCAAGCAAGAATGACAGCAGTCTCCCAGCGGTTTGCCTTGCTGTGACTGTAAGGGTCGGTGGGTTTGCGGAGCTTAGACCTCAGGATGCCTCCTATACTGCCTGGGGGGCCAGTTTGAAGAGCATGAGCTGATGAGGCTTCACTGTGAAGCCACATAGTGGTTTAACGGTGCAACTAATATGCTCAAGTCTCAGAGTAGACCCAGCCAAAGCACCATTTCCACGGAACGGTAGATTTCTATTAATTAAATCATAATTGGGTTTTATATATTTATTTGGTGGAGACATTGGCAGGGAGAGGAGTAAGATTAGGCAGAGATTTGCATGTAAAATGTACGAGCTTCATTACACTACCTTGGCAAAGACGGAATAATTTGCCTGCCTGCGGGGCACACAGATGGCTCTGTATGTTTGCTAATTTGCTCTCCTTTCAAGGTCATTAGTTCTGTTTGGGGAACTATCGAAAAGTTTATTTGAGGTGGGTAAGTTCCTAAAATGTTTGCAGTGTGACGGCTGCTTTGTTGTGGGACTGAAGACTAAAAACAAAGTTCACTATCAAGTATCAGAACAATAAATGCTCAGCAAGGCTTAAATTTGTAAATGCTTGTAAATTTCTGAGACAATCAAATGTGATTTTTTGTAATAACGTGTGAAGATCAGAAGTGAAGATCAAACTATCAAAAATGAAAAATAAAAATCCAATACTAATAATTATAATATAATATGAAAATAAGTAAACATTTTTACTTATTTCTCTGAAAACAAAGAACAAAGCTAACTGATATTTAAACAAAAACATATTTAAATACATGTAGTTTTATCATTTAAAAATCTTGTTTTTGTAGGATTTGCCCATAACTCAGTCAGTGATTTGACCCTTCTCATATGTAATATTTTGTTTTCTCAACATTTTGTTCTCACCAACACTAATGAGTATTGTACAGACACGGTGTACTACCTAGATGTTATCTAAGCAGCACCTAGCCACGTCTCTCTCTAGCTCATTACTCAGAGGTGGTCTGGGAAGCTGAATCAATTTTTCAAAGTGCAATTTTCACCATTTTCTCTTCCCTCTTTAGACAGGTCCTGCTTAGTTTTCTTGTGCAGGAAATGAGTTTTGACATAATGGATTTTTGCTCAGCATTACATAAACACTGACGGCACTGGCACGGTGTGCGGCACAGGTTGCTAAGGCTTTGTTTGCTCAAAGGTCTACCACCTTGCCTGTCACTCATATCGACTTGTAAATAATCTAGATCCACAACATATTTTTTAAACATTTATTTCAAACAAAATATCTGCCTCTCAGTGCAGCTTTTCTTTTTCTTTTTTTTTTTTTTTTTNCTTTTTTTTTTTTTTTTTGGATTACCAGAATGATTTAAATTAAATGAAAGTATTCCGTGTTGTATATCCTTTTACTGTCATTTGTTGCTGTGTATTAGAAACATATGAGTGGAATCTGAGTATTCAGAAGCTGCAAGCCGCACAGCTTGTTTTCTTCTCTCCTTTTCTTTGTAGTTTGAGTCTGAATCATAGATGAGCACAGTTTGATGACAGCTATCATTTCCAATATCATCTTTGACAGTTGACTGATTTCTTCAAACAAAGACCTAAGAAAAAGCAAAGCAAAACCGTCTGAATCCACAAAAATCAAAGCCATGTCAGCATATTGCATAGTTTGAAGGGAAATATATATGTACGTGGCACTGGATTGGTCACGTCTTGTCAGTGGAATTGATTTAAAAACCCAAGAACACAATAGGATCTGTTAACCGGAGAATAAGAGAGATAGTGTGGGTGTGTGTCTTTTGAGTATACGGTGCTACTGTAAGTGTGATAATTCAAAATGAGCATGTCGAATTCCTTTTTTTCCGAGATAGGCAATAGCACTTTGTCTTGTAGAGCTATGTTTCATTTAATAATGAAACAGATGAGGGGAAAAAAGTTTAATCAGCCTGGGTATTATTGAGGATATAGTGCAGACAGTCTTGCATAGTAGACATAGAATAAAAAGAATCACTTTTATTACTATCTAACTGCAATTAGTTTAACCCTTTTATCTCTCACCATTTGTAACGCTATTTGGACCATTTCACAGCGCCTGGAAATTCGGGCAGTAAGAGTGAAATTGATATAGTGAAGGAGATACCATCAGCCCAGAGGGAAGGGTCGAGTGGGAAGTGGGGTGGGGGGCTCTGCTTATTTCACAGTCTGTCCTCATGGCTTAAATCCAGATAGCTAGTAGTCACAGAGGAAGCTTTCTTACACCATTTCTGCTCTCATAAATCAAAGCACAATGAGCTTGGAGATGAAAGTCAGTATCTGTCTGTCTATCTGTCTGTCTACCTCTCTGTGTATCATGCACTTGTTGACTAACTGTGTATTGCTTGTGACTCTGGGAAAATTAATTTCCTTCAGTAACATGGTCAGTACCTACACTTGTACAGTAAATAGTGTCTTATTTGGGACTTTTGTACTAGAATCTCCAAAGGGCCTCACAGAACTATATCACCCATCCATGTGTGATCTTAAAACCTTTAAGACAGTGGTTGACAGACCTTAATCCAAAATATCTCCTGTTCTTCATGAAACTCAGAATGTAGAAATGAAAATATTCCCTTTCCAAATAATAATATGACTAAGACATCTCATTAGCATACAGTGCAGGGAAGGAGTCTTTAATGAAGGTATCAGAAGGATCTTATTGTCTGGGGATTAACACTTTCTTTTTCTTAAAAGCCATTATTCAACATTGACTAATGAATGTATTGTATTTATTTGTGTTATTTTTGGTCTTTTCTTCATGGTAATTGGCTGTTTTCACGTTTCATTTTTTTTCTTTTTTCTTTTCAAAATAGGGCATTGTAATTACTTCAATTTTTGCTGTATAATTAGACGTTAGATTTATTTATTTAGTGAAACTTTAAACTCTAGATTGACAACAGAAATATTACATTGATAGTATAATCAATGATAGCACATTTTAAAGCCACTGTAAAGAGAGCAATGGATTTAACTGTATCAGCTTGTCTAACAATTGGTTGGAATCTGTATTTGACTTGTAGAGCACACATTTCATTAGAATACAGGCTTGAAATTAAGAAGCAGGGAATAAACCCTGGTTTTGGTCACTATTAACCCTTTCATATCTGTAAATGATGTAGGTAGTGGACAGAATCAGGTGATTAATATTCTCAGTACATAATATATAATAAGCTGTAGTTGAACATAAAAAGTGTGCACTAGAGAGAGGAAGACTTCCTATACACTGGCAGGGGACCAATTACTTCATGTTCTCAAACCAAATGTCACCAACATATTATCAAAAACAATTCAAACATACACTTGTGCAAAGAGATGAGTTCAAGAAGAAATGAGATTTGAACTGCACAAGTTTGAGTTTAGGCATATTGAATGGTTGATTAAAAGTATTTGCAAGCTGCAATTTGAAATTGAATGCAATAAGGTGAAACTGAATGTGATAGTTTTTGAATTTGGTGCTAAATTACAATTTCACACTTCAAACCCAGACATCTTGGGAAAAAGGTTATGAACTGGAAGGTAGCTTAATTCTCTATGGTTGCCAACAGTTGCATCTGATGGAGAGTCGTTTTCTCTATTTAGTGGAAGTGTTCTGTATCATGTCTTAGCAACTAAAAAGGGTTATATATATCATGTTTGAGCCTAATATACTCAATTTTCAAACATGCAGTATTACTGACAATCATTTCCCAAAGCATACTACTGGAACTGTGAATTAAAAAAATGTTTTTCCTACCTTCCCGACTGCCATTGATTTCAGTTCATTCTGGTACGCTATTAAAATCAACTTGTTATTAAACTTGTTATTAAAGTCAACTTGAAATGTTCGTAGAATAGGTAATCCATCATCACGAACAAGGCATATATTCAAGTTTTTTTTTTTTTGTTTTTTTTTTTGAAGTTACATAATTTCAGTGTTTAAGCATAATAAAAAATGCGGAGTGATCTGAAAATGTTTCTTGTTGTCAGTTCTTCACTACACCACATGAATGCACCACTAGGAAACAGAATATATTAGGCTCAAACATGCAAAATGGATGGTATGGTCCTTTAAAAGCAGTATACTGCACCCTGTCAAACTAACATAGCTTTTCTCTATCATCACAGTTTGATATTTAATGGTGGCTGTGTAAAATACTGTTGACTTATACAACTGGCAATCTCAGCTTGATTTATTAGTTTAATATGACATTAGCCACAGTGCTAGCTTGAAGAGGCCTGGAATTCTTCTCATAAATGTGTAATACTGAGACCTGACTAAATTCGTCTGACACTCAGACTCATTATGTATACATTCACACTATGCTCCAATTTATTTCTGTGCAAAATGCTTACACAAGTTGAATGCTAATTTCAGTCTGAATATTGTGTTTACGTAACATTTGAAAAAATATATAAATATTACGTTGATTTAATCAAATTAAAATCAAAGTTTAACATGCATGTAAACCTACTGAGTTTGAAGTGAGTTTGATTTTTTTTTTGTTTTGTTTTTTTCCCAAAACATTTTAGCAGCTTAGATACAGAGTTATTTTACTGCTTCACAGTAATCACAGTAACTGTCCACAACAGGGATTAATAAAGACAAGAGTTTTGCTTTAAAAACTAAAATAAATTAAAGTCGAGCCCAGGCTTTGTTTTTCTAGACAGCAAACTGCAACAAAAGCAAGTTGCTGAAAGAAACCACCCTGCCCTCGCAAAATTCCTCCAGACCCTTACTGTTCAAGCTGTGAGGTGTGAGATTAGATGTTCCGTTGTCTAGTGTAACACAAATGACAAAATTTGCAACTCTTTCACCAAGTGGAGAGAATGAGGCTTGATCATTGGCAAAGAAAATAAGCAAGGCACTGTGCCACATGGCCAGAGACTGTGAGCCCGCTGTTGGATGCCTTGAAGGAGATGGCTACCTTCCAGTCGATACTCAGGGCTGAAAGCTTACTGTAATATGAATTAAGGAGCCTGAATTCAAATTGGCAAAAGTGAAATTGCAGTTTAAAAGTAAAAAAAAAAAAAAAAAAAATCACATTAAATTTCAAGGCATAGCATTTGATTTTGAATATTATCTTTTACATCCAGTGTCACAGTTAATTTATTGATTTTGATAAAAATTTAAATTTATACAGTTCTAATAAAATCACTGCTGGCACTTATCTGTTCTGCCGTCACAGAAATCAGCCTAAATATTGCATGGTCGGTGTTTGTTACAAGATTTTAGTCTAGAAACATTCACTTTAGGCATTGCAGCAAAGCTATCTAGTGTTTTAGATGATGATGACACCACCAATAGCCATATTTTGAGTATCTGTATTTGGTTTACAGCTCTAAACTGATTAATGACAGATGCAATTTCCTGTGAAGAACTTTCATTTTATGCCTAGTGACAATACCCCAAATCCAAGCAAATGCCTACTGAGCCTTGCCAGACCACTGTGAGCAAAGTGAAATTTATGGGTTGGCTTTGAGTGTCTAAATCTTTTCCATACTATGTCTCACATGATAAACCAACAGCTGTCTATTGAAATTATTCAGTTTTTCAATGATACCAGTGTCCAATATTACAGTAAAATAGGAAACAAAACAACGTAAATAGTAACAGTTTTTGTTCAGATCAGGGAGTTGTTATCCTTGTGCTTCCTAAATATTTTAATTTTCCTTTTGGGAAACTCCCCGGATTTGCAGTCACTGCGGAAGATATAGTACATAGTGATTTATTCCTGTCTGGGGTCAAATGTTAAAGACTGCACAAACTTCCTGATTTGTAAGTGAACCAGAAAACAGCTCCCACATACTCATTTCCTCACCAGGCTTATGGTGTGAATTTATGAAAACACATTAGAGATCAGCAAGTTCCAAATAATTATATTGAAATTAAACTTAAGTTTTCTTTGAACAAAAGGGTTAATATGTGAGTGTGTGCATGTGTGTGCGTGTGTATATGTGCGTGCGTGTGTGTGTGTGTGCATGTGTGTGTGCGTGTATGTGTGTGTGTGAGAGAGAGAGAGAGAGAGAGAGAGAGAGAAAGCCTCGCCAGGCTCTAATGGCTTTGTGTGAGATAGGCCAGACTGTACTGCTCTGACAGTGAAAAGAGGATAACGGGGAGATGAGGAGCAGAGAGAGAAAGAAAGAGAGAAAGAGGGCGAGAGAGAGAAAGAGAGAGAGAGGCACTCAGACACTCATTAGCCACCAGACGCTATCTGGAGTGTGTCAATAGAGTCATGTTAGTGGGGTGTTAAAGCATTGACCAAGATATGCTGAGAAAGGCAAAGAAAGACAGAGAGAGGAGGGCAGAAAGAGAAGGATAGCGAAAGCTCCCCCACCATTGCAGCACCTGTCACACCTTGAGATAATCATCCATCATGCCTCGCCAGTGACTGGAGAGTGTGTGGTCCTTTTTAATGGCCGCCATTGACACGATTCGTCTTCCCCACCACCCACAGCCTGTCACCAAATTGCTACTGTTGCAGCAGGGAAACATTTTATTGCACCTGTGCCAAGATGAGATGTGTGCATTCTTGCCTTTAAGAAGTTTTGCCTAAAAAGGTGCAATCACGATGTGTTGATAGGATGTAAACTAAGAGGTAACTTTTGTTGTCAAAACTATGGCAACTTGTGGGTCTGCTGTGACAAGAATTTAAAAACTTTGAGTTGCTGTATTCACTCTTCAACATGGAGACCTGATAGAAAAACTTGGATTAATAAACCACAAACCACTTGATCAGCTTTAAATTTTACAGTCCAGAGAAATTGAGCTTTCTTTTGCTTTACAACTGAATTATTACTTTTCAACCTAAACAACTCTCAAGGTAAAACTTGTTTTCAGGATCGCTCAAATGACTCTGCGTCTGATGAGCCGTACAAGCTGAGGAGACAGGTGGGAAAGACATGAGACCATGTGAATGAATAGGCACAATGTCCTTCACTTGCTGTAGATACCTGGCCTGCACACAAAGGCACCATTGTGCTTTACAGACCAATATTTGACTTAAAGCAGTGCCACACCACAACAGACATACAATATGTATGTGAGAATAAAAGTCTGAATATGAGAGTGTGTGTGAACATATATTATTATTCATGTCAAATGTGCTCCTATGGTCCTCATTACTGTAAATGTACAGCATGAGTCTGACGATATGTAACTCTCCCGGATCTCACCAAGCCTTCGACTCCGCAGCATGGCTCTTCTTTGGGAAGCTGCGGTAAGGTGAGCTCAGACATTGGACAAGGCGTTAATAGCGCATCTAACATAGCTGGATGTCCCATGGTGCAGCTGGATGGTTAGGCACGCGAACGGAAGAGGCCTAGCTAATGGGAGGACCCCGATGGGAGGGTGGCACGCACCCAGGGCCTCTGGCGGCCCGTTAATAGAGGACCACGGAGATGCCTGCCTGCTGTGGTTTCTGGGTTTCAGATGATTCTAGTTTCAGGTGACATGCCTCATGCTCTATTAGCAGACTCTTCCGACCACAGTTTTCTTTGGCAGCCGCACAGGTTCAGCCTGCAGCGGCTCTGAGCGAGACTAGTTTTCCACACGCCACCTTCCTCCTCCTTCATCATATACACACTTAGACACAAATAAATGCATGTGGAGACACTCGCACAGTTACACACACACACATACATATCCAGTCGTGTGGGCATACCAACACATACACATTCAAATCTATATTTCATTAATATACACTCTGAGACACATAATCAAACATAATCATGCACAGACACTGACAGATGAACCCCACCATGAGTCTCACTGGTAAATAGAGGTCTGTTGATGTACATAGATAGCCGGGAGTCCAGCACACACACACATCCATATATTTTGTCTTGGCCAATACTGTAGGTCAGCTTTGACATGATGGCAGTGAAGGATTTAGGCTCCAGTGGTGTTTGTGAAGTACGGAGCTGTGTCCAAACATCCTGCTCACTCCTGTGAAGTGGTGGGATGCTGGTCCCCTCTCTCTGCTGCTTTTCAGCACACTGGCACGCATTCTGGGTGGCATCAAGTCTGAGGCATCAGTCAGTCGTCTCTTTGAGTCCTACTAGGTTTCTTTCTCCTCTTTCACCTTTTCTGCCCATCTCTCTCTCTCTCTCTCTCTCTCTCTCTCTCTCTCTCTGCCTCTCAGCCGAGTTGTGCAGGCTGTGTAATTTTGTTCTCTATTTCAAAAGACCCCGTGAGAGCCGATAATACTGGAGTGAAGTGAATATGTCATCTTTTAGCAACTTGCACGCAAAGCTATAGAGAAATATTGAAATTGAGTTTCCTCTTCTGAGTGCTGACTTTTGCCTTTTGTCATTATGACAAGTGTATTATAGCACCATATTTTACAAACACAAAGGCTTTCTTTGTACTGTACAAATCACAGTTCCTAAAGTTACTGTTCAACGATATTACCAAGAGTGTTCCTCTATGGTGTCTCATTTATCATCTCAGTTGGATATTCTCGACTCTCGACTGAGTGTTGAACAGTATTGCATTGTCTCGAGTCAGTCAATTCATCCTCTATGTATTCTTTTTAACATCTTTATGTATTTTATACATTTGAGAAGAACAACTTTATTAATAAAATCATTGACACTCCCTGGTAGTTGCGCAGCTTTTGCTTTCTGGTGCGTGGTGCCGGTCTGAACTTTGAGAGGTTTTAGGTGATGCACGTAATTAAACCAAAAGGTAAATGACTGCCATGAATGGAATCTCTCCTTTCATTTGAAGCGATTGGAACATGTTTTGTTGAGGAAGTATATAGGGGTTCTGTTTACACAATCACAAATCCTTTGCCTGTGTCCTTCTGACTGAGCGCACTGAGTACTGCAAATAAGGCAGACAGTGACAATTCAGGACCAAATGGCTCTGGCAAGTGCCCAGTACACACATTGCTGGCTACAATTTCATTGCTACATGTATAAAAAATAATTAAGACCTGGTTGAAAAATTAATGCTTTTTATTCAATGTTAAGTTCTATTAATGTGACCTATTCTTGAAATCCTTGTGGCTCAGTTGTAAAACATTCATGATGGATTCTGGCATGTTGAATACTGAAGTGATTTATCTCAAAAGCTACAGAGAGAGGCATTGGTATGTGCCCTTTATATAAAGAGGGATCATTTTGATACTTAGTGACACATGGAGAGGGTTCTCATGAATCAATGTACCTGTAGTCCCATTTATGTCTGTGTGATGTATATTTACGGTGTAATCTGCATGGAACTGAGATTTTCAGCAGAGGATATTTTCATCCAGGATGATCAGATTTTAATGAAAGCTTCTGTCACTCACCGGGCTAACCTGTGTCATGTGTTGTATACACTGTGGCTTGAGGGAAGATGGCAAGCGATCAGGCCCATAATGTTCAGGTGAGGCCAAGCACTGGAAAAAAAAACAAAACAAAACAAAACAAAAAAAAAAAACACTAACACATTGAATATGTTGAGCGTATGGCCATTCTTACTCCACACGTAAAAGATGCTACATACACAACGTTACAGTATATAGATACATCTTCCCCTCATATGCAATCCAAAAGCACATCACCAACCACATCATAAAATAGCCAAAATTTGCTCACAAAATCAGTTTAGCACTTCAACTGTAAGCGAGCGTGTTTCTTTTTGAACGTGGCCAGTGTGACGGCTCAGCTGACCAACAAGGATTCTAAGCAGCTGCTTCACGTGACCAACATCCACCGTGTTATTTACATTCAGCTCACAGTGAGCTGTTTGCTAAGAGGGATAATTTGACAGACACATAAACAGACAGACAGACTGACAGATAAACAGAGTTTTGGCTACTGACAGAGATCTCACTGTCAAGCTCACTGCCACTCTGTTCCTCTCTCAAGCCCAACAGCCACGGGGCAATATTTGAGCAGACAGTCACCAAAGTCTTCCAAATATTGAACATACAGTAGCTGTTTTTTTCCAAGGGATTTTTGGACTCTGTCTCTGTTTCTTCATCTGCTTCATCTTGTGGTGTACATGGTTGATTTTTTTTTTTAAATATAAACTTTCTTATATAATTGTATAGTGTCTTAAAAACATACGTAAAGCACATTTTTACATGAATTTCATGAATTACTGTATATCTATCTTTTTACCTTGCATTATTAACACAAAGCACTTTATAACAACATTTTTCAAGAAGATTTTGGATAATTTGGAGATAGAAACTTCAGCTTTAATATTGCTGAGATATATTGTCTTTCTTAGGAAATGTAATTAATGCCAGTGTGTGATATGGCATCACCGATATCATTCTTACGGTATTCTTGGTGTCTGTTTTGTGTAGGAGTGACACAGTGACAGTTTTGCAAAATCAGATGGTGTCAGTGCTCATCTTTGTGTCTGTCTTTGAAATGTGTCTGGGCATGTGTGCGTAAATGTGGGCATGTGTATCCATTGTGCGGGCGTATGTGTATGTGTGTGTGTGTGTGTGTGTGTGTGTGTGTGTGTGTGTGTGTGTGTGTGTGTGTGTNTATCCATTGACGTTGTCACACCTCTCTTGGTGTCCTGCTGTGTTTCCCGCGGCGTTCCGAGGTCCTGGATGCTGTCTCCGTATCGCTGCTGAGGATGGTGGTGGGCGTCTGGCACAGATAACACTCTGATAGCTCAGTGATGGACAGCTGGGAAACTTTTCCTTTTGCTCCCTCTCCTTTCCCCATCCCCCACTGAAAAGTATGACAACCTGCCGTAAGTGTAGCTCAGAGGTNCTCCCTCTCCTTTCCCCATCCCCCACTGAAAAGTATGACAACCTGCCGTAAGTGTAGCTCAGAGGTGTGTGTGTATATGTGTGTGCGCACCTGCACTCGCACAAGATTTAGTGGGGGCTGGATTTTATCTGAAGGTGCATTATAAATTGAAAGCTTGCTTTGATGAAGCCTGGAATGAAGAAAACCTCTTACTGAAAATCAAGGCAGCGGGAAAAAGAAAAAAAGTCTAGTGAAAGTGATTATGCATAAAACAAATAACTTTTAATAAGAAATTAGGATTCATTTCCTTTCATTTTTCTTTCTTTTTTCCATTGTATTAGCAGTTTTCTTCCCTTCTCAATTATTTCAGAACTTCTAATGCTTCCACATAAGCTCTTACTAAGTTTTCAGTGGCTGTTTGGTTATTCACAAATGTCATTGGCATTCTTTTATTCTCCCCTTGTGGTGGCCTGTGGGGGAAAGGCTAATATCTTGTGTGTCAATTCACAGCATGAAACTTTTAGATCTATATAAGGTTACTCATTGCAGAACTTATTTTCTAAGAGAAAAAAGGAATCCATTATTTATGAACATATTTCCAGCCCATGGCTAATTGTTTATTTTCTTCAGAATTGCTTTGATGTAACCAGCTAGACACTTATAGAAGTCTGTCGAAAGCTGAATATTTTCTATTACACTATAATTATTGTGTGTCATTCCACTAAAGTTTATTTTAGTTCAGTGTTTCCCACAAATGTGATTTAGAGTCAGTTAAATAGGTATTATCAATGTCCTGCTCTAAAATGTTAGTCAGTGATTTCTTATGAAGCATATTCTTCAAAATTTTATTTCCCCTGATAAATATGTCTAGTTCTTGCTTTCTGTGGCACTGCAGACCAATAGTGTTTTTTTAATTTTATTTTTTTTTACCTTTAGAATTAACTTGCTTTGGTAGTGCTTGTAAAACACAGTTGAGAAATTGCCTGCCTGGAGCAGAGTGAAGTAACAGAAACTGCTGTTTTCGTGAACTGGGCGGAAGCACTGTGTTCTTCATGAGGCTTTCTGTAATTAAGCAGGCTGTACATTCCTCGGTTAACATTGTCCCAAGCTGCCCGATCAGCACTTTGCAGTATTTAGAGAAGTTTAGGGTGGGAGCGGACACTTGAACCACAGAAGAAATCAAACGGTCATAAAATCAGTTTAAACAACAACAAAGAAAATGGACCCCTATAATTAGATTAGGGAAACAGATTTAAAAAGAAATGTGCACCCTGCTAGTTTTGAATGTCTCTATGATGCCCCAGACTTAGCCTATACGATGGTTAGGGGAACAGTAGCGGAGACCCCAGTATGGCCTCAGGCTAAATCAGACTAAATAACTGCTGGATATCTCACGAAAGGGCAATTACACATCACCCAAGAGTCTGTTTACATCTACCACACTAGAGAGGCTCTTTTTGTCTTAGTATGTCTGTCATTTCAGTTTGAGTACGTGTGAATTCATAGATCATCAGAGATTATATTAGATTAGGTTAGATTCAACTTTATTGTCATTGCACTGAGGCAACGAAATGTAGTTTAGCATCTAACCAGAAGTGCAAAAAGCAATAAAGTGCAGAGTAATATGTGTAAGTATAGAGCTATATAAATAGTGAGTGAGCAGTGAGGGGTATATATGAATACACTAAGTTATATAGCAGCTTGATATGAATATGTGTATATACTATAGGTCAGATATGTAAGAAGTATAAATGAGCATGTTTTATATATATATATATATATATCTATATATATAGATATATATATATATATATATATACACACATACATATACATACATATATATATACTCATATTTAAGAGATGGAGAAGGAATTACAAGGCTTGGTTTTTAACAGTACATGTTTGGCTCCTTTTACACATTGTTTTAAAATGTGATTTGTGTATCCAGATATCTGGAAAATGACATGATTTGCTGTTATCTCGTTATCTGTATTCTACATTGTGATCAGATCTTAGTTAGTCAGTTATTGCATTAACAAAGCCTGTTTTTCCTCCTCGCTCCATGCATGAGCTTCATTTGTTTTTAGAAATGACAGTAGCTTGTTTTGTGTGGGTTCTAGCTGTCTGCATTCCAGGTGCAGGTTCCCAGTTTTGTCAAGTAACAGCGCCTGCTTCAAAATAACTTTATTAACAACAGTGAGTGGAGCCGGGATGATGAGGTGGGGTGACCTTTTCGATTTGTGGATAGATTTCATTTTACACGTGTCTCATCTGTACAGTTTACATTTACTAATCATCCCCTTTAGGATTCTGCGATTCTGTGATCGAGTAATTCAATGCAAAATCAACCAATCAGCACATATTATGTGAGAGCTCACAATGTGGACCAATCCCCACACTTTTAGTGCATCAAAGGGTCCAATCAAAAGTGGGTTGGTAATTTTGGCCAATTATTGCACTGTTACCGCGTGAAATGGCCCAATCCAACCACACGTCAACACACTTTTTCCCCCCTGGCCTGTCAGCGTATTCATTTGCTAAGATGATGGCTGATAGTTGATGGCTGACATCATTCTCATTTGCCAGCAAAAATAACAGCTAAAGACCGTGCGAAACAATTTCCAAATGTTTTACATGAAAGTGGGGGGAAATTGTTTTGCACTCTGTGCAGTGTTGTGCTGGAACACAAGAAAAGTCGACACATAACTTACTTGGAATCAGCAAAGCATATGAGACTGTCAGATCAGTTACACAGCAGTGGTAGATCAGCATGACTGAAATGGCAGCAGGAAGACTGTGGCAAGTGCTGAAAGTATCACAGTGAGCGGCGTTTTACTCAAACTTTTACCAGCATTTCCCATTATGTCCCGCCACAGTCTCATAATGAACCGAAAATATTTTTATTTCATCATCTCTCACTCCCAGCCAGAAAATGTCTGCTAGCTGTGATGCTAATTTNAATATTTTTATTTCATCATCTCTCACTCCCAGCCAGAAAATGTCTGCTAGCTGTGATGCTAATTTTTGCTATGTTCATCTCCATTGACATATGCTAAACACCTCAGTGATCTAAAAGTCCACTAACTGCAATGCTAATTAGTTGAATATGAGGAAAATAGGAAAATAAACTAAATTGAGCACTTTAAAAGTTTCCAGTTGTTTTTGTATTATGTGTTCTGTTTAAAATTGTCCTAAAACTGAGCACATGACTTTTTATTGCTTTATATGAAATTAACATGAAAAATAAACCTTGCAAAATGTATCGCAGAATTTCCAAAAAGTTGCTGCAAAAAAAAGAAAAAAAAAATGCGTTTGGCCACAGAAATCACAAAAAAAAAAAAAAAAAAAAAAAAAAAAGTCTCGAAATCCTGGAGGGACTGACTAGTCATGCAGCTAGTTGTGACTGAGATGTGATCACAGCAGGAGACAGACCACTTCTGTATGAGATCAGGCATATCGGAGTATATTCTGACTGCAATGCTTTCTGATTGCAGTTTACATGTGTTTTTTCTTATCTGGATAACATATCTGGATCATGTTTTAATGCGAGGTGTAAATGGGGCCTTAGTAATTTTATGAAAGTGATTTGAATATTACTTGAAATACAGAATCTAGTGGGAGCAAATAATTTTGATGGAATAAATTTTTACAATACTTGTGTGCAATATTACTAACACTACATTGATTGCATGACCTCATACATGTTATCTATAGAGTCAAGGCATACACAGTCCATATCAGTTCATGTAAAGCAGCTGCATACAGCCAAGTTTACTGTGCTGTGTTCTTCATACAACCTCTCAGGTATGAACACTTTCCACCAGCTCCACCTGTCTAGACTTAACGTTCCCAGCTGGCAGGCTACAGGGGAATGGCCCTCTCACCGAGGCTTTACTGAGAGCCATGTCGTTCAAATGCCAGGGTGCCCAGTGGCAGGATCTGCAGCCCTGTTCTGGATATCAGCTTTCATAGGATCAAAGCACTGGCAGCAATATCCTCCCCCTCATCAGCCGTGCAGCAGTGCACAGACCCAAGGGATACGATCAGCAGTGGGGAGGAGGGAATGAAAAGAGAGAGAGAGAGAGAGAGAGAGAGAGAGAGAGAGAGAGATGGATAGACATAGAAGGAGAGTTGGGGGGGGTGAGGCTGGTGAAGAAGGGGAGGGTTTAAGGGATAGGGAGATGAGACCTAGGTTAAGGGCCTGCAGGGCTAGGGAGGATGGGGTGGGTGAGAGAGGGTAGGAGGATGGAGGAGAGGGTTGTTAGTATGTTTGAAGACAGCGGGGGTGNGCTGAAGGGAGGGGGTGGGGGAGGGATACGATGGCCATGCAGGGTGTCTAAACGAGACAGATACGCCAGTCCCATCAACATGTAGGGTCTGGGTCTCTAGATGGAGCCCTAACAGCTGATTTTCCCTCAGCACAACCGCGTCTGTGCATCCCCCCTCTCCCCCCCACGCCTCACCTACCTTCACCAACCCTTACGCCCAAGAGTCTATTTACTCATCCGCTTGTTTGCCGAGAGCGACAGCATACCACCACCTCCCCCTCCACCCAGACACCCTCCGCACCAGCTCCCCTCCCCCCCTTCCTATCCCCTCTATCATCTTCCTTAGAGATATAAGGAGCGAGGTGCAACACTTCCCTCTTCCTGCTCTCCTCCCTCTCTCCAGGCGCTTTTTGATTTCTCCTCTCACCTCCTCTTTTTCTCTCCCTCTTTCATATCCCAGAGTGCTTCTTTTCTTCTGTTCGTTTCTTCCTATCGCTCGCTCTCCTCAAGGTATCAGTGTGTGGTATGGAGTTGTGGCAGAGTCTTTTCTTAAAAGTGCTAGCTCATTAAGGAGCGAGAGTGTTTGGATATGCGTAGTTTGTATTTTTAGTGTGTTTGTGCCGTTGTGCGGGGCCGTGTTCTCAGTGCGGTGCTTGTGTGTGCGCGCGTGTGTGGCATGTATGCGTGTCGAGTGTAAAGCAGAGGTAGGAACAGTGCTGAGTCTGATTCTTTCTGTTCCACCGTGGCAT
This sequence comes from Lucifuga dentata, assembly GCA_014773175.1. Taxonomy (NCBI): domain Eukaryota; kingdom Metazoa; phylum Chordata; class Actinopteri; order Ophidiiformes; family Bythitidae; genus Lucifuga; species Lucifuga dentata. Next base: position 46,962 of record VXCM01000825.1, read on the forward strand.
TTGGGAGGCACAAACTTTATTCCTGTATAGAAATAACATCTGTTTACAGTGTTGAACATACGGAACACCAGGCGAGGTGAAACAACAAGATGTTTAAAAGCGTGCTGCAGACTGTAAGGGTGAGAGGATACAGTAGATATTGTTGAAGACTTTGTTACAAACCCAATTTCACTATGTAGGTCTACACAATATGGAGAAATATTACTATATATATATATGAGTACTTTTCCTAATTTCCTAATTGAACAATGACAAAATAATGTGATTATACTTCAAAAAAATTCAATTATGTTTAGAATGTAATACGTGTTTTATTCAGTTTGTTAGTAAGAAAATTGCAAATGTCACCTTGAAATGACCTTGGAGCTCTCAGATGTTGATCTGTGAAAAATCTGTGAAATTTTTTATCACTCTTCATCTTATCTATTAAACTACACACTAAGAATGACATGCCTGTTATCCCATCTCAGGTACCATCATGCTATTGTGTACACATACTGTATAAACATTACAATTTTCTGAAAGTTTTATTATTATTATTATTATTATTATTATTATTATTATTATTATTATTATAACTTCATCAGAAATGCATTGTAATTGTTACTGATTGACCTGAAGGAGTTATAGAAAGGACATAAAAAGTGTAGGAGAGACCAGCAGTCTCATTAAAAATATGTTGCGCAAACAATGGGTATTTATGTTTCTAACGAAAGTTGAACTGTATTCATCCAAAGATAATTACAAAGGTTTATGCTCTTACTATGTTACCATTAAGAAGATTTTGTCTGTCCATTTACATCAATACCCTCCTTACATGTGTGATTGAGTCATCCACATAGTTAGGGACCACTGGACTAGCAGATTACATGCATATATTACAGAGTTATCGCTATAGAAGTCTTTCCAGAAATATCTGGATATTCAGATAGTGACTATTTGAGAAAGTGGATGGTGAGACAAAAAGTAGATATAGAAAGAAAAGAATGGGTGTTGAATAATACAAAGGTCAAAAATGCAGCATGAACCAGCAATTTTAGGTTAAACCCATGAGATGCAATGCTTTTCCTGGTTTGTTCACATTTAGAGGACACTGTGTCCATACATTGGAGAGCAACCTCAAGATGGATATGTCTGTGTTCCCAGTTGCTGTCACCTTATCTCCTGACAACAGATCACATGACTCTCACACACACGTGCACGCGCCCCACACACCAGCAAGCTTCGCTGTCCCAGCTCAGCTCTGCACCCCAGCAACAGGCTGGCAGCTCCCAGTTCTGAGGTCTGTCCCCTGTGTGTGTGTGTGTGTGTGTGTGTGTGTGTGTGTGTGTGTGTGTGTGTGTGTGTGTGAGATAGAGATAGAGCTTACACCATGAATATTTCAGCCTTGACCCAGTTCCCCCATGCCTGGGATGTCCTGTCTTCACCAGAGGAGACGTGGTGTCATACATTCCAGGTTGTTCACTGAGTCATTGTGCTCGCTGTGACATTTCAACCCACTTCCACTTAATTCATATGAAATCAGGATTATATTGTGTGTCAGCCAATGCTGTGCAGGCCTGTCTGTCAGGTGGATATTTATCATGGACAAAATGTCTTCAGTGACATTCATATAATACACAGTATAACTGTTCCTTTGATTTATGTTCTGTAAAATTAAAGACGTACAGGCACTGAGGTCACAGATTAAGGGCAGCATATACAGCCATTCTTTAATTTATACACACATATAGTGCACACACAAAGAAATCGTGCACAATGAATCGCCTTAAGGCCCATCCTATATGTGCAGAGTCTTCCTGGAAAGAGGAAGGTAGCAGTAGCTGGCAGGCTCACTGCTCAGATCAATAGAGGATTGCTTTTACTGCTGTTTGTGGATGCCTCCTCTCCACTGTGTTATTTTATCCTTCAGTGAGCCCTGTTCATTTGTTGTTCATTTGCTCTGCTGTGTTGGTTCAATAAATCTTATATCATCTTTGTTTTCCCCCATTACAAATAGCTGGCTCTACTTTGCCAGGTCCTCCGCAGTATGTTGGCTCGTCCTCAGCAGTTATTGTCTTTCCAGTACTATCCGCCGAGCCCATCTGTGTGCTGGGAGAACATATTTGATGGAAATGTGATGAAGAAAATCAAATTTACATACAGGCATCACACATGCGAACATACAATATGCTTTGAAACAATACCATGATGACACATATGCAAGAAAAAAAAATCCCCTCCTTACATACACACACAACAGACACACACACACACATGCTTACACAAACATGCTATAGCTGACCTGCCATAAGCTCCATTTAGGTCACAGTCTGGCTGACCACAGGTGGTCTTCCTGTCACTGTGGGTCGCAACCAGTGGACCATGACTACAGAGGATTAGCTGGTGAAGGTACAGTACCACAAAAGGCAGTTTGTATTACACACAAGAGAACTTAAATTTAATTGAAAAGAAGTGAGAAAGGCAATAAGGCTATTGCACGAGGAGAGGAAAGGAGAGGAGAAGAGACTGAGTTTCTTCGTCCACAGACATCTGCAGCTGAGGGTGCCAGGCCTGCCAGGGAAGCTGTCAAGCTCTCGCTGCCGACAACCCCAGTGCCACCCATTTCTGTTTATGTTTTATTCCTCTGCTTCCTTGTCATGGCAACTGCTATGTTTCCTTTCCTCACCATCCTTCTTCTCAATGACCTGCTTTTCCCCACCTCATTTCCTCTTTTTCTTCATGTAAAGTGATTCTCCAGGTGGAGGTTGGCATTCAGAGGGTTGTGGACTGGCAGTTGACTGGTGCGCGGTTTCTCCGTGAACCCGTGGTTACACTGGGGACTGAGGACCCGAGGACTCTTGAAGCTCAGTGTGGCTAACGTCCAGCATCTCCTCATCGAGTAAGACCGCTGTCTGGCCACAAGGAGCTTTCCTAGTTTCAGACAAAGGATGTCAGGTCCCCTAAATACTGTCAGAAGTAGTTAGAAATTATACTGATGGCTTATTAATTTGCGCAGGTCATTTCCTCAACATTCTGTGGAAAGAAATTATCAGACCTTATTTATCATATTTTTTCAGCAATTTTGGGCCGTCTGTTTTTGGTATACATGAGTATGATTTATTGTCAATCCATCAATATAAAAGTGACATTTCAATCTGTCTGTATGATGCTGTAATATTTCCTCAGTGTGTTGTCTGCACTTTAGTGTGTCTGTGTACCTGTGGAGGTGTGTATTATAGAACAGAAGATCACCTTGACTACGACCAGTCACAGAGAGCCGTGGGCACTGAAACTGAGAAGGCGGGGCTGAATTGGTTCCCAGAAGGCCGTTCTGTTCAGCACAGCCGTCTGCAGCCCCCTTTAGACACTCTCTCTCTCTCTCTCTCTCTCTCTCTCTTTTATACACACACACACACACACACACACATGCACACGCGCACACCCCTCCAGCTGGGAGGTCCCGGGAGGTAGTGAGGCTCACTGACTGATTAGGTCCCAGGTAAAGCACTGCCCGGGAGCCTGCAAGAAAGCCAAAGTCAATGACAGCGCACACACACACATGCACACGTGTCTACTGTACACCTCTCCCTGCGTGTTCATACATTTTCACACACACACACACACACACACACACACAGNCTGTACACCTCTCCCTGCGTGTTCATACATTTTCACACACACACACACACACACACACACACAGACTTGCATACGCCTACTGTCTCTATCAGACAGCTGCTCATGCAGTCTGCTCGCCACTGGGATTTCCCTGTATTGTATAAGATATAACGATATTACTCTCTCTATTTGCTGGATAGTTAGGCACCATGCCAAGCAACTCACTTATGAAATTGGGGTAAAATTATGATGTTATTTAAGGATACAAAATGGCTATGGATTAGAACAGATAAAAAATTGTATTTGGACTGCATTTTGTTTCTATCCCTTGTTAAATTCCTCCCTTCTTCATTCCACTTTTATCTTATTTACTTTCCTCTCTTCCTGATGTCCTCCCCTCTAAACGTTCTCAACAATAGTCTCGCCTTTAACAATGGCTTTCATAGCACTGTGCCCACATTTATAAACCATGTACCACAGTGCAAATCAGGAAGTTACTGGACAATGGCCTCAGCCCCCTCCAATCCACAGGCAGTAAAAAGATAGCAGTTTCTGATTCTATTCTTTTCTCTTTGACATTTTACAGTCCGTCAGCCTGTAAGTAACTCCGTAGTTCGAAGCTCAGACCGGAACCCTCCCGTGCTATTTCCAGCCTGTTTCTGAAAACCCGCTATTGTGGAGGTATAATTACAGGCCCATACGCTGTACTTAATTCTCAAACAATAGGGTATACTTTTACACAAGGACATGAAATTACTCTCCATTCAGAACATGCTTGACTAGACAACAGAGCTCTTCATGTTCAGAGGACATGTACGCTGCCGTGACGATGCTGTGCAGAAATCAGACTGAAAGTCTCTTCCTGTTGTTCTCACTCATTACCACAATGTATTCTGGCAATTATGATGATCCATCCATCCATCCATCCATCCATCCATCCATCCATTCATCTGCCTGCCTATCTGTCTAATCTCATCTCTGCTTATTTTCTTTTGTCTTCTTGTGACATATTAGGTGAACAGAAAGGACACTGCAGACTGTCATACAAGCTTTTGTGTATTTCAGGAAAAGGCAACCCGGAAAGTCAGCCAGCCTGAAGCATATCATGCTTCTTGTAATTTTTTTTTTTTTTTTTTTTCCATTTCCTCACTTTCATTCTTGGAATAAGTTGATGAAGTTCTCTAATTAATTTGTAACCAAACACAACCATCACAGAAGTTCACATCAGAGAAGATTTTTTTTTTTCTTTTCAGTGTTTTTCTTTCTGTGTTTTCTCTTTCCTTCGTCTTTTTCCCTTGGTAGCTCTGTTATTCCTCATTGGTAGCTGCCCTGTGTCTGACAGCGATGGTGTTGTTTCTCCGTACGCTGTTGGCCTCCTTCCTCTCCGACAGTCACCCAGCTCCTGACTCCTAATTGCTGGAAATGCTAGCAGCATCTGGTCCTGGTGAGCGTCTTTGTCGACGACAGTGGTTATCCAGTCGTTTGACAGCTGGATGCCATAACGTCATCACCTTGGCGACAGACTGGACTCTGGTGCAGTTGTGGAGTGCCTGCCACTCAGCATTACCAGCCAGCCTCACAGAAGAGACGGGGCATTTCATGCATCCAAGAAATGAGGCAGTTTCAGAGTCAGATTTGATAATAAGCTTATTTCACCCCCCACTGCAACACACCACAGCAAACACCAATCCAGCTCCCCCTGACTAACCCCAGCCTGTGGGAAAGGGACAAATATTTTAGTGGCTATTAATTTAGGTTTGGCTTATCAACTTTAAAATAATCATTCGATATCATGTTACATTGCCATGTCATACTATTTATTTCTCCATTTTCCATGTAGGATTTCAGCGTTTTTAAGCAGAGACCTTATTGGCCTTGAGAAAAATCAGAGAGAATTAACTCTTTGGGAATTCTTTTTGTTTCCCTTGTATCTCTTTCAACCTCCCACTCTAGTTCTCTCCTCATCTCCTCTCTCTTCATTCCCTTGTGACCACATGTTTTCTATGATCCATGTTTTCTATGAAGTCAGGCTCAAAGTTCGTTTATTCGGCCTTTCTGTGCAGTGGACTAGTTCAGTTCTGCAGTTGAAGTAGTTGTTATCGCTAACAGTTATTTGCTGCTGTTTGTACACCAAAGAGCTTTTTCAAATTAAATTGTGGAATTTAGGGAGACTTAGACACCTTATGTGTAGAAAATCTGCTAGCATTTGTGGTTAATGAATGTGGACATTTTGGGGTTACTGTATTACATTTAGATGTTAAGGTATTCATCTGTAGTTAGGCTAGTTAACTTGATCTGATGAAATGTGAAATTTTAGCTTATATTTTAAATCTAGAAAACAATATTAACAGCGAGAATATTGCATATAACACCACCCAGCTCAATGCACACATTCAGAGTTTTTAAGTTTGCACACCACTTGCACAGGATATGATTTGAAATTTCATCAAAATCTAATTAAACAACATGGTCTGTTCCCACTCACCCTTCTATGCTGGAAACACGTCTTTACTCCTAACTATTTATACTGGGATTGTCAGAAGGAAGGAAAGTTTGAAAAACAAACATGCATCCTTGTTCGTGCATGATGGCAATCCGTTCCACACATCACATCATATTTGCTGCTATTTCATATCCATGCATGAGCAAACAGTGGTGGCCATACAGGAGAGGAGGCGGCAGGGGAGCAAACAGCACGAGGGCATCGTGTTCAAACTGTGGTGACCAGTGGCTCCTGCCTGTCCATGGCCTCATGGTGTTGCTCCTGCCCCAGTGGTTCAATGCAGGTATTCACTCACAGGATTCCAGTGGCCACCAAAACATCGAGCTCAAATGGACACAGTGACTCTTCTAGGTAAATAGTTTCCTGTGCCAAAAAGCTAAGCCTTCTCACCCCTCTCTCTCTCACTCTCTGGCTTTGTTTCCTGCACAGCCCCAAAATGAAAATGAGCACACTGTTTAACAGACTTTCACAGCTCACATCCTAGAATTAAATGCTCCCAGTCAGTAATAAAAGAAAATGCTGCGTTGGCACCGTTTTCTTTCCTAGAAAAGATACTAATGATGATTTGGGGGGTGGTTTACCTCAAGTCTACGTGTATAAATAGATTAATAGAATGACATTACTTTATGAAAAAGAAACAAACATCATAAGCAATGGAGAGTAATTTCCCTTTCTTTTATTGTTAAATTGTGCAATTAGTCTTTTATATGCAGTGTCTCACCTAAGCAGCTGCGAAAACTGAAGAAGACTTGACAATTTGCTGTACTCTTGACAGAAACTAAAGGCAAACATGGGGCTACAGAAAAGGCAGACAGCCCACAAGAGAACAAACCGCACCACAGAGAGAACAAAGTTAACCACAGCCTCCTGAAACAAGGCAGGTGTATATTATCTCCCTGCACGCCTTCAACTCATGTTGTTTTTGCCTATTGTTTGCTGATTGGTTCATTAGTTTTGGTCCAGTCTGATCTGAAATTACGCATTTTATTTGTCTGTGCTGAAAAGTTTGTTTTAACAGTGCTCCGAGCTTTTATTTATTGATCATTTGTGGTGTAATTTATATTAGTAACCCTTGAGGTGAACCTTTATTTACATTGCAACATTGCACCTCAGTCTGATGTGCAAACCGTGAGATGCCAAAGTGTGTGACATCACTAGTTTGCATGACAGCACTGAAGTGTCAGACCCAACCTCGCTATCATTAGTAATAGTGAACATGAGTTGTNTTGCATGACAGCACTGAAGTGTCAGACCCAACCTCGCTATCATTAGTAATAGTGAACATGAGTTGTTTTTTTTTTAATCATGGAAAAGAAATAAAGTACAAGCTTCTTTACTGTTAATGAAATAATACAGTACATTGACCTTAATGAGTAACACCTAGTCAAATCAAGCAATCCTTTCCCAGGACTAAACAAATCATCTATCAAAGATAAATAATTAAATTTATCCTTATAGACCTGCAGTAAGTTCTGGAAAAGTACCTGATGTAGAATCAAATATTTCTCATTAACCTTTCTGCATGATTTATAGACTATGACATAAGTAGCGACTGGTGTATTTTTGCAGGAACCACAGCATCGTCTGGCTACAGCAAGCACTGGTCTACGAGCTTTCCACATTTATCGAGCATAATTGCCGCTTAAAGTCTTAAATTATTTATTATTGTGAAATCTGACAGTGCTGCTCAGAAGCAAATTGGGATCATCTTCCATGACCACCAAGGATTTGCAGATTGGAGGCAGAACTAAGTTTATTTCCTCTGCTCTGCTTTTATCCCTGCAAACGAAGCGTTTAAAAGGATCACCCGCGACAGATAACCACGTTACTGTACAGACGAATAACGCCGCTGCTCTTAAGATCCTGATTTTGTCTGTGGATTTTTTTCTCTCCTTCCTTCACCCCGGTCTAATTGTGATGAAGCTCTCCCTGTGGGTTTTAATGGTTGACACGGCAAAACATTCTTAAATCCTCCACACTGCTCCCTCCCTTATGAGGCCCAGTATCTTAAAAGCAAAAAGGATGTATGTCTAATTCCCAAATTTATCACGTCGCAAAATGATGCATTAAATGAGAGGGGACACGCTCTGATTTGAAATGCTGACTTAAGAAAAGAAGTTCTGATTTTCAAAATGAGTTTAGATGGGCTCATCTTCACCCCTCACCCACCCGCTCGCCTCCCACGTTCTCTTGCTTTCCCAGTTATATCAACGCTCCCTCCTTGAGGGAGACCATAGAGCTCTTTCTTTGTCTGCTTCTCTCCTTCGCTCCCTCTTTCTCTCAAACTCACACACACACACACACACACACACACACGAACACACACATTTACAGCTTAGTTAAATTGCCTGCCAATTAGTATGTGGATATGTGTGTTTGATTGGATGAGTTTTCTGCTTGTGTGCATGTGCAGCTGCGTGCACATTCATCCTTATGAATGTGTGTGTGTCTGTGTATATACGGTATACTACACATGCATTTATCGTTTTCTCTAGATTGCGTTCACATGATTGCCTGCATGCAATTATGTTTGCTTTTGAGGATGAGGCCATAGAGATGCTCCTTTTGCAAACCATAAATGATTTTCATTTCATATTGGCCACTTGCATCAGGATTATCTGCTTAAGGCCACATTATCATATCAGACCTGACGCTAAAGAGAACAACTACCAATCAGAGAAACTGCCATAGACCTTTGTGGGTGTGTTTGTCCTTTATCATCAAATGCGAATGTGAACAGTAAACCAAAACAAGAAATTTCTCAGAACCAAGAAGAAAGTGTTGATGATTTGAGCAAAACATAAAAAGGCATATTTACTATTATTATTTACTGTTATAGATTTACTATTATTATTTACTGTTATAGACAAGTCCAGATAGATTTAACATATTTACTTATGTTCTGTTTTAACTTGCAAATTTCTCAAATGTATTCTTTTTTTTTTTTTTTTTTTTTTTACTTTTTTCCTTTTTTTCTCCACCATTTTATATATATTTGATAATCTCAGTCTCTAGGGTATTCTGAGTCCCCCAGAGGAGGCGTTTTCGAACACTTCTAACAGCTTTTGAAAACAGCTCAACTGGCTGTGAGGCAACGTGGGCTTCCTCTCCACAGGTCAACCTGCCAAGAAAGAAGTTTAAAGAGGGAAAAAAATCTGTGTAAAAGGAGTATATGTAAATGTCTGCTCAAGAAGCAGTGATCCCTGGAGATGTGTTAAAACAAGGGCAAGGACTAAGCTGATGACAACTCCATCCGCACGGCCTGCACCATGCAGGAAAAACGCAAGATGCGCTCGGTTTTAAGAGGTGCTCTCCTGACAGTGTTAACAACTGTGTTATGCTGCTGGCGAAATCAAGAGGAAGAAGATTCCAAACAGGAAAATACTGCTAAATTCTTTGAGTGGGAGTTGTTTAGGTAAAAATAGATATATTATGAACAATAACACATTTTTGTTTTTGTTTAATATTGACGTAAATATAATTAAACTGCATTCAAATACTGATTAATATCTCCCCCAGTCAGGTTTCATTGATTTTACTTCAGAATCTTAAGTTCCAAATTAACTACAGTTTAAGTGAAATTGATTAAAGTAACAAAATCCAATTTTTTTTTCCAGTTTCTTCCATATTTCATTTTGGTTACTAGAGAAAGAAAGAAAGAAAGAAAGAAAGAAAGAAAGAAAGAAAGAAAGAAAGAAAGAAAGAAAGAAAAAGAAAAAGAATGGAAGAGGAAGAAAGAAAGGAAAAAGAATCAATGTAATTGTTGGAAAGTGGCTATTCTGATTTTAAGTCTGTATCTTGTATCTATAACAGCCAAAGTTATCTGAGCAGAATCAGGACTTTGAGTTTGGCTTTTATAATTCTTTTTTTTTTTTTTTTTTTTTTTTTTTTTTTTAAGAATCTGCAAAAATTTGGGTCCTACAGATTGGACATTAACAACATGTTGAGACTTGAAAATGGTAAACAAACACAAAACTAAAATGATTGAATTTGAAGGCTTCAAATTGTATAGACCAGCTATCGCAAGAAGGGGGGGAGGAGGAGGAGGAGGAGGAGCTGCTTAGCCATATAGAGTGGGCAGATAGCCTCACAACTACACAAGGTTGTCTCCTCAAACCAACCAATGAATAAACTAAGCCATTAAGTCCTTCTCAGAGAGGCTTACAGATTCTGAGTCCCACATTAGCAAAGTGGACAGTGATATCAGCCATCCAACCTAAGACTGATTGATTTGCCTGAAAAGATTGAGAGCGGAGATAGCGATCCACATCTTCCTAAGTCCTCCCATCATGAATGAGCTCGTAGACTATCTGGCAGGCAAACACCAGAGCATATCCCTGGGATTTCATCATGAAGTTTCTCAAATACCTCGACAAGGCACAGGTGATGAGAGCAGCATTCCAGAAGGGAAAAGTGATGTTTCGGGGCCACCACATCATGTTTTTCCTGGACCTGTCAGTGTTGGTGCAGGAACAGAAGAAACTATGTGATGGTGTAAAGTGACAGCTGCAGGATTTGGAAAAAAAAAATAGCCAAAGCAAACCTGAAGTATTGAAGACAACAACCACTATGTAGTGACTTATTACTGTGCTGCTACTTGACAGAAATGGCAGCTATGTCCAAACGATTTCCCCCAAATTTTCCACATCATCAATGTGCAAGTTACTTTTTTCTTTTGTTTTTTGTTAACCCTAGTTTTCCATTTTTATGTAAGTAGCTGTTGCCTGTAAATCTTTCTGATTTTTGCTCGGCTGCTTTTAATTTACTGTATTATTCTCTGTTGCTACGGAGCGATGAAATCTATTCCAGCTAGCTAACCTATGGACCAGTGTTAAGTGTGAATTTTGCAGTGTTCCTGTTTTTAAATCATTATTTCCAGAGATAGGATTTCAGTCAGAAAACCAAGCCGTGAAACACAAGGTTGTTAGTTGCGATTTTTTCTTTCTTTGCTGTGGTATCTGGCATTGAGGAGAAGATCTAACAAACTGTGTACATTATCATGTTACCAGGCAGCCACAGTCCTTTGGCTACTCAGCGGACATGAAGCTGTAAATCAGAGGGAGTCAGCAGATTACTGAAGCATGGCGTGTGGCTAGAGGCTGGCTGCAGGTGTGTGTGCTCAAACACAAAGAGAGAAAGAGTGTGTGAGAGGGAGAGGAAGAGAGGAATGAAGAAACACCAGAGCAGAACTGAGAGTGAGAGCTGGTCTACTTATGTAGATACAGTATGGTTACTTCCCAAAACTCTCCAGGTGCAGGATTGTGTTGATGAAAAAAACAAAACAAAACAAGGCCAAACTTTACACATACACTTTTTTTTTATATGTCTCTGTATTTATCTATATATATTATCCACATGAGGAAACAGGCTTGACTGCTTTTCTGCATTGCTCCAGCTGATCAGAACACAGCCCTCATCACCAGGAAAACATGATCACTGTTCTTTCCATGTGTTGTTTTTCACAATTGATTAGGATGCAAGGGCTGTGTGTGTGTCTGTGTGTGTGTGTGAGTGAATCCCAGAGGGTACATATATTATGTTGCATACTGTTTCATCCCTCATTGTATATGACTCAAAGACTCTGTCGTCCTCGTTTGTGTTTATGCACCCTCTGTCTTGATGGAAACAAACACAGCGTCATTAGACACGCTCACACAAACACACATATTCACACAGGCACACATACATAGAAACATACAAGCACTATACCTAATGAACAGAGTAAATGGCATCATGCTCTCTGAGTTCAAATTAAGGTGAGGTTTGACAATAGGACTCTCCCAGATACTATCAAAGGCCAAACACTCAAAACAAAAACAAAAAAAAAAGAAGTGGACATTCCAATGATATGCTTGTATTGTGGATTATGTATGGGAAACATAGTTAAATTCATGCACATGTACACATGTAAACATCCATAAATCCATGGAATTTTCACCTGTACAACAGATTGACGCAGCTCCTTGCACCTTATAGATTTGCAACTAGTATACAGTCAGCGGGCATTTTCTCAACTTCATCTAAGACAAAGAGGAGTGAAAGAAAATAAATCTACACCACTGTTCTCCATGAACCCATGGGGTATAAGGATTGGGTGGGGGAGAGTTTGAAGAGACTGGAAAGGTGAACAGGTGAAAGAGAAAAGCAGATGAGTGTAGCTTTGCCTGCCACCTCTCCGCCCTGCATTGCTCCCCCATCCCTCGCCTCAGGGGGTTGAACAACTGCTCTTGATGGGGGGGCAAGTGTTCTTTCTGTTCTTTCTCAGTGCCTCTGGGTGTACTACTGACTCTCACTACCCTGGCGATCTCCTGCCGCCTTACTCTCAGACTTTCACACATACACACACACACACAGGCAGAAACACAAACACACACAGGAAAACACAAGCACTGTGCAGCATCTGAACTTGCACCCTCTTCATTCTCTGCTCCTTCTCATCTTCCTATGTGGGGCTCTTTGTAGCTGTTGTGCCTGAGCTTGGTGAGGAGGAGATGGAGAACAAAGGAAGGCAAAATAAAAGAATGGAGAAAAGAGGACTGAGGTGGTGGTGAAGGAAGAGGAATAGGAGGGGGAAGAATTAGAGAGGGAAGGAAGGAGCTCTCGATACCATGTGAGTGTTGCCTGTTGTTGCAAGCAGAACATCGGTCGGCGTTTTGTGCTCCACAGCTTGATTTCAGGTTTGTCCCCAGCTGCGCGCAGAGACAGCAGCACAGAGACATGGTAGAGACTCTAATTAGATGGGCCTAAGTGTGCTGAACTGAGGGAGAACCCCGGAGCGTGAGCAAACGCAGCTCAGCCCCCTGCAAACAGAGCGGGAGGAGAGCCCCAGCAGTAATTACAACGTTTCACAAACCAAGCAAGACACCTCCAGGAAGTTTTCAATCAGAAAAATCCTCTTCCCCTCACTGGGGAGCTGAAGAGGAGTTGCATTTCATTAGCCCTCACCGTAGGGTCCTTTTAAAGAAGGGGAGATTAAGCTTTGACTGGGGGAGGTCATCCTGTTGTGTTTGGTGTAATGGCATGCCGTCAGCTGTGATTCAGCAACGTCGGCCAAAGTATCTTAGGTGCTGCATCAAAAACTTCAGTCTCCAAATAAGGCTTGCTATAAAACAGCTCAGCACTTGTAATCGAGATTCTAGGCTTGTGATACACCTCAGCACCTTTCATATTTAACACTTACACACACAAATCTCACCAATCACAATAGTGCTGAAAACATTAAAAAGCCGACAATTTGAAAAGGTGTTGGCTCAATTATAATGTCAACTTTTCAGGCCTAAACTGTAGTGATATAGCTGTATTTCACAACATTGTTCTTTTTCATTTACATATTAATGCCTGCACTTTAACTATTGTAGAGTCATTAACAAAGTAAAAATTTGTAAGAGTGTTTTGACAGAAATTTGCTGGCATGGATGTAGTACTGGAATTATTATTATATCTAGGAAAATACTGAAGAAGTAAAGATCTCCATTTGGTAATTGTGTGTTGAATGTGAATATTAAGGTCAGTCTTTTGGATGAACGGTAGGGGTATGTGGTTTCAGATGCAGTGCCAGGATGTGTTTCTGGAAAGGATCCATTTTTATGGGGTTGCTGTTTGTTGCAGCCATGAAAGGTTTGCAGTTTGTTGACAGAATGATGTGGAATTCTACACTCTGTCAGAATTGAGGCCCCAGTATACTTCAAAAGATGAAAGGTGAAATGATGAACTCATCACAGCCACCACAAACAGTATGGTCAGTAAAAAAAAAAATGGAATTCTTTTAATGATACACCATGCCACTAGGGGGCTTAGAATGGTCACAAATCATGCGTTATCAGAGTGAAAGAGTTTTACAACTGGAAAAAAGGAGTTGGCATGGCTATAGTTGATTTAGTGATAAAAGGAGGCAGAGAAGGAGATGGTGCAGTTGCCCTCTCAATCAGAAGAATTAAGATGAAGAATTTTCATTTTTATTCAACATATGCGGAGTGTGGACGTGTTGCTCTTGAAGCAGAGGAAGTAACAAATGAACCAATACAAACATCGAGCTGTGCCGACTGGCCCCTCACTTGGTTGTGTCACCAGCGAGGGGCCAATCACAGCCAGAGGGAGGTATTACTAGTAGAGAAGCAAAAACACAAAATATCTCCTTGGGATCTCTGCACAAAGAATAATGAAAGAGTTTGGTTCACTGTATCTTGAGCCTTGCAAAGATGTCTTTTTACCCTAAAAGTTCGTATGAAGTAAACTGGGGCCTTTATAGTATATGGAATCTTTTATATATAGTTTAAAAATGAAGAATCAGAACATGAGTTCAGAAATGGAAACAGCTGTCAAATGGTGTAAAATGGAGAAATCTTTTTCCTTTTTTTAAAAATATTGTTTAAACTTTGATTGATCACTGCAACTCTGAGAGTTAATTCAACACTGGACTTTTTGCTGTGTTCAGAGAGTTCAAACTACAGTATATTTTAAGTTGGTACTTTATAACAAAGTTACAACAGATATGCTATATATGGTGAATACAAACTGGAAGATAAACACAACAGGGTTTTTTTTTTTCAGTTGAACTGGTGTGTGTGTTTCACTCTGTGTGTGTGTGTGTGTGTGTGTGTGTTTGTGTTTGGTGTGTGACAAAAACATCTATAGCAAAAGTGTGAAGGCACTCTCACCTGTCTCAAGCTGGAAGCATGCCAAACAAGCACACACACACACACACACACACACACACACCAGTGCATATACACACTGTGGCATGTGTCACGGAAAGCAGATGTGTGAGGAACAACGCTGCATCAATTATCCCACTAACTTCCCTCAGTAAATTAGAAAGGGATAATTATGTCTTACTTATTTTTCTCCCATGTCTGTCTTTTTTTTTTTACTCTTTGGTTTTTGGCAGGCATAGTGGCAGTTATCATGGAGTGCATGTAAAATCATCTGTGCAGGTACAAAATGTCTAATCTACGCTGTGACTGTTGGGATTAGCCAAGGATGCTGTGGTACGGCTGTCACATAGTATTAAGGAGGAGAAAAGAGGAACAGGAGCAGTATGGGATGGGACACCTGCAACTTTACCGGCAGACCAAATATATGAAGAAAATAAAGCAAAACTTGTGCTTGATATTTGATTGTAGTTTATGTTTAGACCCAAAAAACCAATCACTTTCTAGAATGTCGCATTTTTATTTAATTATTTTTTATTTATATTTTTTGTTGTAATTTTTATTACATAAATTGAAATAATGTACTTTGGTGATAAATACATAACTCCCCCGCCTTTTGCATACGTACGTTTGTCTGTATATGATTTGCTACCATCTGAAATGTGAATTTGTATTAGCTTTATCTTCCTCACTAAAACCCACATGCTATTACTTCACCACAGAGATGGTAATTACAACTGCACTAAATAGGCTTGAACCGTATCAAAAATTAATTAATATCAAAATTTATTTGGGTTATCCATTGCTAAAACACATGGTTTTTGCATGCTAATGCCACATATTTTGAAACATTCCTGCAATTCAATTACTCGTGAATATCATTAAAGGCAAAATATTTGCAGTTTAATTTGTGTGGACTATTTAAGTCACTCTGCAGCTACACAATCCCCCTCCTCAGTAAGTGGATTAATTAATTTGAATCAATAAAGTCCTTTAGTTGGGTGTACTACTCCCAAAAAAATAAACAACCATCACAAAGCCTTATCAGGTGCAGTGGAGGTCCAACTCTTTGTTTTCCAGCTCAGGAAGCAACTTTTACTGAGACAACTACAGTCAGATGATTTCTGATTTGTATTTTGTGCTTTCAGCTTCATGCATTTATGTTAAATTTTAATTTGTTTCTTTGCAACATATTTTGTCTTATTTACAGGCCTAGTATATCAAGTGGGTATTTCTAGTGTTCTCCGCATGTACGTTTAACATTTTCCTAGGACTTTGACATTTTAAAATTGCTACCCTACATCCATAGCTGCTATGTTGTTTTTAAAAGATATTAAAAATTGATAGCTAAAATTTAGATTTTTAAGAAGACCAAAATAGATAGATCCTCATTATTTTTGGTTGTGTAAGTTTCTCTCAGACTGCAAAAAAAAAAAAAAAACATCAGTGTCACTGGGAGAATATGAGTAAGTTTTTGTTTTTGTTTTTAAAATCTGTTTTAATAATGTCAGATGCATCAAATTTCCCATTACTATTTTATAATATGTTTGAATGATACTTTCACTCCTGAGCAACCAGCTAGCATTCCACATTAGCCATTTGCTTTTCACTGGGCACTCAGTAAACTTATAATAACCACTGATTGCTTTCTGTGCTCCAGTTAACACCCTTTTATTAATAGAGAGATTGTGCAGAAAGCAGGCCCTCAGTTTACAACAGTACAGGAAGTAATTCATCAAGTGAACAGAAATAAATGCTTTTGGCATGTTTTCACATTTCTGTCACGTATGGCATGGTGGGCAATTATCAGTTTACATGCTGCAGTGGCTGCAGGTGTGGTCATTTAATGGACAGTTCAAGGAGCTTAGGAGTCATGGATGAGTCCTTAAAGGACCATACCATCCATTTTGCATGTTTGAGCCTAATATATTCAGTTTTCATACATGTAAGGTTACTGACAATCATTTCCCAAAGCATGCTACTGGAACGGTGAGTTTTTATTTATTTATTTATTTTTGCCTACCTTCTAGACCGCTGTTCATTCTGGTACGCCTTTAAAATCAACTTGTTGATACTTGAAACATTCTTGGGATAGGTAATCCATTATCGTCAACAACACGTATATTCAGGTTTTGGTTTTTTTTTTTTTTTTTTTTTTTTTTTTTGAAGTTTTGTAATTTTAGCATTTACCAATAAAAAGCATGGTGTGAAGGTATGTCTCCACCGGGGAATATAGTCCCAAAAGAAAACCTGTGTTTATCGAAAAATTTTAATGACTGTGACTTCATAAGTCTGCGTAACTATTAGCAGGCGAAACATTGATTTTTAAGGTGGGTGTATCACTTGAATATTTGATTTTGAAAGTTTAAGAGATTTTGCAAAACATCAGAAAAGTGGAAATATGGTTTTATCCTTTGGGAAATTATTGTCAAAGGATAAAACCGTATTTCCTTACATGTATGAAAATTGACTATATTAGGCTCAAACATGCAAAATGGCTGGTATGGTCCTTTAAAACAAGAAATAAACACAAATATGCTAAAAGTGCATCAATGTATAACTTGTTCTGCTCTTAGACACACTTAGGCATAATTAAATCTAGAAGTTACACATACAGTACAATACTAGCTCACACATCAGACAGGTGATGCAGCTGATGAACCAGTGATTAGCAGTGATTTCTAATAAAAACACTCACTCACACTTTATTATCAGGAAAACATATCATGCTGTTATCAAGAAGTTGAACTGTTACTGATTTGGGTAGACTTGAGGCTTTTGCTAGTTGAATATAAAGCAAAAATGTCAAATTTGATCATTAAATACAAACAAAAAAGTGATTAAATTTGAAATAGAACATTGCTACAGTACTGATAGGAATTGAGGTGTAAGATTAAGAACATATATGGATTTTTTTTTTTAAATGCTCTGCACTTGACAGGTTTTGTGCTAAACAGCAGAACACTCGAGTTGCAAGATGAGTCACTATGACTACCCTGCAATGTAAAGAACAATATTCAGCCTCCACACGTCACTGTTAAACATTGGCTTTGCTGTTTTAGTGTCATTTTATATTATTGGAAAAGCATAAAAGTACTTTACTATGCCTTAACACATGAAACTGCTCCAATGGATTACTTCACATTTCTGTGTTCTGCCATAACTTGTAAAGGAGATCATTCATGGTACATTTGATTCCTACTTTCAATTAAGGATTTAGTACAGCTGTCTTTAAACATAAAGATAATATTGTGTGATTTGTGTCTACTTTCTCTCCTGGCTTCCTAGGAGGAAAGCCCGGTTTATGTTTGATACTCAGGAGAGTCTGTGTGAAAATAGTGTTGACAGATGAGTCTTATTCAGTCAGTCAGAGGGTGTTGGAAGGAATGAGCGCAAAATGTTCATGAGTGTAGCGGCTCTGCGTTTAGTGTGAATACACAGGTAACAGCATTATTTTTATTCTTTTATTTGTATATTTCTAGAGCTTATACCATGTTTGCCTCCCCACTCCCTCTCTCTGTCCTGCAGCCGTGGTGAGGAATCTGTTGCAGAGGTGTTGCATTTCTGTTTGTCTAAGAGTGTGTCAGAAGTCCAGTTGGGAAAGCTACACTTTTCCTCAAACAGAAAGCTGTTTAACATGGAAAAGTTCTGACAAGAAGCGTTACTTACCAGATAATCTGACAGTTCACACGTTTAACAATCTGAGAACAGGAGTAATGAGACAGTGTTACAGTTTTGATGAGCACAATATAATTAAATGTGTCGTTTCTTTACTAATCCAAAGTTAAAAGCTTGTTTTCTCTACTTATTAACCAAAATATAGACCTTGAGAAAAAATTATACTTGCCACTCAGCACTATCAAACCTTCTGTGAGACATGACACTAAATATAACATGTAGCACTGGTTTAAACAGATGGTTACAAAAGAAGGCTTGTTTTCTGATGGATAGACTGTGCATTTGCCTTATTAGATTGTCACATCTGTGTTGTAAAGCTGCAGCCAAAGCTGCTCCTTGGAATCAAATCAAAGTCACATGGAAATGGAGTTAAGGCAGAGAATATGAAAGGAAGTGAGAATATTGGTAGGTGTCCTACACTTTGAGAAGGATATCCAGACTTCACTGAATGAAAGACAAATTAAACATGTTTACACAAAGTAGACATTACAGTAAATTGACAATTGCTATCGTGATTCTCCCATGTTCAGTATCCAGAGTAGAAAAAAAAGCTGAATATTCTGAAAAACATTACATCTAGTTTTACAAAATGATTCATAGAATCAAATAGATTTCTATTGACACTTAGTTAAATTGTACCTCTTTAAGGCTGCCTGGTTCTCTAGTGTCATTGTAAAAACCCACAGAGCTTTACTTTAAATTGTATTGAAGATCCCGAAATTTCCCAATGCCCGGATTTGTCAGGCTGAAATGGGGAAATGTACAGAACAACAGGAAATGTTATATATTTTTTTAATAATTATATTTTTTCACCTGAAATTCTAACTAAGAATTCCCTTTATTCTAGATGTCTTGTGCATCATGTATACAGATTTGCTCAAAATTGAGTCAGTTATCTTTGGATCTTGACCATAATTTAAAATATACTTCAGCATTTTTTAACAAACCTTGGCCCACCAACATGAGATTGTAACAAAAGATGTTGAGCTTCCTAGTGCATTAGACATACAGTACTTACATAATGCATTACAACATATTTGTAATGCATCATAAGAGCTGTTATAAGCCATTGCAATGCATTATGATGTCCTATATCAACCATTATGATCACTTTACATGATCAAGTATCCCAATTTACAAAAAAGTGCAAGAAAAATAAAGTCTTAAGAACAATACCATCATGTTTGTCTGATTCAAATAAAGTTATGAAGGCTTATAGCAGCTCTTACAATTTATACATCAAATTTGTACATCTGAAAATTAATCTGGTTGTTTCTGTTCTAAAGCATCTAAAATGTCATTGTCTCTAAATCTTTGTCATCACATTGATCATAATGATACACAGAGACACAGATAAACACATAACAATCAGATATCTGTATTTATGCATAAAGAGAATAATCACACTTCTATTTTTATTTAATTCCAGTTCCACAAAAGGAAACGAGGGAGTACTAATCGCTGTCCTTTTAGGTGTTTTTTGGTGGACAATTGTGCACTTAGACATGAAAAAAACTGTAATGGGTGATGCCTTGGGCTTATACAGGCACTCCACATCCATCTACTCACAACAGCACCAGCAAGATCTAAGCTCAAGTGCTTTTACCCCTTGGTGGTTCTAGTCACTGAGGTAGTAAGACTCAAGAAATTGCAAAAAAATCAATTATTGAATAGTATCTAGTAATCAATTGCTAGTACTTAATTTCTATATATCACTAAGCTACAATAGCATAATGTAGCTGCTAAATGTACTTCATTTTCAGTTCTGTCAGTTTTTGCACTAACTGATGTTCTGCTATTCTTCATCCCGAAGCTCTTTGGCATTCCTCCAGAAAGCTCATATTTTGGACTGGCTTTTATTGTAAGAAGAGAAACACAGTCCTGAACAGAGAGATGACAACCGCTAGCACTTCCCATAACGATAGCTAAAATCCAGCCGGATATGACCATAATCCACCAGCAGTGCCAGCGTATATGGAAGATGCAGAGATGTGCCTCTCCATCTTGGTGGATCCATCTGTCAGTCTACGGCGGCACTTTGCTACTTCCTCTGGCATATTTGACAGCCCCACGCTTCAGCTCGATTAGAAAATTATACAAATGTAAGGGTGGAAAGGTGTAATTGAAGATGGCAAAGGGCTGATTGGGAGACATTTAAATGATTATTCTCCACTGTTGAAAATGGAGGGCGTGTCGCAGAGGCCACAGAGAGAAACACTTTGAAATGATTACTGCTCCTGACAGGTGGATGACAAGTCTCTCTCTCTTTCTCCCCCAGTCTCTTTCTCATTTTCTTTTCTCCTTCTTCTACTCATGCATGTATGTATGTATGTATGTATGCATGTGCTTGTGCATGCTGCATAAAGACTTTAGTGTTATTATGTGTATTTATGTACTGCATGGACAGCTGTATGGGTATTAATGAGGAAGTTTGAGTGTGTAAGTGACATGACCGGTGGGCATGTGTATAAACCCTGCAGTTTCTTACTCAGAGTGGATTTACATCAGGTGCAATACAGCACTGCCACATGACAGCATCTAATGGAGACACCTTTTAATGAAAACGCTAATTTAAGAAATATCACACGATGCTCTGAAATATAAATTAGATGAAGATGTAAAAGCTGAGGGAAGATGTGGTCTGACAAAAGAATGTCCTCTCATATTTAGTTGTATTCATTACTGAGTTGAGCCTAATGAGGTGTCTCAAATAAAGTTTATTTCTGTCTTTTAAATTATTATTTTTTTACAAGAGCAGAATGTGAACCATACAGATACAATTTAATATGACACCTGTATGGTTAAAATTAAATTATGTATACATTTTGCAGCTTATAGCCAAGGGAAAGAACTACTTTGTACAATTAATACATTAATCTTGGATTTTGTTCACCTGCTTACCCATTCTATAGGTGTGAGTGCATGTGTGTGTGTGTGTGTGTGTGTACACAATTTTCCTCAGCTTGTATTCTACTCATTTACAGTCAGCCACTGTTGGCCAATGTATACAAAATCAAAAAATCAGCGTTTCACAGTGACTCTGTATAAATGTCTTAGCATATATTCTGATCTGCCAATATTTGGATCTGGGCTAAATTACACCTGCTGGTAGTCCATTCTAGCATACATATGGTATTACATGTTCTGTCTTTCACTTCATTTTTTATTCTTGTGCTTTGTAAAGGTAGGATTCTTCTGTTCATTGACTTATTGAAATTTTGCACCAGGTTATGATTTGGTTATGATTTCCATGATATGGCAGGAGAACAGAATATGTCATAACGAAACAACTCACATATCCCTTTTTCCCCTGACATAGTCAGAAGTTTTCTATCTATGTGGTCTGAGTCTGAGTTGCGTTCTGTCATGTTAAATGCAGTTGACAGATGAGCCAGGCAACACCCTAAACCTCTGGCCTGAGACTTTGTTTTCCCAGGGCACCAAAGCGCTGTACTCCCTATAAGCTGTAAGATTGTGGTTATTTTTCTGTACCCTCCCATGTCACACATTTGACATAAGTGAGCATAATGTTTTTTTGTCGTCATAATATCAAAGGGTGTCACAGTCATTATATAATTTCACCCATTGTCACGCTCACTTCAAATAGTGATCAAAGAATTTTGAAATACACTACATTCAACGAATAAGCAAGAAAAGGATTTGACATTTTTTCATATCTCATATTGATTTATAAACCTGTCAAACACCATTGTCTGCTAATTCATAATCACAATCAACACATCAAATGTCTTCAAATTCTTCACTAAAAGTAGAGTTCTTGCATGACCACCATAATAGCTGGGTTTTTTTTTTTCTTTTTTTTTTTTTGCCACAGTATGGCAACTCAGGTCTAGCAATATCTTTACAAAAATAAATTTTCATATTTAGACCCAGGTACTATCAGATTTTAAACCCAGGTTTGAATTGGTTCTATAAGACCTGGGTCAGCTGAACCTTTCCCACCCATACAAATCTTTAGTTCAAGCAACAACACCTCCATAGCAAAGACCGGTTGAGTTAGGAAACTAGAAAACAACTGTGAGATTTGTTAATGATAGCAGTGATTCAGAAATCGGTTTTCTTTTTCTTAATAAAAGTACAAAAAATCATGTTATCTGCAAAAAATAAATATATCTTTCACAAACACCTTCAAATACTGACAAGACTGAACTCCATCACACACTGGTGAGAAAAACAAAGTCACTGTAGAAAACTTGTACAAATGAATTAGACGTAATCATGAAAAATACCGCTAAATGCAGAAATCTCCCTCCCATCAACACATACTTCCTGACCACCCAGCTGGTATACACTACACTGATAAAGTCTGTCTGTCTCTCAATAATTGTGAAACTGTAATATCTCATTGGTTGTAACTCTCCATCTTGCTTAAAACACAACTTGACATGGGACTGAAACGAATGAGAATTTCCATTTGTTTCAGGGTTTTTTTTTTCATGTGGTCAGTATTTATTGGCACATGGTAAAGGGCTTCACCATATGTACCTATAGTACACAAAAGTACTGGCCAACCATGATAATGCATACCCATGCATAACCACACATGAATACAGTGTAATGTTAGTAGTATACATATGTACCAAAGCACATTCCATGAGATAAATGGACTGCTAAACCGTTCCCCAAACACTACTGCATCTCCTTTCATAATCTATGCCTTACTGCGGATGTTTATAGACTGTTAAGAAAATGGATGATATAGTATACAGAGATGCTCTCTGTAGCTCTGTGTATTGACATGACAAACATATCTGGTAATAGCAGAGCGTGTAATGCTCTGATTCAACAAGCTAAGGAACAGCTCCATATGCATTGATACTAAATATAGCCTTACATTGAAAATTATACTAATAGCCAATTTCTTGCTTGGCATGCTTTCAAAGGCAGTCAAGATCATATACTGAGTTAATGTGGCCTAATGTGGCATTATTGAATGTGGTATGTACAGTATTTAAGTCGGGTTTGGATGGCATCACAAGTTCATCACTGTATCAGTTCCTGTTGGTTTTCAAGTCCAAACATTTGCTTTGAGGTTTAGACAGGGGTGAAAACATTCAAAGAGGAGAAAATGAGAGTTTAACCCTGGAGATTTAATTGAATGGCGCGGGTGCACTGTTTTCTGCATCAGTGATTAAAACTTAAGGCATGAATATTAATCAAGAACGCATGTTTGATACTGGAATATTGGTCCAATCGACTTGTGGAAGCATATACGATTTAGTTAATCAAGAAGTCATGCCGTTTTCACCCATTCTTGCTCTTTTGTTAAATATCTTTGACGTTCCCCTAAATTGTAGATATGGGGCTGACATTTCAATTGGACTGCCAGATACTTTAAAGACAGTGCCTTGGGCTGTAGTTTGACTATACAAGGGGAAATCGAGAAGAGAAGAGAAGAGAAGAGTAGAGAAGAGAAGAGAAGAGAAGAGAAGAGAAGAGAAGAGAAGAGAAGAATGCACCCTATTACATCAAATCTGCAGCGCTTTTGTTAATATGTACCATTAAACCAGACTTACAAAAGCATCCCTATGTTGTAAATATATGGGTATTTATTATATGTCTTCATAAAGAGGCTAAGTAACAGAATACATAAATGAGCTCTTAATGTATTTCCATACAGCAAGTTTAATGTATACTGAATATGGTTACACAAAAAGAGCCCTCCAAACTAATTTTCACTCAAGCCCCTGGAAATGGAAAGAGAGGGAGATTTCTGTGGGAGTTAAGGGGAACATAGAGCAGTGAGTGCAAGACGAAGTGCTTTATTTGTTACCATGGCCACCTGAAAATGCTTTGTGTTTTTCTCCAATGCTAGACAGAATGAACAGACATGGAAGTAAAAGACATATCAGATTGTTATTTGATTTTGTTAAAGATTACAGGAGTATTTTCGTTCATGTCTATTCTTTAGATTAAATTTTGTATCTCAGAATACTTTATCAGCATTTAATTCATGCTCGCTCCTCCTCACTTCAAGCATAAGGTGATGCACAGTGTGTGATATATATTCTGAATGTCCAATAGTAGTCACATTACTCACATTTATTTCCTTTACAACTGTCCTTCAGGAAAAAAATGTCAGACTGAACATACAGAAGGAACAGTGTGGGATAAAGAGTTAGCCATGGCACCAGTCATAATCCACCCTTCAAACGAGCCAGATGGAGAGGGTAAGGTTTCAGTCAAAATATTGTTCTTGGATTGGTGTGTACTCCCTCTCTCTTTCTCTCGCTCTCAGTCTCTTTATGCCCTTGTCTCACTCAGTCTTTCTCTTTGTACACCCCAGCTCTCTCTGTAACTCTCCTCCTATGTCTTTTATCAGATCCTGTCACAGGGGGCCTCTTATAAAACCAACATAGCTGATCAGGATCGAGCTCCACAGGAGGGGTTCAGTCAAGCCTAGTTAATCTAGGGTGGCTCGGGCTGGGTTAAGACCTGGGCTTGCATTTATCAAGCAAATGAGATTTGGAGCACTGGTTGAACTCCAAAGCAAAGGTAACGCTTCAAATCGACTGATTCTCAATGAAAAAGTTGCTTGAAGGCACCTGAGCAGTGGTCCTAAATCAGCAGGCTTACTCTGAGACGCTCAATAAACATACAGCCCCTGGGTTTGTGTCTGGACTGGCGGGGCTGTGGGGCAGAAAGGTATGTGCTTAGTGGTGATTGTGCACTGCGGCCTCCCCTCATTCTCTGAGGTTGAACACACACAGAGCGACCTTGTGTGGAGCTGAGGGCTGGGCAGACATGCTGAAGTCAGCTCACGCCACGCAGTGCACTGAATTCAGAAGAAAAGTTCCTTCTGGGTTATACACACACCCAAATATTCACAAAAAAGTGTTACCTCGCGTCACTATTTTCAAAGAAATTGAGTAAAAACACAAGTTGTACTTTATCATCAGCCCCAAGCCTGACGTTAGGGTTACACCAAACTACTGTGGAGATGTTATAAAAGCACTCATAAATCCACCCAGAGTTACATAAACCTGTCATTGGGTTCATTATTATAATTACTTTAATTTTCTGTTGATGATTTAATGATAAAGCAACAGAAAAAAGAGAGAAAATAAAACAGTGAAATGAGTTTTCAGAAGAGACGCCACACTGTGTTTCCTGTTAGGTGCCCGTCACCTTTCAGCTGACAGAACGTGGTGTGTTTCACCACTGGCATGGCCCACAGTGCTCCACAGCCTGGACACACAGCCGCACCCTCAGGGGCACTAGTACGCACAAAAACATACATAGGCGCACACACACATACACACATTTCACTTGAAGTCCCTACTTAGTGAATGTGTAATGACACGCGGGTCCACAGATAGATAGGTATGTGAGTACATGCATGCAACTCCTTACTCACCATACATATACATGAACACACACACACACACACACACACACACACACACACACACACACACCAAACACCCATGCTTTAGCCCTCTCACTTTTGGTAGAGCCAGACAAAAAGATGCCCTTTTAACATGTCCCTGCTGGCAAGACTGTGTATTCAGACAATTCTTTAGCCAAAACACACAAGGCAGTGCACAAATAAAGCCCAAACTTTGATGTGTGTGTGTGTGTGTTGGTGTGAGTGTGTACACAAATAGTTAGTAGTGAGTTGGCCTTGTGAAATACAGACCATCACAGCACGGATTCCTGTTAGAGGGGCACTGTCCAAGAAGATACCATGATCTATATACTGATTCCCTCCCTCATCTAGGGATGTCATAATTAAATGAACTCCCACTATCCATCAACCAACCCTCAACCCCCCACCTTAAAAGATGAATTCCTGTCTGTGAGATCAGGCTATGCAGACACTGATTCCTCATCGTGTTGGAGCACAGGTAACTGTAGTGACAAAAATCTCCAAAAATAAAGAGATTAGTTGATTATCTATGCCCAGAAACATGTAAACAATACAACCAGATCAATACAAAAGATATTTCACCATCAGGAGAGGGTGACTACCTATCATCAAGGGAACACCCCTGTTTTATTCTCTCACATGGTGGATTTCCTCTTTGGGATATATTCTGGGAAAATGCCAATCTATATTCCACTCATCTTTCTTTTACAAAATCCTTATATCATTAGCAAATTGGATGATTTAAAAGGGATATACAAAATGGTGATTTAGCTGGATCATTCGGTGTCATTATCTATATTAGATTTTGGAATTGCATACAAAACTCTGACTGGAAAATACCTTGATAAAAATGCAATTACCTCCGTGCCACCCCCACAAAAGTCTGCTAATGTGAAAAGAGTCACAGTTGATATGCAATTTAATCTTGTTGATGCTTACAATCAGTGTTGAAATAGTGAATGTATCATTTAGAAGGGAAAATGACTTACAGACAGGATGCCAGCTGCTTTCCAAAACTTCAAACTTTGGATTGAAATGTATGATTTTTATCGTTAATGAAAAATCTACATTTCCTGAGCAACATGGTTCCTTAAAAACAACACTGTGGCTGGATTTCTGTCATAGGCATACTTAGTTAAGTGAATTTAAATGACTAAATTATAGGTGTATACCACAGCACTTGGTATTTTGCTGTTTGACAAGATTTTATCAGTTCCTGCTAATCTCTTCCCTTGGATAATTCCTTTATGATTCAAATAGATCTCACTGATGCCGGCTATTAAAGGGATAATATAGTCTGTAATATAGGCTGGTGCAAAAATAAGGCAAAATATAGAAATTTTGCCCCACCAGTAAAAAGTAACCCATCAAAAAAACAAACACGTCACTAATGAGCAGAGTATCATCTGTACAGTTTCAAGTTGGGGATGTGTGAAGGGGGAGAAAGAGGAAGGGGGTCTTTTTTTGCCACCCTGTAAAGATGGCAGCATTCTTTGGGGGGCAATAATCCAGGGCATCTATGCCGGTGCTGACAAAGGTCTGGTTGTGTGTGTGTGTGTGTGTGTGTGTGTGTGTGTGTGTGTGTGTGTGTGTGTGT
>VXCM01000825.1:74467-94285 GCA_014773175.1 Lucifuga dentata
GGGGGGTGGGTGAAAAAAAAAACTAGACCCGGTTTCAGATCAGACAGAGACCGGGAGCAAACACACAACCCAAATCGGGGGTTTCTATTCAAAGCCAGCTGGTCTGGCTTGATCACTTGCAGGACATTTCTTATAGAATATTTTATTTTTCTGTTTTTTCTTTGTAACTATTACAACTCTCTCTCTTTTCTGATTTTTTTTTTTTTACTGATTGAGCTGGGCCTCAGTTGGTGGTAACTTCCTGGGGAAGCAGAGAAACGGCACGGGTGAGTTTTCACCATACACCTATTCACTTCCTTTTTTCCTGATCTCTCGGTCTCTCATTCTGACTGTGGAAAACCTGGTTCTGTCAGGGTCAGGATTTAAACCATATGCTGCCTAGTGGGCCATGCCGTGTTTAAAAACAGATTAATCCATAATTTTGATATCTGGCCCTTGCCTCTCATTCTGGATTTTTGGCTTTGAAATTACTGTTAAAGTGTCGTTGGCTAATTGTCTCATTATCGGGTTGCTGTACTTCATGAATGATGTCTTTGTCATGAAGCCCAAAAAGAAATGGATATACTAGTGTGAGCAGGGCCAGTTGATACAGTTAATTGATGTTTACTTTGAGTTTTCCTTGTACTGGACAGAGTTGAAAGTCAACAGACAAGCTTTAACCATGCTGAAGGAGGAGCTAAGTCCCAGCTGTTGCCAATCACCTCTGGAGCACTTAGGGAATAGCTGATTGGGGCTCCTGGAACCGTGTGTGTTTTAGTTTTAAGCGTCTACGTTTTTATTTCTCCGAGGCATGACAAATGGTTTGAGTTGCTAAAGTGGAACGTTATATCGTGTTGTTTCTCTGTTTCTAATTCTTCACAGTCAGTTTAGGTTACTGGTACTTTTAAGGGTAATTGCTTAGAACATCTCATTGCACAATCTGGAGTTATCAGTGAGAGAAAAGAGTGGAGATTTAACATGCTGTTTGCTTTAGAAATGGCGTATTCCCTCAAGGTAGCTACCTAAGTGGCAAACACACACTTCAGCAGCAATATGTGTCATCCAGTTTGGTTTTTAAGTGAGACATGTGGGGCAAAATGTGATACAAAGAGAAGAAATTGTCATATTAAATAAACAGACTGTGGTTTGAGCTCAACCAACTAGTTTCTCAAAACTCATAATGGGTAGAAGAAAGGGTCTCCAATAGAAGGCTCAGATCCCAAAACAACCAGGGGAGATTTTGTACTGAAATAAAGGCTTGATTTTTGGACATTTTCCTTCAGTATTTGATGTAATTGTAGTTCTTGGAATCAATGTGAAACAAAGTAATATTATTCCTGAATTTGATATTGAGCAAAAATAGCCTTCTTTTATTATTTTTTTTAATCCCATATCTTTTTTTTTAATAAATCACACTTTTTAATTTTTTTTCTTTCTTTTTTTTTTTTTTTTTTTTACAGAGCATGACAGGTTTTCATGTGCAATCATGTTGCTTATTTCATAGCTGAGGAGAGTTACTGTCCTCTTACCATTAACCCCAAGAGACAGGACCTGAGAAACTTTGACCCAGTTTACAGGAACTGCTCGGTCTGCACTTATTAGCTTTTCTGCCCCTGAATTCCATTGCTTTGATGGTTAACAGAGTTGAGGAAACGTGTTGTTTTCTCTCTCCGTAGGGTGGCGAGAGCTCTTACACAGTTGCTTCTCTGCCTTTGAAACTCACCTCATCCTGTCATTGCACTCCAGTATAGCTAGATTGTTGCTACATTATACTTTGTGTTTGTTTTGGATGTTTGTGCAGAAAAGATGGAACTCACTGAACTGTATTAGTATATACAATCATGCATGATTAGTACTGGCTTATTGCTGGATGCTAGATGTAGATTTGTACTTGTTTATTTTATAATAGCTGCTGACAGAATGCTTGGCAGTGGTTGCCATGGTTATTTTGACGGTACCACTAAACCAGATGCTCAAGATATGTTACTGTAGAAATTTCATTTCATTTTTAAAACAAATTATCACTGAACCAAGATGTAATCCACATATGGAAGTACTTTTGATTGCAATGGCATGGAAAGGACAAGTTTCTTTGTCCCAGTGTAATGGCTTAGAATAACAGCATAGTAATTTTGCTCTTATTTTTCCTTTTCATTCTCTTCTATCCTATTTATTATTTCATTTTGGAAGATTTCCAGCCACAGTCTGGCCTCCTGTATGAAAAATCTTTCCATCTACCCCCTCTGAGCACAGTCGAGGCCAGCAAACAGTATGAAGCTTCACCGCCGCTATAGAGCGCCGGTGCACCGGGGCCGCCTAAATCTACAAAACACGAGTGCTGGCGCGAGGCAGTGCTTTTGATCTGCAGCTAATCTCAGTTGCCTGTCTCCCCTCTGATCATGTCTGAATAAGAATGAGTCGGGGGTGATCCTGGAGGCACAAAGAGCTTTAGATGCTGCTGCTCCTCTCCTCAGTTCTATCGTGTAGTGTGGGCCTGGTCGCTAGGCCTCACTATCACACATCAGAGCTGGGGTTCCTGCATTTAGATGCACATTATATTTCTCTCCGTTAGAGTTTCTTCACATTGAGATGTTATCAGCTGCTTGTTGAGAGTGTGGGAGAAGTTGCATAGTGGTGCTGAGTGATCTTTAATTGTCAAGGGAGTTGGCTGAGGTCATCTGCTGCAGGAGGGACTTCTGCTGTGTAATGGTTACTATGCAAACTGGAAAAAGTGATGAATTCTGGCTTTTCTGCTATAGCTGATTGCATTGCACTATTCAGATGAGAACCTGTTACTATCAGTAAAATGATGATTGATCAAATCTCTGTGACGTGAAATAAAATATTGTTCAGATATCACTGGTAAGAGTTAGCAGGCATCAATGGCCATTGACTTAAAGTATTTCATATACAAGTATTTCATGCCCAAGTAAAATTAATCAAAACATGATCAAAACATATTCAGTACAGAACAGTTTTATACTGTATAAACATGTATCAAAAATTACCTTTTGGCTAATTTAGGTTTACAATGTAATATAGTGGTACTTTCATCTTTGATCATGGAACTTGGGGGGATGTGGTATCTTTTCCATTCCTTAACTCTAATAGTGTGTCAGACAGCTTTTGCACCACTTCAGGAAACACTGGTGGGCACCACTTGAAGGGAGACAGAGAAATATAACATTGGCATCTCCCCTTTATGGGCATAATTAGAAAATGGGCAGCAAGAAACAATGAAATAACTGTGCCTGTGCTGGAGCAGCTTGCAGGGAATTACTTTCCAACCATTCAAAAGGAGGAAAAATCATTAGCAGTAAGTGAGTTTTTTTCCCCCCTCACATGAAGGAATCTAGTAGAGACAAAGAGAACTTTGAGCCTCTGATATACAGACAGACGACAGTGTCACAATTACTTTTCAGAATGCTATAGCATAGAGAAAAGATGGAAATGAAAAGACAGGGAGAGGACGTGCCAGTGTCAGAGATGAGATTAAAAGGAACAAATTTGAAATAAACCGTTGAAATGTTTGTGTGAGGGTTATTGATGATGAATATTTAATCTCTGTTAAATAAACAATTTCCTTCAATGAATAGATGAATCATAGTTCCTGTAAATGAATATATTACATTATCTACCAAGTTGGAAATATGAAGGGTTAAATGTTATTGCTGAATTTTGTATGTCCAGTTGACACGTGGTAAAACTGCTTCATTTTGTGCCAAGAAGGATGTAGAGCTCCCCTACAGGCAGCACATGTAATTACACGTGTTCTAATCCACCTACAAAGCACATTGAGCTGATCGTATATAGTGGGTTTGGGGACTCATGAAGACCTTATACACAAAGTAACATAAATGACATACCAGTAAATGACATGAATGCAGTCGCGACAGCTTCCTCAAGCCATATACTTGCAAATGTATATCTAGTTGCCACACTAGTGTAGTAACATGTTAAAGTTGACTATAGTTCTTTCTCTTAGCAGTTTAAATATTATTTAGGTGGTTCTGCTAAGAAAAATAATTATCAATCATTAAGTTAAGGCAATATTGTCTCATATTTTATTTTAACTTGATTCATATAGGAGGAAAATATATACATTCAAGATTCCCAACTACCAGATCAATAATCATTTGAATAATTTGACTCAGTGTATGTCATGTACTTTAACTATAAAAAGTTCCATATATTCAGCACAAAAATTGATATGAATTTGTGTGCATGTGTGTGACCTCATGCATCTGTATTGATGATAGTATCACAAAGTGAAGCAACAGGTCTGATCATCAGCCACCCAGCAGTCAGCTCAGTCACAGGACCATGGGGCTTTTCCTATGATGTAACTGGAGCATCAGGCAGAACAAAGGGAGAGCTTGTTGTTCAGCTTGTGCCTCATCCATAATGCATAAAAGGTGTACAGACAGAATACTGTTGGTTAAACACGACACATGCAAATCAGCAATGCTGTCTTTCGCTTGGCGCTCCTCAGTAAGGGGTCGTTATGTAGCCATTAAAGTGTCACAAGCCTTCTGACTTTGTTATTTTTGTATTTAAGTCTGTTTTGTATGATTTTATCCAATAGGTGCTGTTCTGAAACTGACCTGTAAGGACAAGCAAGTATTAGGAAATAGTTCTGTGAATTTCTTCCTGGCCAAGTAGAGCTAACGGCCAAACCTCATAGAAAAATGGTCTTATTGAAATGAACGCTCTCTGCGGTTTCACTGAAAAATGAGTCATACCATTATGGAACCGAGACAGAACTTTTCTTTTTTGATTAAATTTTCAAACTGTGAAAAGCTAAGATAAAATTGAGATGTTCTATAAAGATGCTTTTAAATCTTTATACAATGACAGGAAGAAAAAAAGAAAAGAGAAAACTGTTTTTATTTTCATCTCAAGTGTTAGACTGTACCTACTAAACTGTCATTCAAATATTGGCTGAAAATAATTACACAGTAATATAATATGTTATGAAAGTAAATACCTCAAGGTGCTCACACACATATATGGCCTTTACTGTAAACACTTTAAACATATTGTATAAATATAATATCTGCAAGCTAAATTTAGGTAGAGGAATGTTGCTTTTATATTGCAAGGAAAGCTCATTTGAATGTACAAATAAATATCGCCAGAATCATGAATTTCATCTTTTATTTAACAATATTGGGATAATTCAGTTAATTAAAAAATGATTTTCTCACCTTTGCATCTGTAATTATACTGTATAGTTGTACAATCCTACGACTATAATTACTGATGATATTACCCTCTGATTTCCATTATAAACCTTATTAATAATGAGCTCCAGATCATGTGTAATATTATGCTTTGGATGACTTACTCAAAGACCAAATGCAGATCAGCAGGTCTCTCATTTCTCCTACAAAGACAGGATGGCTTCAACAAATTCCCTAAAATCAGAAACCCAGATCAGGCTGTTCAAGACCTGCGCTATATGCCTAAAAGGAGTATACCAGTGATTTTGCATGTTTGAGCCCAATAAATACAACCCACATACACATTGTTACTGCCAAGCGTCTTCCAAAATATACTGTCGGCGCGGTAAATTTTAGATTCACTTTTCTTTCCAGATTGCCACTGATTTCAGTTCATTCCAGTATGCTACAAAAAAAAAAAAAANAAAAAAAAAAAAAAAGAAAAAAAAAATCAACTTGTAGAGACTTGAAATGTGCTGGAGATAGTTAACCAGTCACAGCAAACCATATGCCATTATTATTTTTTGTCGAAGTTACTTAATTTAACCGATCCAAAATGGAAATACATGCAAATATAGTCCCAGGAGAAATTAAAACAAGAAAACATTGAATTTTAAGGTGGGCGCATCACCTGAACATTTGATTTTGAAAGATGGGATTTGGCAAAATAACAGGAAAGGTAAAATACATTTTTATGTTTTGGAAAATGGTTGGCAGTAACTTAACGTGTATGTGGATAGCATTTATTGGGCTTGAACATGCAAAATCACATGGTCCTTTTAAAAAATGTAACACGTGGACTAGTTTGTGTTATCGAGTAGCCACAGCTACAACAAAACTGCATTTTCTTTATACATTTTAACCATGATTGTTATAATGATTTTTTGTAAATTATTGTTTTAGTTAAAGGCCTCAGCACTGATTTAATACTTACATGATGTTTTTAATTTTAGAAGCTTTTCAATTTGAAATCTTCAAATTCTAGTGAAAAAGTTAAATGCCTGTCACTTTTATTAAAATTGCTCTGCCAAATTTGACACTTATGGAAAGGGGAATGGTGTATCCGGTAGCTTTGATTTGACAGACCAGCAAGACAGACACATATACACTCTCTCACACACACACACATCAGCAGAACAAAGATCTGTACGCAGCTGAGCCAGGGAGTTGCATTGGCCTGCAGGTCTCTCCATACCCCCGTGAAGCATTTGGTCGTCGCATCATGTAGCATCAATCAAATTCATTAGGGACTGAAGACATGGAGAATTCCTGAAGGTGGTAAATACCAGTTAAAGCTGGAAGCATCTTCAGACATATCTGACAAACAATAAAACACTGCGTAGTCTTCTGCATTAGCCA
Source organism: Lucifuga dentata (assembly GCA_014773175.1). Taxonomy (NCBI): domain Eukaryota; kingdom Metazoa; phylum Chordata; class Actinopteri; order Ophidiiformes; family Bythitidae; genus Lucifuga; species Lucifuga dentata. The sequence continues at coordinate 81,028 of VXCM01000825.1, forward strand.
GCTAATTCTCAGGAGCGGTGAGGCAGAGTGCTTGACAACATCATCTACTGTGACAGGCAGATTGTGTTTTCACGTGAGCATGATCGACAACAGATTGCTCCGAGGCCGGGCTGTTCCTGTTTGCCCTGGAAATGTGTTTGTGTTTATATTCTGCTTAAGAGATGCATTCCTTTCTTTCTCCCTCCGTTACAAAAAACATACATTTTCACGCGAGCTGTTCCATGTGTGTATGAGTGTGTCACATGCTGTGAAGTGCCTGCCAGGAGGGGCTTAAGAAACAATCCAAGCGAGATCAATATCAGCAAACCGCACTTATGTGTTTGACTTAACATCCAGTTGCAGTTTCCCCCTTCTCTTTTTATGCGCAGCTGATGCCAAACCTCATGAAATTGCATTTGCCCAAAAGCTTAAACTGTGTGTGTGTGTGTGTGTGTGTGTGTGTGTGTGTGTGTGTGTGTGTGTGTGTGTGTGTACATGCTGTGACATATTTGAAATTACATAATTGTTTTGGCAAACTGTTGATTTTTCTTCACCAGTCTTTGATTAGACTGTCAACCCCCACTTACATGCACATACACACACACACACATGCACACACCTGAAAATACCAGGGAGAGACGATGGTTTCTGGGGCAGGAAGGAAAAGTTTCAGATAGCAACAAACTAATAATTGAGTTAATTTTAATATGGAGAAAGTAATTTGGCTATAATGTCTCCTTCTAAAAATCTATATAAAAACTCAACACCTATAATATTCTCAGCAATTATTGTGACAAAAATACAATCAGCATGTTTGCAAGCACTTCAACACTTACCTATCGCTTAAGTAACTCTCAAACTAAATGTACAGTATGAGGTGTAAAGGCAGAATGTGACTCCACTGTGGTTCTAATGCAATTTAGCTACAGACCATCAGTGTGTAGTCTCAAATCAAACAGAGCAAAATATACAGTAGGCCTTCCCTGCTTTGCATCAAACCAGCATAGAATGAGCCTGTTAGTATGCCTTTGCTATAAGTTTATCCCTGTAGACAAATCAGACAGTCATTTATGAATATGCATGAGCTGGTGTTTGCCTTCTTTAACAGTTTTCACAATTCAAATCTATTTTTTGCACACCTCCCCCATTTGTTTATCTATATTTTATATTGCCATTAGACACACACTCACTCCACACACATATGCATACGGTACACACACGAACACACAGATATTAACATAGATCCTGCAGACTAAGTGCAGCATGCATACATGTAGATTGCATGCAAACTGGCAGGTTCACTCTTCTTCATGTGATTCACTATTTTACTTTTTCTTCCAGGTGCCAACCAAAGACAACCTCAAGCATCGGACCTCTCCCATGAATGAATGACTGACAGCAAAGAAAGCTACAAAACTAAGGGCGCGAAGGCTCAAGACAGCAGACAAGGGATCACTGAATGTACGTATGATCTGTCTCCCATAGGGGTCCATTAATTCAGACTTATAGTGCATGATATAATGTCCCAGCTAAATTGCCATTAGAAAAGATGTATCATCATTTTACAGACAGTAACCCATCACATGAACACAATCGTCTCTCTAGTCAGTGACACATTTCATGCAAAATGCCAAAAGCATACTCTAGCAGGGCTGAATGGGAGAAATCATATATATTAAGCTTGTCATTTCTATATATTCAGTGTTCCATTCTCCCTGATATCTGATGCCATTGTTATCTGCCATGTAGCATTTATGAACCCACTGTGTCTAACAGACTACACCTTATTGATTATTATGAGGTTCTGGGGGCCAGAGGAAATGCTATTAAAGATTAAAGGGTCAGTTGATGTGAAGGTGGTATCCTGAGTCATCAGACACCACCGGGTTCAGTTACAAGCTGTAATGTCCGCCAGTCAAGCAGATTAGCCAGCTTGATTTATTTATTAACTGATTTCATGTCCCGCCATTTCCTACCCCAACTGACTAGCTTCATACACAGCTTACAGGTGAATTTCAAGGGAATGAGAAACTGGGAGTTCCACTTGATGTCCACTTCAAAGTGACAGGCCTGCACTGTAAAGCTGAGCTAATAAAGGATGTGATATTCCTATCTTCATTAGCTAAAAAAAAAAAAAAAAAAANAAAAAAAAAAAAAAAAAAGCTGATGAAGTAGGTTAGACCAATACATTAATTTGCTGGGCACTGTCTTCCATTGCCATTACAATAAAGGTGAGGATATAATTTTACCTAGCAGCTCAACAGAGGCGGCAGACTGTTTTCACACTAACAAGAACAAATTTCAATGGGAAACACTGAGGGCCTTCAACTGCTTCAGTTTCTTTGGAACGACATTTGTTAAACTATAAATAGCTGCTCAAAACTTTGACCATCTAAAAATGCACTGATCCAAACCAAAGATGATATATTTCTGTTTACTAGGAGTTGCTGGTGACAATTCAAGAGTCAGACCTGGCAGCATAGTTCATTAGAGTGTAAAAGGCAATTCATTCAAGAAAACCATGCAAGAATTGTCAAACTGATACAGCATCCATATAATGTGAGTATAATAGAGCTGTGGTATTACAAGGCCTATCTGGGATTCATCTCGGTGCAGAAAGCCATCGCGCTGCCTGTCTGCGTCTTATCTGAAGTGGCAAACTTGCTGTTCTAATTGTTATCTTCACACTAATAGAGTGGATGTTTTGAAATCATTTGGCTGGATGGATAAAGGCTTAGTAATTCCCTCGTGCTTACTGTCTGTGTCAGGGCTTATCTTTTGGAGATATAGCTGGGTCCTGGAGGGTGATTGGTGGCTGGAGGTGGAAAGTTTGTGGCAACTGAGAAAAGACATTCATGGAAGAAATCTGTTGAAATTTGTTAACTGTGTTATTTGGAGGTTACTAAATAAAGATCAGTCAGTTGATCCTTGTCATCAAATTGCAAAAAAGGTCTTAAAATCTTAATTTTATGTAAATTAGGGATAGGACAAATGTGTTAGTGGGGTGAGTGGATTCCATTTTTCCAAATCTTTTATTATTTAATGTTTATTTTTCCTCAAGTGATATTTTCTAGGATGATTTGCCTTATTCTGCCTTTTCTAAGAGATACAATGTCTCAAAACTCCTGCAATACGTGGAATGGTGTGTTTCTTAAATGAGACTCGCACTTAAGTTGCAGAAATGAGTCTGTGAAAACAAAAACAGCAACTTATGCGCCTCAGATGTAGCTGTGCGTGGATGCTTAACGTGTTCTCCGTGGGTTCATTACTTAAAGCACACAATCCCCATCATCTTCCTCTAGCGGTCCTCTCTGAGCGGTTACAGCGCGTCCACTCCACCGATAATAAAGCATTAACACCCGAGCCTCTTTCATTAAAGTAGCGTTGAGAAATGTGAGCCCGCCCCCTTACAGGAGTCAAAAAAGGAGGAAAAAAAATCGATTATTTCTCCTCGCACTGGGAGAGGAGAGGGTTTAGGGAAAGACTCGGTCAGGATTGTGGGAAGGAACAGAAACAGGCGCTCAACATCCCCGTCACCATCAGATCCAGACCAGTACCACCAACATCTCGATCTCCATTCTCCATCTCCACACCAACGCCGCCGGTATACCGCTCCACCGGGTCCCGCTCCGCTCACACCGGCACCACTCAGANAGAGAGAGAGAGAGAGAGAGAGAGAGAGAGAGAGTTTTACATGACATTATAGAGACTCGCAGCACGTACTGTACGTTACTTTTTTTCCTCGCGGCTGCGTCCTCTGTAAGTTGCGCTCGTGGATTTTAAGTGCGTCTTGGCGAAGTCCGTCCACATCCAGCAGCGGCTTCAACCTTCCTGTCAATCGGCCGGACCAAAAACCGGCGGACTGCTTGTTGTCTCTCTCACTTCACCCGGAGAAGATTTCATTAGAAATAAAGTAAGTAACCCACCGCGCATCACTCATCCAGAAGACGTCATATGATCTTTATTTTTAATCTTCCAAAGAGAAAGTTGAGGACGATTCTAACGCAACAAAGTACAGTAACTGCGTCTATTGATTTGCTGTGACCCCGATCGACTTATGTCAGCGACAGTTGTGTCATATAATTACAGTCTGACATCAAATAGCTGTTTATGGTCTATTAGTTGGAGTCGAGATCTGTCTCATGTTTTAGGTTTCTCGTGTTAGTCTTGTGTCGACCTTGTAGCTGCAGCTTTCTCATGTCCACATGCAGGCGCACAGTCCTAAAGCCATGAGGGGCTGAAGCCCTTAATACAAGACACTCTGCCCCTAATATGTTCCTGTCACAGAAGACAAAAAAAGTTAGTGTATCGTTTAGTATTGTATAACTTTTATCTGCCTAATAATCTAAAGGGAAACTTAAAAACTCAGCCTAAAAAAAAAAAAAAAAAAAAAAAAAAATGCAATTTAAAAGTTGTTAATTTCAAACCATTCGGTCATAAGAGATGCAACGTCTCAAAATTATTTTTTATTAAACACTTACAGCATGACGTTAAGATGCTTTTATTGTACTTTTAAAGCAGTAGATCAGATATGAGGTGTGCAGATGAACCATAATATATAGTGCTATTATTCATATACTGCTATCATAAATATAGATAGAAAAGCAAGCATTAAATCATCTAAAACCTATAGTACATGGCTGATACAGTGTAACATAAATTCATGCAGACCAGACACACAAGATAATAAACTATAAATAAACACTTTAGGGAAGGTTTGGCATATTCGGGCTCAGTTTCAGTCATGTTAATTTTCATCCATGTGACTTTGTGACTGAGATTGTTTAGACTAATTTTAGGTAGAGAAGAATTTATTTATAGGACAAGTTTTGTTCAGCCTCCTTGTCAATTGAACCTGTTGCAGTGAGGATTAATAATGACAACATAATTAACCTGTGACAACTTTCACAGATTACAACTTTAGAAATAAAATTGTTTTTATTTGTTTTATATTCAAAGTGTGGATATTAGGTCTATTTAAAATTTTAAATTGCCACAACACATTTTTTTTTTTAAATTTTTTTTATTTAGGCCGATTGTGGAGCTGACTAAATTGACTTATTCAGAACAATAAAGTACAACTTAACACCCATATTGCTTTAAGTCAGACATCATACAGTATTACAGTAATTTTACCGCTTAAACAGAAAAGTGGAAGTTCTGCCCACAGTTTTTAAAAATGCTGTGGAGGGGAAATAAAGTTGAAATTTCACAAAATTAAGAAAATGTTATTATATCACAGTACATTTAAAAATATGAGGTACAGTATATTAATGGGATATTGTGAAGTACTCTAGAAATGTACATTTAAAATGGTAAAGTGTTGCTGTCTGCTACGATACGTCTTAAGTTGAAGCTTAGTACATAAATTCAGTCAATCATTGCTTGATTGCCTTTTTCAGTTATTTATTCCTAAAAAAATAGATATACAACATTTGAGAAAAATGTTAAAATTTCACGTGATGTCCTTTTACTTTTAATAATTTGTTATTCTGTGTTGTATAATTGTCTAAGTCATTTTAAAAAAAAATCCAGAAACATTAGGGGGTGTTCACTCTCGTGCCCATCATCAATGAAGTTGTTCTGTGTGGCCTGTCTGGCCTGTTGCTCTCTTGGGATTTAGTGTGAGGTTAATCCGCTCAGAGGAAGGTGAGCGCTCGCATGTGGACTCACGATTACACACAGAGGACTCTGACAGCCAAGCTCTGTAATCTCAGAGACCCTGTGCAAACACACACATGAATACACACATGCACACACACACATGCAAGTAAATGCATAGACAAAAGCATGATCCTTCCCTTCACAGACACACACACATGCACACACCAACACCCACGCTCTGTCTAGCCTGTGTTGCTTTGTTTCACTTATTCTCCTAAGACCTCTCCCTCTTGACAAATCATTTGGGATTTTGGACACTGATTCACAAAACCAACAGTGACAACACACTTTTACCCTTCTCACAGAAAGGATTAGAAGGTCACGTGCCTGTGATTGGCCAGGGCATTGAGCCGATTGTCAGGGCACTTTGCCGTACACCGGGGACTCAGTAAAGCTTTAGTTAAGTGAAGGGAAGGGACACATTGTGTAGCATGCTCAGGATTTTATCATGTGTTTAAAAAGATGCTCAGACAAAGGCAGCATGGGAGGGACTGTTTACCTTTAATCCTAAATTTCCAATACAATGCCTATAAATGTGTGAATGCTTCCTTTCATTGGTAGGCTGAAAGAAGCAGAATCTGAAAGTAGGGAAATCTGTCGTAGGTTTTGCTGTAAAATATGTTTTATCAAGTTTACATCTTAAAAAAGGCGAGGAAAAGTCCACCACTGTGCTGCCTCAGACCAAAGATGTTTAAAACTGTACACAAGGCACATTTCAAGAATCCCTCCATATGGAAAACCAGATCTACAAAAACATTATTCTTAATGGAAACATCAGAAGCATTTATGTTTAAGCAAATAATTTAATAGCCCCAGTTGCTATGCTTTAAAGTTTTTCATGTGTTTTGGAAGATGTTTGCAGAGTTTGCCCAGTTAAACATCAGTAAAATGCTCATTTGCAGATTGCAGGTTGGATAGATCTGGTGGTAGGTATTGAAGTACTTTAATTGGACTTCATGCCCTTTGGCTCAAACGAGAGGGTAATATACGAGTCAGTCTGAGAGAAATATATTTACCTCATATGAAAGGAGTGTATAATATCTTAAGCCATCAAGAGACACTTGGTATACTCTAAGTAATGCAGTGTTTTTTGGTTAACGTCCTCACAAGTAAATGTTATGGAGCACAGCTGAATTTCAAATCTGATCCCATGTGAGATAAATCCTTTTTTTACTGATAAACTTTTGCTTAGAATACCTAGTGTCTTGCCTGTGTGTGTGTGTGTGTAAGCAGATGAAAATACTTAGCTTTTATGGTAAGTTAAGGGCTGGTTGTAGTTTTAACTCTTATTTATTGCATAAGGCAGGTGTTCCCTTTTCTCCTACATGGAAGGAAAAGTCTTTTTTAAATTTTATACATTTTTATAGTACTAATGAAAAGCATTGGGCCTGACCTCACCATGTGTTTATTTAAAAAACATTTCCCTTTGTGTATGTTCAAAATGTTCACCCTGGTGCTTCTTTGCCTAACGAGTCCTTCCTGTGTGTCTTTATAAGAGCTGCAATTCCTCATAAAACTTAAGAAAATAATCTCAAGTATAAACACGGTCCTTGAGTGGTTTATGGTGGATTTGAATGCATATATTTGAATATGTCCTGGTTTTGCATAATGATGTAAAGTCTTCTTCTGTCTCTATCCAGTAATTAGCGGTGACGTTCAGCAACTTTCTCTGTGTGCTGTAAGTGGATGGGGGTGTGTGGGGTTTGTTCACTTGGGTGTTAAAGATCACAGAGGAATATATCCGTCTTTGATGTTTAATTGTATTGTAAAACACACTTTAGAATATTTCTGCATAAAGCAGACTTCTGGCTGTGCTGTGCTTTGTGTTTGCTGTTTCTTTGTGTGTTTCTCTGTCAGTGTGTGCATGTACTTGTGTGTCTGGGAGGTGTGTGCGCGATCAAGTTTGTGTCTTGTCTGTCTGTGTGTCAGAGTGTTTGTGCTTTTGTGTCACTTTTGTGGAGGTTGTTGCTGGATGTTGCTGTGTGCATCCACATGAAAAAAAATGTGTATTTCTTCTTTTGTGTTATTCTTGCACTGAAGAGGGAAGGATTTGATGTCTGAGGTGTGATGGAGTGGTCTGGAAAACAGTGTCGGTGTGAGGGCTGAAAAGGCAAACTGGGGGGAGAGAGAGAGAGAGAGAGAGAGTTAGGTAACCATTACAAAGTGATGCTGTCGTGATGCCGTGCTTAACGGCCAGTGATCTATGAACAGGATGTCCTGCCTTCTTCTTCTTCTTCTTCTTCTTCTTCTTCTTCTTCTTCTTCTTCTTCTTCCTGTTTCCTATTTCCTGCCTGACCTGTTGGTCATTATGGCAGCGGCTGCCTGCTGGGTGGTCTGTACTCAGCAGTATTGACCACACAATCACATCATGAGCCGCAGCCCACCTAAAGAGACACCTGAAACACCTCACCATACTTGAGGCCTGCTCCCTGAAATATTTGGACAGGGAGAAAGTCTTGGAAGGCGAGAAGGCAGAAGGAGTGCAAGGAGGACTGTGAATGATAAGATAAAGAGAAACATTTAAAAAAAAAAAAAGAGCAGATGTTGTATTTTTTTGTTTAAACATTGGATAGTTCAGTTCAGGCTGAATGATACAGCGTCCAGGCTCTTAAAAATGAGAGTTAGCACATATATCTAACATTTTAAAGAGTAAATTCTCTCTCCTAACAGACATTTACTGAGTTGTGAGAATTTTCATTTTTATTTGCTATCAGTGTAACACAGACAAATCCATGGAGCTTTCTCGCATGGAGCCGAGTCTCTAATACCAAATACACTCTGCAGCTATATTACCTGGCCTAAACATACGTCCAGAATTAAATGGGAATCCTTTTTAGGGGGTTAGAGTGAGGGATAACTGCCTAAACCTGGTGGCAGAAAGCATGTTCCATGATAAAATACAATACCTGACCTGTGCCTATTAAAGGGCAACCCCTCCTCCCAAATATGTTTTCAGAGGACACCCCCTCTCATTCTTTGATGTGGCATGTATTTGGACAACACCCAGTTACCAAAAAAAAAAGGGGTGTATATAAAGAGAGAGACAGAGAAAGAGAGGGAGTGAGAAAATGAAGAAATATTTTCCAGTGGCCGTAATTTATCTTTGTCACGGCTGCAACATAGCCGAGTCATTCTGCAACATGGTCCGGTGAGACGCACAGAGGAAGCTCTGTGCCTCGGCCTCACACAAGCTCACATCCATCTGAAACTCCTGCTCATTCGGCTGCCACAATCTGCACTGCTGCTGCCGCCGCTGCTCCCATCCTCACTGCCGAGCTTCACATTGCTACCGGGTNCAATCTGCACTGCTGCTGCCGCCGCTGCTCCCATCCTCACTGCCGAGCTTCACATTGCTACCGGGTATTTTTAGCAGATCTTGTGTTCACAAAGATTCAGAGGAATAAGGTCTCAAATTTTACCCAGTCAGGCTTTTGTGTGATGTCCTCCTTGTAATGAAACATTGTCATGCTGAATTTCCATTATCAGACAGTCTGATTGATGTATCTATCTCTTTTCTCTGCTCTAAAGAAGAATATTAGTCTCAAACGTGACACTTATTTTTCTCCGTACTTATGCCGAGACACATACACAGTATTGGGCATATTCACTAACATCAGAAGGTTTGCTGTTCAACTCTGTGGGGACCATTCTGTTGAAAATGCTGTTAACATTGTCTAAGTTGAGAAGAAGGTACACAGAAGTCCATACTCAGAGCGCTCCCTCTTCCACAGAGCACACAACTTAACCAGGCAGTATCCTGCCAAAGTCCACACCAGTGTTCCTTTCCACTGTCATCTGTGCCGTTCCCACACAGAGGGCCAGCCTGCGAGAACATGTAGCTCAGGACTTTCTTAAACACTTGAAGTGTCCGATTGAAAAATGAATGAGACAAAGACTAGGAGAGAGAAAAGGGGGTGAAACAGAAAAAGAATGAAAGTATTCGGTTAAGATTGTCTTTGAATGGTTTAATACTTTTCAGCGAAGTGAATTTGCAGTGAAATGCATTGAAGTGAGTGCTAAAGCCAGCTCCAAGTGTTAGATGTGGAAAAAAAATAATTTTGTTAAAAGTGAATTGCTGTCACTTGCAACTCTAAATTTGGGTATTTTTGTTTACACATAACACACAATGGTATACAGTCTTCACGAAGTGCCACAAGGACAGAGAACAAACCAACACCTTGCACACTTTTCTTTCTTTTCCTCTCTCTCTTTCTCTCTCTCTTTGTCAATTTTTTTTAACAATTTTTCGGCCCAGCTCCTTCTGCCCTGTGATATATGGCTTTTCTTACAGTGGCTCTTCCAAAGTGCAGCTCATGATGTCATTAATTTTGTTCATGCTTTATGGATGCTCTGTCTGGGAAAAAGGAGAGAAAGGAAGAGAGCCGATGTGAGGAGAAAGGGAGAGAGACAGAGAGAGAGAGAGAGAGAGAGAGAGAGAGAGAGCAGGCAGAGTGAGAGAAAGAGAGAGGAGGAGAGATGGTGTTGCGGAAGGAGATTTTCAGCGCAGTTGCATGTATAATGAATGAGGGGGCACTTTGTTTGAAACTCCAGCCCGACGCTTCACTTCAAGGTTTGCTGGGCAGAGTGGGGCCTTGTGATCTCATACCAGCCACTCTCTTTATCCTGCCAATAGATGCTTTCACCTGGCACTGTGGTTCGACCCAGTGGAAAAACAAATAACCTTGTGTGTGTAAGACAGAGAGAGAGAGAGAGACAATGGAACAAGGGCTGGGTGGAAAGGGTGAGGAGTGGGTGACAGGGGAAAGAGGTGAGTTTGTATAACAGCGGCAGTGCAATGACGCCCAGACGATACCGAGGAGAATACTGGCACCCAGCCCACACTTCCTAAATAGTGCTCTCTACAGAAATAGCTCAGCCTTGATATTGACTTTTGTCTGCAGGGTGTGTGTGTGTGTGTGTGTGTGAGTGAAAGAGAGAGAGTGTGTGTTGAGCGTGCGTGCGCATGTGCGTGAATATATGTACATTTAAGCATCAACGCTGAGAGAAAGCGATTATTTTATTGTTTGCCTTGCTCGTTTTTTCACTTTTGTGGTCATTCGTGAATGCAGGACATTGTGTAGATTCATCATTTTCCGCTCCTGGTGTATCTTTGTGTTTAAAGAAGAGAGACGCCTTTATTATTCGGGATAAAAATGGCCTCCGTCTTATTTTTGGCCCTGCGCTGGACTCATGGTTTTATAAATAGCTGAGGAAGTGTGGGGGATACCTGTCGTGGCTCCAGCCTCCCTCCAGCAGAGTCCTGGTACCTCCACGTCACATCCCTCCACCACTAGCCCACTCCGGGCTATGACCCAGCAACCCCCTCCGGGTTTGAGAAAACAGGATGGGACTCAAATTGAGGGTGTGAGAAAATAAGTCTCTTGTCTAAAACACAAAAGGCCTTCTCAGTTCTGTATGAAGCGCTTATGCCTACACTGTCAGATTCTGTTAAAATACAGATTAAAAATAATAATAATAATAATGAGCATAAAACAAGGCTGGAAGATGAGTGTCAAGATGACACCGTAAGAGAATTTCTTCAAAATGGTGACCACGTTTTTGCGACACTTAGGTTATGAGTGTAAGGTCATAGGGTGGTTTTCTCTCCTCTTTGCCATCTGTATGTTGAGGTACCTTGTTAATTTCATTTCTGTGTCTCAGGCATATGCCATGTGAACAGCCCTGAGAGTGTTAACTTTCTCTCTTTGCCTCACTTCTATACACTGTTTCTCTCACACTCTGCTCGCACTTTCTTACGGGTTGATCTGGCTCCATGTTTCTGAGGGTAATGAGGGTTCTGGAATGACAGAGCAGTCAGTAAAAAAAAAAAAAAATAGTGTGAACAAACGATGGCACTACCGATAATGATGTTAAAATGAGAGTAGGACTGAATTATGATAGGCTGTTGATACTTTTTTATGACAGTTACTATAGTATTTCATAAACACATTGAAACATATTTTAATATCTTATGAAAACGAATAGCATAGCCTCTACACTCCATCTAATTATGTGGTCTTGAATCAATATTATCTTCTCAAGATGCTCTTTATCAGTTAAACCGTCATTCAGCACACATATTTGAGCCTGTCTAGTAGAAACTGGAGAAACAGTACATGTGCGAATCCTGTAATTCTATTATGCACGAGCATCATCCTCGCCATCCCAGCCCAGGGTGCCAGCCTCTAAATGAGTGGCACTCTGCATCTTTGCCCTCGTAATAGTGGTCCAATAATCATATTTTGAGAGAGAGAGAGAGAGAGAGAGAGAAAAGAGAGAGAGGTCTTTGAAAAGCTTTACTGCCCTTGGTGGATTGTCTCTACGCAGCAAAAGAGAAATCATTTCTTTTTTTCTGAATGTGCTTTTTTCCCATCTCTGTGAAGGGAATTGTGCTGCCTGTTATTAATGTGCTTTTGACAGCTTAATTTGATAAGCGGGCTACTTGTTAAAGAAGCCTTGGATTGTTCTCATAGAAAGAACATGCTTTTTTTTTTCCCTCCCATGTTCTTCAAAATACTGCCGCACAGTCTGTCGATGACCCAGTTCTGAGAGATGGTCGAAAACAAGGAAGAGCAGTTCAAAATCCACAGGGAGAAGGAAGGAGAGAAGGAGGGAAAGGCAAGAGGGTAGTGAGGGTGGGAGAGAGACAGAGAATGATAAAGCGAGAAGGGAGACTATAAGTAAGAAAGGCACTTGTGGGAAGTTAACTCAAATGCTTTTCTTTCTTCTGTCTCCCTCCTTCCCTTCCATCCAATCTCTGCCTCCTCCTCCTCCTCCTCTTCCTCATTTTTCTCCTCCTGCATTGAGCAGTCTACCTTCTTCTTCCCTGTAGTGTAATCGGAAGAGAAACGCTGGGAACGATAACGGGGATTAGCTTCCAATGGTTAAGTATACGTGTAATGAGTTGTTTATTTGGGATAATGCACAGTAGGTATAGCAGAAATCCAGAGCTGCCCTCACCTCCCACCTCCTCCTCCTCCTCCTCCTCCTCCTCCTCCATGCACATAGACACATACATACCGAAATATGTACATGTAACACATTCAGTTACACTGTTCTTTACATGCAGTATACACACGCACAGGTATGGAAACATGCATTTATTCAGCTGCTTACCTTTCTTAGACACACACACACACACACATATGCATACAAATTCCCACGCACAGCTGCGATACAGGTCACTTGCTGTAGGCTGGGGGTTTGGACAGTGGGAGAGAGGGAAGTTTGGAGGAGTTGGAGGGGTGGGGTTAAATGTGTGTTGTGTGTGCGTGTGCGTGTGTGTACGAGGGATGGGGTTGGAGGGGTAGTAATTTTCTCATACCATTCTCTGGGTCATAAGGCCTGGGGATTTTTCTCAGGGTGAGGAGAAAGGAAAAATGTTATGATATGAGAAAAAATGAAGGGAAGGAATTGAAAGAAGGAAAAGGGATATGTCATACCCACCAGCCTTTGTGCGTGTGTGTGTGTGTGTGTGTGTGTGTGATACTCCTGTGCGCACGCATCAAGTTTGTGTGTATGTTGTTTACATGAAGTGGAAAAAGCTGTTGCCTTGTGGAGGGGACGTGCTCTGCTATCATTAGCTGGGGGGGTGGGGGTGGCGATGGGGGGTAGT
>VXCM01000825.1:96881-132246 GCA_014773175.1 Lucifuga dentata
AAAAAAAAAAAAAAAAAAAAAAAAAAAAAAAAAAAAAAAAAAAAAAAAAAAAAAAAAAAAAAAAAAAAAAAAAACAGAAGGTCGAATCTATGAAGGACATCCTTGTTGAAGTGTGCAACCTTCTACTTCTCTGCAAATTACCCGCATGCTGTGCACTGACTCAATGCAAAGCTGTGGCACTCATTCAGCTCAGCAAGGCTGCGACCATGAGATATAATGTTGTTTGGGTGTGACAAAAACAGGAAGAGACGACTGATAATAATTTTGTGATTTTTGCTGTTTGTGGGTTTATTTTGTTTCATACATGCTGACATGTGCAGGCTTATACAATTGAACCTAATCGCACACATGAACAGTGTGATAGAAAGTAATTTATTTATATGTATCCAAATTTGAGTGTTTTAGCACAAATTGTTACTTTATTTCATAGTTTCAGTATTTGCATTTTATTGCCATATCTTCAAAACACTAATCACTTTACGTAATAGTGTCATTGTTGAATCCAAACTTGCTGATGGAGCAAGACAAGAAAAAATAGTAAATTCCACAACTTCCCCGTAGATCTTCAGTCCCCGCATGCTGACTTACTTACAACTAAGACCCGAAAAAGGAAATAATTTTACTTACCTCTTCCCATCAGCAAGTATGCAAAATAGAACACAGACATGCACAGAAACACCCACACGTGCACACACACACACACACACACACACACACACACTTAAAGAGGTGACAAAAGGAGATAGTGATGGAAAAGGAAGTGCGCACTGGCACCTCATGGTTGCATGAGGGTTAGCCATGTTAGCATGAGCCTGCGGGCCTTAATTGAGGCCAGGAGGGAGCATTTAATAATTGCTGTCAGAAGATCAAATTTAATTCTCCTCTCTTCACAGCCACCACTGCTGTAGGGTAGAGTGAAACAAATTGTCATCAGAGATTTCTAAATGAACAAAGCTTTTAATTAGGGTGATTAGAATGCTGCGGCAAAGAAAAGGAGTGGGGTGGGGAGGGGGGGTGTCTGATGAAATCATCAGTAGATCGTTTAAGCATGTTGTCTGGTGCTGATACAGTGTGTGTGTGTGTGTGTGTGTGTGTGTGGTGAGGGGGGTGTTGGGGGGTGTTAGAGGGGAGGAGAGGATTCAGGGGGACACACGTACGACTGCTGGAAGTTTGCTGTATTTGAACATAGGGAAAGAGACCTTACCCTCAATTTCAAACCTCTCTCACACGCACACAGTCACATGGATGCACTTACTAGTCACCCAGACACACACTCATAGACACACTCCCTACCCTTCACCCCCCCCCTNCACACACACACACACACACACACACACACACACACATACACTGGCGAACATTGCTAACATCCTGAGACATTGTCATACTCGGCAGGGAACATAATTGGGTGAATATGTCAGTGCTTTGTGTTCTTAGTGACATGACTCCCGGCTGTTCCTGTGGGGGGCTGGGCCCACTCATTGAAGGGTTCATACGATAATTCCACTACATCGGTTCTCGTGTTCATTATTCCGTTTGTTGTTGTTCTGTTTTGTGATGGGACTTGGTAAATAAGCAGGGAGTGACTATCTGTTCAGCTGGAGTTACACTTGTAAACGTGTGTGTACTCACGTTCCAGTCCCTCAGTGTCAGCATCTGCTTGTTGGTTACACCTGGATCCTGTGGCCGCGTGGCAACATGTGAACTGAAGCGGCGGTTTATTCTCACTGGAAAACATGGCCTGTGCCTCAGCATTGTAAATGACTTTACAGTGGCTGGAAAGAAGCTTGAGGGTTAGAGAGAGAGAGACAGAGAGAAAGAGAGGGAGAAGTGAAAGAAACAATGTAACTATGATGATAAGTGAAACTAAAGTGCAGTTATTTGTGTTTAAACATCAGATGTGTGTAGCACCACAATCCGCACCACTTCCATGTTTAAAATTGCCTCAAAACCTCCCATTTTTCCTCATCCTCTGCTTGCACCTTGTATTGCGCTACCTTTATTAAGTCTTTCTCTACAATCTCTTCCATTGCCGCTTTACTTAAAGGCGTCCACTGGAAAGACTGAACGCACTATGTAAGTGGTGATTCATTCCAGTCTTTCCGGCTCTCCAAATTGTGGCTTGCCTTTACTTCTGCTTTTTCTTCTCTTCTCCTTTTTTCTGATACATTTTTTTCCACTTTGGCACAAGGGTATGTACGTGGCAAGTCTGTCACCACAGTCATCTAAGTAAGTTAATTTGTGCGTCTTAACAGAAATAAGTGAAAACCTTTTGAATCACTGTCCAGCTACTCTTCATCCCTCTCTTTGTCTGTCTAGCTTTGTCTTGTTTCACGCGTGCCCTCTTGCTCATCTGCTGTTGGCCTAGCAGCTGCGGTTTTACAGCCCTTGGCCTCCTTTCAGAGGGGGGTTGACACATTGTGTCAAGTCCCTTCGTCCTTGGGGAAGTCAGCAATGGGTTATGGAAAGATGGCTCTCACCTGTCTCCATACTGTCTCTGACGGATGGCTACCTGTCTCCATTGTAGCTCTGATGGCCCAAGGCCCCTGTTTGCTGGTGCTGAGTGAGACATGCAGCTGCCCAAACGAAGGGCAGAGCTCCGTACCTGTCTGTCTCCATTCCTACCTACTCATCACAATCGCCTACTAATATACAATTCAGATAGACAAAATCCTTGCTTTTGCCGCAACTGCATATGGAAAATAAAACAAACACTTAAAAATGCCATTCTGAATACCACTCAATTACCTCACAATTAGGAAGTATAAGCATTTTATCCAAAAGACTAAATTATACAGGTGATTTATTTTTCAGGGGACACACTGCTACATTAGAAAATTTTGAGTTTTTGCTTTCTAATTGGCAGATTAAATTTAACATTGTAAGCTGTTTGACAGTTGTCTTACATTACAAATTTTCAATTTTTTCGCTTACTTAATGCAAATAAAAATTTATCTATCTTTTTTTTTTTTATTGGGGATTTTTCTGCTTGTTTTCTTGTGATAAAAAAAAATTCCATATAAAATACACAAGCATTTACTATAAAAGCAAAAACTTACAGCCACAGTTTTGGGAACCATAAAGCCTAATATCTACCAGATTCTAAAAGCACATTGCTTCTGTTTATTTGTCTTATTTATGATGTTAAGGAAGAGCTGCAAGCTTTGATTCCCAATTTATGTTCTTGAGATAGAGTGATTTAGGGAAGGAAGCACCTTTAACACCTTTGATTGTCTGTGGCTGCTGATGTCACATCCTTCCGCTGAACTGGTGGTGTGTGTGTTTCCTGTCTTTCTGTCCTCCAGGACCCCGGGGCAGATGGGAGGATAAGAGGGGAAACAGTGCAGGCAGAGTCTCATTAGTTTGGAAATCAATTAAATTTTGAGTTGGAAGTATAAAGTTTTAAGTTGAGAAATTGGGTTTTGCAAGGAGCTCATCTTTTAGCGCTTGAGCTGCTACTTTGTTCCATAATGTCAATCACACTTATGAGTGCTTGACAGAGTATAGAAAACTTATACCAACCAGAGGCTATTGGCTCAGTTTCCTCCTCATCAATAGACAGGTGTCTCAGTTCTAAGACACATAGAGATTGAAAATAGAATACATGCGAAGCCCTCTCTGTCTCGCTAATGATCCAACTAAACCATGAGCTAATAGAAAGAGACAGCTGATGACATATTCTCCAACTCACACATAAGCACACGCAAGGCAGTCTCTCAATATCTAGTTTAGGTAGAATGCACAGGAGGGGAAAAATAGAAATGAACACGTTATAAGATGGTCTACCGCTATCACTCTAATCCCTATATGTACATGTTGCTAATCTCTTGAGCTGCTAACATTTTAAATTAGTCCTAATATCTGCTGAGACTCAGAGCCATAAAATGCCCACCTACATGTGGGCTACCACCCAGGTTTAGGTCACTCTTCTACCCCCAGCACTTGTAAAGGATGCAGATATTAGAGTTGGGGGTGGAGGGTGGACGAGGGAGACAGCAGTGATAGCCATTTGTCACCCTGCCTATCTCGCTCTGACAGATGGGGAGTGCGGCATGCCACATAGAGGAGTCACTGCCTGTAATGGCATTAGAGACACAATGAGACTTGATACACATTTTTCTTTTCCCTTTCTGCCTGGCCATTTACTCGCTCCTTTGCTTGATCCTCCCTTCTCTCTTGGTGTATCTCTATCCATCCTTAGATGATAAAAGTAATGTGTACCACTATTTTTAAATCAAAAGCATGCATAAACACACATGCATGCACATGCTCACAGTTCCACTTGTACCTTGACACAAATGCACATACAGAAAGCTCACAAATGAGAAAAAATCTACACGTCTAGCATTAACTTAATGTTCTCGGGGGGAAAAAAAATCTTCCCCATGACAGAAATCCTGAAGTAAAAACTGAGTTCTGTGAGTGTGTACTGACATTCAGATTGTATTTGGAAAACTATATTAAAACTCTTTTTTTCATCCTCCTCTTCAAGGAAATGGGAGTTTATTTAAAAAGAGAGAGCGTTTATTTAATGTACCATACACCTCCTAAAAGGTTTACTTACTGCAGTGTAATATGTTATTTCAAATCCTCACAACCACATTTCCTAGGAGGATAGGGGATACTGGCGTTATATATATATATATATATACATATATATATATTTTTTTTTTTTTTTGAGGACACATGCTATTACCAAATGTGTTGCAGATGTACCATGAGCTGAGGCTGTGCTGCCGAGGTGGGGTTTCTTGGAAAAACATCGCCAATCCTGTCATGATAAATCACCTTCCCCAATTTGCTATAACGTGTAGAATTAGGATTCCAGAATATCAGCATCAGTAGAATTCTGCACACATTGCAGTTCTTGGAGTGTCAATTTCAGTTTGAACATTTTCACTCACAATTCTTTGAATGCAGAAATAATCTTAAGAATGATAAAGCAACTTTAAAAGACCATACTGGTGATTTTCCATGTTTGAGCCAATAAATATTATCCTCATGCACATTACATTACTGCCAACTGTTTTCCAAAACATAAAACTGTGTTTCAGTTTTTGTATTATTTTGCCAGATCCCCCAATCTTTCAAAATCAAATGTTCAGGTGATACACACACTTTAAAAATCATTGTTTCACCTACTAACACTTACACATGATTTTTGAAGGCACGGTCGTTTTAATTTCTCAGTTAAAGCCGTCTTCTCCTGGGACTATAATTCCCGAGTGGAGACATACATTTTCTTCTGTGTTGAATTTGAATCCATGTTGAAATGCTAAAATTTAATAGACGTTTTGTTCACCGTGATGGATTTCCTATTTCAAGCATGTTTCAAGTCTCTACAAGTTTATTTTTATAGCTTCCTGGAATGAACTGAAACCAATGGAAGTCTTGAAGATAGAGAAAAAAAATTCTAGTGTTTTGGAAAATGATTAGCAGTAATGTAAGGTGCATGCAGGTTACATTTCTTGGGCTCAAATATGCAAAATCACTGGTATGATCATTTAAGAATGAACAACTTCTAGGAACTAGAGATCATGCTGATTTCTTCTCTTTATATGTTCACACCCCTTCTCCTTTGCCACTAACAAAACCCCCTCGATTTGCACTATGCAGCTGTCTTTCAAAGTGACAAATTAGTCCCGAGCATGAGTCAAGGTAAAGTTCCTCTTTTTTGTTTGCCCCCTTGATTCAGTTGTGTCGTCTTCAGTGTCTGTCCTCAATAACAAAGCCACATTAACAAGCACCCTACAGACTGTCTATTAGAATGTGAAAAAGCGCCATGTGCTGTATATTAGTTTTTAGTGACTAAACACTTGGGAGAGAGGCGACCTAGAATCAAGCCTTGTGGTGCACTGAGTGTATATGTTCTCATCGTCCTCTCAGCTCCACTTCTGAGACAGAGAGAGAGAGAGAGAAGAGAGAGAGAGACTGCTCATTAGATCTATGTGCTGAATCGCTGCTCACTCTCCATCTCTCCCATCCTCCCCCAACATTCATCCCTTTCTCTCTCTCTCTCTCTCTCTCTCTCTCTCTCTCTCTCTNCTCTCTCTCTCTTGCTCTCTCTCTCCGTCCGTCTGCTTAACAGATGGGAGGGTCGTGGGTACAGCTCTTCCCCTCCCCCAGAGAGGCCTGGTGCCTGTTCAAAAGATCCCTCTTTTTGCTTCACTCCGTTTCCCTCTTTTCCCTCGAATTTCTCTGTTTCCCTCCTCTCGGTCCCTCTCTATCTCTTTCATTGTCACCTCTCCAACTCAAAGCACAGAGAGTTGGGACCAAGGATATAAAACAAGCAGGAGGAGCAACCGTTCTCCTTCTGTCTGCTTGGTGCCAGCGTGCTCTCTGACCTTAGCGGTCTCCTGTCCCAGCTTCCTTCCAGTTACCAGGCGGTGTGAATGCAGGCATGCTTTTAGACAGACTCAGCTGAGTAGATAAAGAAAAATACATCTTTTTGCAATCTTCGCTCTCCACGTCTCATTTTCTCTTTCACTATGTTTTACTTAGGGGTTAGAAAATTGGTTTAATGTGTCGAAGCTTTTCATTTTTTCTTCTCCCGTCTGTTTCTCTCTATCTCTCTGTGTCTTCATTTTCTCTGTCTTACGTTCTCACCTTATTTGCCTTTTCAAGGTCAGGTGTCAGTTTCAGTCTCTTGCGAAAAATTCCAGCGAAGGAATACTGCCTTTCGCCACTTGACCACGTTCACTAAGCTGTGCATGTTTGCTGTGTTTTACTCCATTTCGCTGTCTCGGCGTCACAAGGCTAAATTGGATTGAGTGGCTCACTGGTAATCTTTTAAGTTAACTGATGCTCGCTGTCTCTCGTCACCACAAGGGAAGGAGAGGGAAGAGAGCCCGATGAGGAGGTGGGCACTCTGTTCTTATCCAGGAGGGAGCTGCCTGGCACTCATATGGGACGGGGGCGGGTGTGAGGAAAAGGCAGTGGGGGAAGGTGGAGAGAGAAGTGGGGATGGAAGAAACTCACGTTGTTGTGTAGGAGGTAGAGGAGGCAAGAGTGAGAAGGAGCAGGGAAGGAGGGGGGGATCAGTCTTGAGTGAAGAGCACTGACACAGGGCTAAGCAGCAGCAGAGCCTCACCTCAGGGAGCATTGGCTGGTGCAGAGAGCCAAAAGCAGGGATTAAATGTTCAGGACACGGGCTTAGTCTTAACGTTTGTGTTACATAAGGCCTAAGGTGTTGCCCCAGCGGGTGTTGACATTGAGAGGTTCATCGTTGCTCAGTGGGCTGTGGGAGGAACGAGGAGGAGGTGGAGGCCAGGAGGCAGGGATCATGGAGGTAACGCCTCCTTGCTTGGAGTGATGCCCAGGCTGTAGTGTTGAGTAGAAAGACTGGGAGGAGGGTGATGCTGTCAGCCTGTGATTGAGGTACGCCCGCTTGATTGATACGCTTGTCTGGCTGTCTTGTGCCAAGCGCCTCAGTGTTGGCTTGTAATCCTAGTTTGTCTGACAACGTGCTTCTTTTTTTGTTTCTTCTAGAGGGCAGCTCTTTGTTTTTCTGTCTGTAGATGGGTGTGTTTGCACAGAGCGATGCTAAAATGTTTTGGATAGCCTCTTCAGAGCTGCAGCCTAGTTATTTTAGATGTTGCTATTATGATGATGGTGCAGACTGGCTGTTGTTCTAACTGCCAAAAGATGCATTTGTGTTTGTTTTTATTTTTGTTGCAGATGGGTGTATTACAAAATCATCAAGGATGTTTTTTTTTGTTTTTTTTTTGGCATTTGTATTGACATACCTTTTAATTTTGTGATTTTTCTGTAGTAACAAACAAAAGCCATTTTTATACCTAAAATTGTGCTTAAATATTTACGCAAATCCACTATGGACTGCTGTGGATATTTTTTTCTTCAAAGGACCATATACCACCCATTTCGCATGTTTGAGCCAAATATATTCAATTTTCATACATGTTACGACAATCTTTTCGGAAAGAATAAAACCATATTTCAGCTCTCCTGATATTTTTTAAAATTTCTTAATCTTTCAAAATCAAATCTTCAAGCGATACACTCACCTTAAAAATCAATGTTTTGCCTGCTAATAGTTACACAAAATTATGAAGTCATGGTCAATAAATTTTTCAATAAATGCAGGTCTTCTTTTGGGACTATATTCCCCTGGTGGAGACATATGGAGACATACATTCACTCCACGCTTTTTATTGCACTTAAACGCTAAAATTACGAAGCTTCGAAAAAGCCTGAATATGCGTGTTGTTCACAATGATGGATTACCTATTCCAAGAACGTTTCAGGTATCAACAAGTTGATTTTAATATCGTACCAGAATGAACTGAAACCACTGGCGATCTGGAAGGTCAGAATATTCTTTTTTTTTTTTTTTTNTTTTTTTTTTTTTTTACCTTTACTCTTACTAAACTTTTACCTTTACTTTGCTCACCATTCCAGTAGTATGCTTTGGAAGATGATTGTCAGTAAACTTATATGTATGAAAATGGAACATATTAGGCTCAAACATGCAAAATGGGTGGTATGGTCCTTTAACTAACTCTAACAAGGCTTATAGGTCTTACATGAGCTAAGAAGTGACTCGTAGAACAGATATTCCACTAATCCTGTGTTTTCTGCTGCAAATGAAGAGATCTCTAGTTGTCTATGTAAGCTACTGTAAGCAGCTGTAGGCCTCTCACTAAGAAAAACCACAGTATCCCTGGATGTCCCTATTACACACTTTCATTATCAATGTCCTACTCTCTAGCATAAAGGGGTCAAGTGCACAGCAATGTGCTGTGTTCACCTCAGGGGTTTAGAGCTTTCTTGTGCTTTCTCATGCATGTTACTCAATAAATACATGGATTCAGGTTAGGGGAAGATTTAAAAAAAAAAAAAAAAAGAAGAGGAATAGAAGTGCATTATAAAGTGCGTGTGTGTGAGTGTGCAGAAAGAGAGAAAGAGAGAGAGAGAGAGAGAGAGAGAGAGAGACTGACATGTCTTTTGGTGAAGCGGTGTCGTCTTCCACATCAGTGTCTGATGCTTGTGCTGCCAGGTGCCGGAAATCTGGTTCAGAAAGGAGAGAAGAGAGAAGAAGGGGAAAGTAGAGAAAAAAAGGCAGGGTAGATGGAGGATTTTTTTTTTTATGTGACGGCACTGACAGCTCCCCTGCATTGCACTGAGCTTAAATAATGGGATGCTCATTTGCATAACGAGGGACGTTATCACCTCTACTGTCAAAAGAAAACACAACAACAGTTCTTCTGCTCCTCCCTGAGATAGATTGGGTTGGCCTACTTTAGCACTCTGGAGAGATGCACTGGAGCTCTGGCTTAGCCAAGCTCACACAAGAACATAGACACACACACACACACACACACATACATGCACACGTACTAACATAAGGACACACAGCCGCTCACTCACGCAAACTTTTTGTAGTGCAGCTTCATTCAGCACACGCAGTCCAGCTCAGCAGCCACTGGCCTCCACTCACTGCTCACACAGGTACACACACACACACACACACACACACACACACACACACACACACACACACACACACACACAGCCATGCAAAGGTAGACAAATTCACAAATGCATTTATTCTCACTTGCCACATGTATGCATGTATTAACATGAAATTCAGCTGGTTCAGGTTCATGTTGGAATTTTGTGTTTGATTTCTCTCCCTAAGAAACATTCCTTTGCCATGTTTCAAAAGATCACTCTCGGCTCTTTTTAATTTATTTATTTATTTATTTATTTATTTTTTGGCTTTGTTTTGCTAGAATGTGGAAAGACCGATCTTGGTTTTACATCTGTATTCTATCCTGAGATGCACATCTGCCATTTTGGAGATGAGCTGCAGCGAGACTAGAAAAGGCCGTGTCTGGCAGTTCCACTGTCAATACAGTGGGAAGAAACAAAATGTATTTCTCAGTCTGGAGGTAATGTTACAGTGTTGGTGATTAGAGCGTTTAAGTTAGCTGCACATCCAAAACACTGTCAAACCCTGTGAACGAGGCGAGATCCTGACAGCACTGTCTCCTCTCATAGTCAGTGTCTGGAAAAAAAATGCAAAAACTGATTTGCATGATATCGACAGTGAAAAACACAACAGCTCTCACAACATTGTTGACAGATTCTTTGTCTTTCTTCACCCTCCCTTGTGGCTGCCAGGATGCCACTTTTGTTATTTTTTCACAGTATTTTGCCATATTTCATTTCACTTAATGCTTCTGCTCTCCTCCCCCTCCCCCTTTCTTTCCTTTCTTTTCTTGCAGGTACGGATGCTGGAATCTTTGAATTGATTGGAGCAAACAGAACACAGAAAAAAGACAGTTAAAGGAAGAACAGAAGAGTAAAAAAGAAAGAAGAAGAGAAAGAAGAAGAAAGAGGACAGAGAGAAAGGAAAGCATAAAGTTCTTTAGAAAGAGGAGAGAAAGAAAGAGACGGGGACGATGGGGAGGAAAAAGATTCAGATCACGCGGATTATGGATGAACGCAACAGACAGGTAAGTCCCTGGGGTATGGGAGGATGGATGAGTATAAGGGTGGGGAAGAGGAGGTGTGGAGGAGGAAGGAAGGAAGGAGAAACACCCCACATTGTCTTCAACATTGAAGGTCTTCAGGGAGTCTGGGCGATATGTGAACTGGGGACAGAGGAGTGTATGCGGGGATGGCACAGTTATTGCTTTGGGTGGAAGGGTACCATTGGAATAATGGCAGGTTTGTGTTTTGCCAAAAAGAGATTTGCATGAGAACATTTGTAACCCTCAAATCCCATTCTGCATATCACTGACTGTAGCCTACACACAACTGTAGCACCCTTCACACACCCAACCTCTCACACCATGCCACCCAGTTTAGCTCACTGGCAGTGGAATATTACCGTGCAGTGGGAGGGATGGTGGGAGAAAACATAAACAAATAACCAAACAGAGATGGGATGGTCTAAAGTGACACATCGCTACTGGACTGTATTTGGCCAACAGGGTGGAGATGAAGGAAGGCCTGGGCGACAAACACGAAAGCACTATTTTTGTTGAGCTAAATTGGTAACAGTGGGACTGCTGTAGTTTTCTTCCGCAGAGCATAACATATCTTTACAACGATAAAGAGCAACTAGGAATAAATCCCAGCCAGTCAGCTCAAAAGAAACTTTTGGAATTTTAGAAACATCAGGCATTAGTTGAGAGTGAAATAATAAGATGTGGACAGCATGATTCACACAGACGCTGTGGCAGGAAATAGATCGAGACAGACCTCCCTCACTGCCCTCCAGGCCCACAATCGATCACTTCCTGTGGCACAAGTGACCACTGACACTTTGTCAGTTTCCTGGCAGCCCAATTGGATCCATACGCTGGTAACATGGCCTCTGGATCACAGGTCAAACACACTCACACATGTAGAAACACACACACACCTTATCTGAAGACTGGCCCTCACATCTTTATCATATAATCTCCTCAGTAAAGCTCCACAAACACATCCACATTCAAATTTAGATTCTACTACAGCTAAAGCAATAATTATTTTTTTCAAATGTCATGTAAACACCATAATCTGATTGAAATTGGCATAAATCAAAGTTGAGGTAACAGATCTAGATTATGCAGTTATAAGCCAATTTACTCAAGCATGCAAACAAATCATCAGCTTACAATCGGTGTAAGAATTCTGCACGTGTATTTCCTCACCTGATGTACTGCCCCTCTTAAGCCAATTAGCAACACGTAATGTTCAAGAAAGGGCAAAATACTGTCAGTTATTTTATATCCATGCTGACACATCTACGTGTGTATATATTTTATCAAACGCAACATGGTTATTTGGGTGGGATAAGCTGACAAAGAGGCTCAAGGAATTAATTGGACAATATTAGAAGTAGTGTAGATTGTAACTGTTGTCACAACTAATCTACTGTATTTGCAAGGGAGTAAGAATGTGAGGAAAAAAGATGAATGCCTGAAAGAAAAGCACCTTGCAGGAATCATGATTGTGGTCTCAGTGATACATCTACTGTACCTCATAACAAGTTAAGAGTCACAGCTTCAGCGAAAAGGGGACGGTGAGTGGGAAATACATAGAATGAGCAAAGAAACAAGCAGAGATGGTGTATGAAAGCATGTGCCTGTGAAACCTGCATGTTTTAATTTATGTATTAATTATTGAAAGACAGACAGAGATAGAGGCTGAGCGAGAGCAACAAGGAGGTCATGAGTTTTAGATGAGGAATAAAGCTATCGCATTACACCAGCACCCACACTTCCTCCTTATTGTTATCTCAGCCCTTCGTTCTCATCCCATCTTAGACTGGGCTCGCCAGTTGCACCAGGCACTCCGGCTCCTGAGGATAAGGAGGGAGAGAGGGAGACAGGAAGGACACCTGAAGGGAATCGATGCCTGAGATATCCGGGCTTTACTTACAGGGACGGGAGGAGGGAGGAGAGGAGAGGGAGATGAGAGAAGAGGTTCAGGGAAAGGAGAATCAATATATCACTGGATTTTGTTGTTTTGATCTCTAAAATGATAGATTAGGTATTTACTTGATCTGTTTTTTTTTTGTTTGTTTTTTTTGTTTTGTTTTTTTTTTTTAGTTGAAACTCTCTGCCAGTATGATATTATCAGTCACATGTGGCAAACATCACATGCTCTGTGAGACATATGGTATTTAGTGTCATTCAGCTGAATAAATGACATCACCACATGGTGATTGCAGAGACATCACGAGGCAGAGACAGACACAGACACAGAAACTTAATTTTCTTAAAAAAAAAAAAACNAAAAAAAAAAAAACGGAAGCTCTGGCTTTGCATATTTTCACTTCCTTTTTGAGGAAATGTCCCAGTGCCAAAGCCAAATAAACACCAGAGGAGTCTGTGTAAAGTTGCCTTAAACCTCACATTCTTTACATATTTTGACTGTTTTCTGTGTAGAAAGTTTGTAGCCTAAAACTTTTGTCATTTTTCCAACTTCTCTCAGCTCCTCTGTGATCTTCTGTACTTAGCAAATTGTTATTATAGTTTATTATGCTGTTTTGACATATGAATATTCCACAGCTTATAAAATGATTAATACAAGCTGTGAGAGCATGGTATAATGATAACATTTCTATATTCATTCTAAGATATCTATTATCAAAGGATTTCCCATATTCTTACCTGTCAGCAGGTATCCTCAACCCCCGCATGGAGTGGCACCATTCTGTGGGGCTTTCAACACAACCTCACCACGCTGCCACCCCACCCCTGCCCTCCCTATAGCCGTGGTATCATAGTAGGCACAGGGCCTGGTTCTCTCTGGGCGGCCACTTTGGGCTGCCACTCCCAGGCCCTGAAACACTTCCCCTGAGCAGGGCCAGAAGGGCCAGGCCTCCCTGGCGTTGACTGGCTGCCCGGACCTCTGGACAGTGGGCAGCAGTGTATGAGCCCTGGCTCCAAGCCCCCTGACCACTCAGACCCTCTCCCAGCCTCGGGCACATGAAAGAGCCCCCTGTGCCATAAACTCATGGGCTGCAGACAGAGAGCAGACTCTCTTGCCCCAGCACATGTGCGCACACACACACACACACACACACACACACACACACACACACACATATACATACACAGATAAGCACACAGACACAAGTACACGAGTGCATACAGATACAGGA
This sequence comes from Lucifuga dentata, assembly GCA_014773175.1. Lineage (NCBI taxonomy): Eukaryota > Metazoa > Chordata > Actinopteri > Ophidiiformes > Bythitidae > Lucifuga > Lucifuga dentata. Next base: position 110,506 of record VXCM01000825.1, read on the forward strand.
ACACACATGTATATGATGCATGCACAGGTGTGTGCATACACTCACACACGCTGGCACAGAGTTGAGATTCAAACAGATTATGCACTCAGACACATACTTAGATGGTGCATTTAGGATCTTGTTTATGCAGCGTAGACAAATAAATGCTTGTAAACACATGCACACATTTGAAACACATCTATCTCTCTGGAGTCAGTTATCTTGGGGTTCGACTAATTTACTGCAATTGGCTCTAATGAGTGTTACCTCTCTAGCCAGTACACTCCATGGCCTTAAATTAGGATGACTGTGTTTGTGTGTGCATGTGTTGATCTGTGTTTGGGGCTGTGAGGGATGTGTGAGTTCCAAGGGGAAGGGCCCCAAGGCCAAAGGTTAAATATGGTTCAGGTCATCAGTGACAGGAAGTAAAACAACAGAATGTCCCAACTCCCCCATACAAGCATCACACTAAGACAAACTGGGCTGGAGGGAGATAAAAGAAATAGAAATGCATGTTTTTTTTATGTCATCCAGAATATGCGTTTTCTCACTCACCATGTTAATTGCAACACTGCAGCTGAAATAAAGAATCTTTTTGTTTCTACGAGCAAAGCATTCTTCTCTCCAATCAACAGCACTGGGGTGAGAAAATATGTGAGTAAAATTAACAGCAGGAAAATAATGAGGCCCACAGGGTAGCTCCTCACCCTGGCACCCTTTTCTAATTCCCTGTTTCCCACCTTCTACCGTCTCTGTCTTTTACCACAGTGAGTAGCACTCCTCTGCATCATATGTTCAGTGCCATGAGACCTCACCTGAAAAGGGTTCACTAAGCTCTCACCTTTTCTGTGATTAATTTTTTTTTCTCTCTTTTGTCTTCTAAACTGACTTCTCTTTCATTTTGCTTTTACATGTTCTTCACATGGTTCATTTTTTACTCTCACTTCACTGTGTAGTGTATTGTTTAATGTTCATCTCGCTTTTCACTTTTTTACTTTGTCCACTACAGACAGTGAGCCTTAGTGCCACGATAAATGTTTTTCTACCTCAAATGAATGACAACAAAGTTATTTTTATCTTTGTGGTCACCAACTTGGGCCTTACAAAGTAACATCCACATATTTTTAATTTTAGTGAGTGGATATATCACTTTCCGCTTGCGGTTTTTCAGCATAAACAGGAACATACAGAGCAGGAGCAAACCCAGCCATTACACTGCTGTACCGGAGTCTAATTACTAGCTCTGGTAAGAGGAACAATATAAATTGCTATATTTTAGGATGCTTATAACTACATTTGGTGTAATTAAGACACCACTCCATAAGTTCTGTAGGATAGCTGTTCATGATGAAGATAGAGATTTTTCCAGCTTTGGATTCTGCTGCCTCTCGTTCATACTGTACAATGAAGGCACACTGAAAAAGGCTGATAAGTGGGGTTCTGAAGGGAGAGAAGAGCATAGCATATATTAGAGGTGGGACAAAGCCTCTTTTGTTGTAATGCTCCTCTTAACAGCTTCTTTGGCTGTGAGCAGAGTTCAGGCCCAGGTCTTGGGCTCCTCTGCTTATTCCTTTTGCATAAGCCCATCTCTTCCTGCTTGGCCTCTGACAATGGGAAGTGTTTGTCTCAAGACAAATCATGCTGTTCTGTAGCTGACTGTCATGTAGGATACTTGTGTTTGTGTGTGTATGTGTGTACGTGCATGCACTTTTCTACTTGTATGTGCATGTGTGTGTGTGTGTGTATGTGCGCACGTGCACGCATGTCCCCATGTTGCCATGTTTGGTTTGCTAACCAGCAGTTTTTGGTGCCAGTCTCTCCACTCCTCCTCTTCCTCCACCTCCTCCTCCCCCAGGGAAGCAGAGGCAGGCAGGAGGTGGGAAGCAGAAGCGAAGCCATTGTGAAGGGGAAGCCACTGGCCTCTTCCTGTTATGAGAGGAAATGCATACAAATGTGCTTCCTGTGCGTCCGCCCCCTCTCTTCTCCCTCCTCCTCGTGNCCCCCAACCCCACCCATGTGGCAGAAAATCAGCCACTATCCCGCTTCTTCTCTTGTTCTTCTGTTTATCCCGAGCATTTTTCTTTTTGTTTTTTTTTTCTTTCATGGCTGAGGAAGTGTGACATGTCAGTTGCATAGATGTAGCTTAAAATTGTGCATTTTCTAGTGAAGACATGCACAGTATACTTACAAATAAACATATGGACATAAAGAAAAAGGAACAAAAGAAGTAAATTAAAAGGGAATTAAGCAGGGAAAATTTTGGAAAAAGAGTTGGAGGTTCAGAAAGAATATGTGAAGCAAAATGCATTGTGCAACTGTTTGTTAACATGAATGTATCTGCATCTGTCTTGGGATATTTTGAAATTGTGGTGTGATTGGGTGGTTGAGTGGTGAACAAATGGCGCATGGGTGTAGCCATGAGACTGGTTCAATATGCTAATGCCTCTGAGTGTATTACAGTAGTATGTTTTTTAAAAGTGGCACAATTGTCTGTCACTTTAATGCTACTTGGCAGAGAGTTCCACAAATGGGCCCCTTTGAAAATAAAGGAAGACTGTCCCATACATATCCTGAAAAATGGAACAGATATTGCGGGAGACAATGTCCAAATTGTAATTCTGACTATGGGTGCAGCACTAAAATACTTTGTGACAGTTACGTAATCTAGATAAATATGTTTTTTCTTTGAAGCTGTCTTTCATCTTTTTGCGAGAGGAATGCGTGCATCAGGATGAGGATAGAAGCCTCTACCCACCTCACATGAACACACCCTTCTTGGAAGAGGGTCTCCTAAAAACACACATCAACAGTTTAAATATCAAGTATCCCATTATACAGTAATTTCACTTTTCACTAAAAAATAGTGTGAATATATTTTTCACAATCTGGTTACCAATTTGCCATGAAAAGATACAGTTGGGTTCACACTCACACACCAGGGTTTTACACTGGTGTCTTTTATCAGCACACACAGCAGCAAATGTGTTGTAACATTGCAGTATGTTATTTGTGAACTGGTGTATCGTACAGCATCCAGTGAACAAAGAAATAAAAATCACACCCACACCCACACTGACACGGGCAGTTAACAATGGTTTGACCATGGCCTCATTCAGTGAAAGAAATAGATTTTGAAGATGTTTATCATAATCATATGATGGTATTTTATTGGGTTTTAGATACGAACTGTAATGGGAACATTTTTTTTTTAAATGTATATATATATAATTCAAGTTTCAAATACCATTTTCTTTTAAGAAAGGTATCCAAAGCTGGTGAGATATCGGTCTGCATTCACTGCATATGTTTTTCACCCAGTTAGATTTCAGATCAGTTGATAAGGTCCAGAGCTCTTTACAGCTGCTGTGTGGGTGGAGAGAGCTGTTTTACACAGGAAAGGCCTGCAGTGACATCATCAGCACAAATGTTGATAGGCTAATTGGGTCACATGACGGCACCATGTGAGGACATGAAGTAACGACAGAGTTACCCCAAGCAGTGACATTGAATACTGAACATAAAAATTGCATAGCTGAGATCCAGTACAAATTACCACATCCCGCACAATGTTTGCAGCAGTATTTACAATCAAGGCAGTATTTTCAAGCCAACTGTCTTTTGAACTTGTCTGAGTGTGTGTATCCATGATTGTGTTAATGTGCTGTATGTGAGTTCATGGATGTATGTGCATAACGTTAGTACATGTGATTGTTGTGGTAGCAGGTTGTGCGTGTCAGATTGAGATGTGGGGGTTGGGTGTGATATTTATGTGGGTGTTATTGTTTGGTCAGTTTAGGCTTTTCATAATCACACTCATTCTCTTCCTTTGGTGGTGTTACAGTCGGTCTATGTGTGAATTATAATATGTGGGAATGTTTGCACAGTTCCTCATTTCAAGTGGGAGGCTCAAGACAGCTTTGATCAGAGAGAGAAAAGACACTGATTATTACCCTGTTTTGTGTTTGTGTGTATATGAATGTGTGTGTGTGTGTGTGTGTGTGTGTGTGTGTGTGTGTGTGTGTGTGTGTGTGTGTGTGAGTAAGCAGACAACCTGTGAAACCTTTGAGACTAGCAGATTTGGACCTTTGGGACACAAACCCAGCACACTGCGTGAGCCACAGTGAAACATTAATGGCCCCTACAGAGTGAGTGACTGAGTGAGTGGGTGAGAACGGAGCTGGGCCGGCAGCTAGTTATGTCCTGTGTCTGCCCCTAGTGCCCTAAAACTCCTGGGGAAGACAACACTCCACATGTCGTGTTCCTGAATCGTCCGCTATGACCTTGTGTCCTACAGTCCTTCGTCTTATTTACTCTGGCATCGTACTGGAGCTCTGCTATTGTAGGCTGGCAGACCCCTTTAAGGTGCTTACGTTTCAGTTTTGGATGTAGCATCGAGTGGGTTGGATGTGACGATTAATCTTATTGTCACAAGATGCCTTTTAATCTCAAGGCGTAAGAATGAGGCTTGTTTTTTTTTTTCACATTTCAGTATGACTGTGTAAATGTCAGCATGGTATTTAGAGCCCAAGGGAGCTTTTCTCCTTACGTGAATCAGATGAGCATTTGTGCGGAAATACAGAACCTGACAAACACACACACGCTCACACACAGCTTTCTCAGGAGTTAGAACCTGGTCCGTGTCTCTGGTTTCATCCTCTGTTGCCTGTAGGTTGGTTGCCACCCGATAGGTAGCTCGCCATGGCTTCATGACATCATTGGCAAACTTTCGAGGGGAAGCTGGTCGCAGATACGGTAGTTCATCTAAGGTTTACCAATAGAGAGAAAGACAGGGTGGATGTGAGGGATAGTTTGACATTCAGTTTCCCTGGTGCATCCTTGGAGATATGATTTCAGGAAACCAAAAACTATCTATCAATATCCATTCAACCCTTTCTCTTCTTTCAGGCCTCAAAGTTGTAAAGAGCACAGAGAAAATGTGAAGGACAGTACATGATAAATGTATGCTATAAATCTATTGTGTATTGCAAATCACATGATCTCCACTTTATAGTTATTACTACATTGTATTTTTTCTTTACCACTTATGTGTTAGGATGAGAACAGAAAAACATTTAATTAATCAATAAAATGGGATCATTAGTAATTTGCTGGGCAAAGTTCTGGCAATATTTAAATGTAATCTCCATGTAAAAAATACACAGTCACAGAAGGAAATTATTTTTAAAAAAATTCAATTTTAAAAAAGCAGCTTTTAGAGAGGGAAGCTGGCAGTGAGGTGTTTTCTCGTTTTCCTATGCAGCCAAAGAGTTCACACACATGGCTCAGAAAAGAAACCAGGTGTAGCTCAGTGGAATTAACTCACTTTCACTGCTCTAGTTTTGATCCAAACAATAGAGGAATAGAGGCTGTTCTATTTTGACAATGTGGGTACTTGAATGCCTGTGTTAATAAAGGTATTGGTCTTGGGTGTCATGCGCGCGCACACACACACACACACACACACATGCACACACATGCACCCATGAGAGAAAAGACCCTGTTGAAAAAAACAATTTTTGTGGCTTAGGTTTGAGCACTTTGTCACTATTGACCAAGAGCTTCAAGCATAGTTGGGAACCTATCTGTTATTTATATCAATGGCTTATTATTCAGTATAAGAAGCAGTTAATTGGTCAACACAACAATGAACAAGGTACGTTAATGTCGCCGTGAGAAAATAATGTGCCTCGGCTGTTTTTCTTAGATTAAAATAGATATAGGTACATCTGTATCTAATGTACAAAGGGAGGGAGCTCACTCAGGCCAATTTAACATCACATATCTTCTACCATGAACCTCTGTGTGCTTTGATGTTCAAGCAATAACTGATCTGCTTTACCGTTATCTATCAGAGACAGATTATTTTCAGTTCCTTAAATGCAAACCCAGCTTCTTTTTTCTTTTTTCCTGGTATAGTGAATGGACTGTTACAGTAACCCTTCAGTCAGAGGGTGCTGCACCATACTTCACTTTTCTGTGTATACTGTTTCTCTGAGAACTCCTCATTCAAGAGGAAAACTTCTGATTATGTGAGATTCCTAGTTGTTCCCTCATTTCAGGGAACATATGTCTAAACCTGACTTCTTGTTGTCATAAGTCAGTACAAATCAGAAAAAATAGGTTGGAATGATTATAAGGGTTTTGCTGCACATTATATTTTTCCTGCCTGAGCTAATCATTATCCTCTTCTTTTTTGTTTTTTGTCTCCTTTTAACTCTTTCTCCTCAGGTGACATTTACAAAGCGAAAGTTTGGCTTGATGAAGAAGGCATATGAGCTGAGTGTGCTGTGTGACTGTGAGATTGCCCTGATCATCTTCAACAGCACCAACAAGCTGTTCCAGTATGCCAGCACAGACATGGACAAGGTCCTGCTTAAATACACCGAATACAATGAGCCCCATGAGAGTAGGACCAACTCCGATATTGTGGAGGTAAGTTAACACAGACGCGCATACACTCACAGATGTACTGGAGCACATACACGAACAGACATGCACACACTCATGCAAACACAGAAGAATGCACAGCATTTGTGACTCATTCACCAACGCTTACTTCTCTCTTTTGGTCTTACACCCAACATGAGATGGTTATCTAGCCTCCAAAAGAGTTTAGACTTTATCTGTGACTTTTAAAAATGACTTGTATATCTTGTGGATAGTTGCTAAAGTAGACAGTTACAATCAGGTGCTTGATTGCTTTGAATTGTTCAAAAATGTTCCAAACAACAGACAAGAAACCAAAATATAATGAAAATAAATCACTCATTAATGTCAAGAAAGGATTCTCATTAAAATTTCCTTCTTGTCTTGTCTGTGCATTACACCTATAGCCTATCATTGATCTGAACTCTGCAGGCTGTCCACTTGTTCTCCTGTTGTCATTGATGAGCCTCTTATAGTAGCAGGTTGATCTAACCTGCTTTGGACATATGTCATACATGTGGATCAAGGCAATGTTAAACTGTGCTGTCAGACCAGCAAGTACACAGGTAGATAAAGCAGGTAATCATGCTGACACCCTCAAGCTCTCAATGTGACCTTGTTACGTAACATTCACTCTGGAGACAAACCTGATTTGCTACACACATAAAGATGCACTGACATATGCAAGCACATGTTGTCCCTTTTCCCCTCACATACAAAAATTTACACGCAAACACATTTGCTGATTAACCTCTTATACCAGGCAAGAGTTATTAGGGAGATAAAGCCTTTTATGGATCTTTTATGGATGTTGCTGAATTTTCTGGCCATTCTCAAGTAGACAACCCACTACAAGCCATTTGAATTTGTACACTGATGTTAGTTGTCTGCCATTTTGCAAGAGGCCTAATCTTCTAATTCATTTATTTTTATTTCTTTGCATGTTTTGTTTGAACATAAGTGAATGATTGATTCATAAATGAATTTGTCACTTCATAATTCAAACTTGACAGTGTTATGCATGGTTTGCTATTGCCTTTATTGTTTATTCCATAGCATTTCCATTTGATGCAGCCAAAGATGTAGTGTCTTAATGTAGCTTCCACATGCATCAACTGATACTAACCCAATGATGAAGGGTGCATTGTGAAGGATAGCATTTAGAAAGACAAAAAAATGGCAGTTTGTTCAATATACTGTAGCATAACTGCATAACTGCACAAATAAAACATTGCTAGTATCACACAGGTTAGATTCTTAAAAAAAAAAATTGCCTTGTAAACTGTTCTAAACTAATGTGCAAGTCATTTACATTTAAATGCTGCATCCCCAAAGCATATTTTGATTTGATTTGAGCACATATGAATCACTACAACTCGTATTTCTCAAAATAATCATGTCAAAGTATATCATGAGGGATGAAAAATGCATTATTTTGTTTGCTTTAACCTTTTTGGCATCCAAACATATCCTTAGTGTGCCTAAGCACTTTTATACTTTATGCACCAAGCCCTTCAGCCCACGAAGAGAGTTGTCACATGCTTCAGCAAGTGCCTGTGACGAAAGCTTTCTGCTTTAAATCTCTCTCTAACCGTGTCTCCATTAGAGAACAGAGGATGGCTAACATGTAAACAGCCATGTCAGGGGAGGATGCTGGTGGGAGAGAGTGCTGTGGAGCACAACCTACTCTGTGATCCCTGAGGACTCAAGCTCCAGTCTCTGTGAGGGACTAACAGCGGGAGAAATCGATCTGAAGAGGCCTTCAGCCTTAACTGCAGCGTGCTAACGGGATTGGCCACAGGGCTGACATTAGCACGTTCAGCGTGGGTGGGAGGAGGGTGTGTGTGTGTGTGTAGAGGAAGGGGGAGTGTAGGGAAACAAGGGGTCAGATCTCTCCTGTGGAGATTTGTGTGCTGCTGCTAGGCTGCGTCACAGGTTCAGGTACGTGGATGGGTTGTTGAGGCCCTGTGTGGGGGGTGCAGGATTAAAGCAGCCTTTCTGTTGAAATAGCAGGATGGGGAGAAGGTCAAGAACAAGAGAAAGGGCTAGATTTTGGGGTGGAGACAAAATCCAGGGTCCTCCACAGAACAACAATAAGACATTACAAATGGCATCTGATATAAGTGACATATCTGATGTCAAATTTGTCATCTTGTCTTTAGAATTGTTTCTCTCTCTCTCTCTCTCTCTCTGCTGTTGTGCCTGAAGGTGTAGTGGGAGGAGAGGCAGAGGTNTTCTCTCTCTCTCTCTCTCTCTCTGCTGTTGTGCCTGAAGGTGTAGTGGGAGGAGAGGCAGAGGTAGGGGAGCGGAGCTCACAGTGTGGGCGGCTGGCATAGAGGCCTGCTATATTAGCAATAAAGCTCTATGTAATTAGCATGTCTTTGGTTGATAATTAGCGTTGTTGAGAGAGTGGCGCTGAGAGCGTTGCACAGCCTCTCTAACTGCAGTATGTTTACAAGAGGCTGGAGGGCTTTTTCTCTCTAGTTCACTGTCTTTTTTAGTCTATTTTTCATTGGACGTATCTCCTGAATTTTTTTTCCATTATGTTGAAATTTTATATTTGAGTCTATGGCAGTGTACAAGAGACAGAAATAGGGAGATAGACAGAGAGAGGGAGAGAGAGGAGTGTTAAAGAAGGTCTTGATGACTCATTTGAAAACCGTCTCAGCTCAGTATGACACTTCCACAAATATCTGTGAAAGCAAAAGACCAAGAAACCAACGCTAACCCTCCTCCAAATGCAAGTGGTAACACAATTGAAGTATTGCTAACAAGTTGTTGTTGTCACATTTACAATGTATAACACCCGGACACCCATAATAATCACACAAATCCAGTGACAATTCAGAACAGATTCAGATTGGAAGGGTGTTTTGTTATGTTTTGAATGATTCCATTTAAACCCAGGCCATTAATGCTGTCACAGAGAGAACAGCAATATGTAAACTCTTCCAAGAGACTGTAATAAAAAATGTACTACATGGCATTATCAGCTGTTACACAAACAAATAGACATCCACTTAATTAATGCTAATTGTTTAAAGAGACATCTAAGCTCATCCAGGCTGTAGCTTGAAAGCAAACAGCAGCAGAACGATTTTTTTTGTGTGTCATTAGATGTCCGAGCCGGGCTCCCAGTGTGTTGTCCTGGCAGGTCTACAGTACACTCTGAGTCTGGCTCCAGATAAAACAGTCAAACACGCAGATAGATTTCCTATACTCGCTGTCTGCCAGGCCGGTTTCCTGGACATGTGAATGGCATTAGGGGAGAAATGGGAAGGTGTGTTGGGAAATGACAAGAGAATAGATCTATCTCTCCTTTCTCCTTTCTTTTTACTCCTCCTTAGGAAGAATCACTTTGTGCTTTGATTGGGGATTTATTATGGCAGGACAGAGATTGTTAATTGCAATCACACATGAAAGGCTCCGTTCTTTCCTGTCCTGATGATATCAGATTAAACTCAAACTTAAGTGGTGCTGGCTGTCTCTCTCTCTGTGCTAGAAAAGCCCTAAATCCAACAACACAGTTGGACTGAGTGGACTGTGCCAAATTCCAGGTACAGAATGTGTTGAAACAAAGAACGCAGGTGTGTGATATGATAGGAGGGTTAGTGAATGAGTTATGATAGGGGTCCTTTACCCAGTCAAAACTAGAATATACCCAAGAAGAGTAAGGGTGGTAAATCAAGGGATGATATAAAATTTGTATGTCCGTATATGTGTGTAAACACAGGAAGGGACAACTGGCTCGTACCCTGCAGAGTTGATGGCATTGTGATGACCTCAGCCAGAACTGCACACTCTGATGACATTGGCTCAAGCATCACATGGAATGGCACATGGCTGAAGTGAACAGACCTGACTTCCTGCCTGTCTACCTGCCAGGGGAAAGGCCAGTGGCCAATCCCATTTCCAGCAGATTAACCTAATCTGAAAGTTCAGATCACCTTGTAATCTTAAACAGCAGCAGGGGCCTGCCTCTCCTCCTATCCTCAACTCCTTTCCCTCCCTGCATTTCCCTTTTCTCTCCCTCTGTCCTCATCTACAAGGAACTACTGAAAGAGGGGGGTAATGGGATAGATGAGTGCAAGGAGAGAAGGAGGGAGGGAAAGAGGGATGGAGGGAGGAAGGCTGGTAATTATTTCCAAAGGTCATTCTGTTAATGACTACCCGCTTGGCTAATGAGATTCAGCAAAGCTCCCTCACCATGTTTCACCCTGCGTATGGTTCACCCGTGTGCCGAGAAGTGTGTGAAGCACAGGTGTGATTTCAGCCCAGTGACAGTCCACTGGAGGGAGGGAGGGAGGAAAGAAAGAGAGAGAATGAAGATAAAGAAAAATAAAGGGAAAGAAATCAGGTGGGAGATGGCAAAAAATGAGTAATGCACCAGCATCTATATAAATTTATTGCAAGCCTTGCAAAATGTTTCATTTGGTAAAACACAAAACATTCTAAATAATAGAGGGAGACTTATTAATTCATTTCAGTGCCATTTACTTTAAACTTTTCCTTCTTCATTATGCATTCTTTGCTTCCTTTTCATAATATTCCTTCAAGTCAACAGGACATGTGATCTCTCTCTGAAGTGCTAGTGTGCTCATGTTCTGCCTTGCTCTTGTGAAAATATTTCCAGCATGTGTGCTATTCTGTGTACTTATTTGGTTTCTAAACAGCATGGAGAACATTAGCCTTAAGGAGTTTTCTCTGTTGATCAGCTTGCTGAATGACTTCTTCTCATGGCTCTTAAAGACTATATAATTACTCTGGCTTGAATGCCTTTGCTAATTTGTCAATTTTTTACATATCAGTATCCAGGAGAAATAAGGGAGTCATATCAGATCTCCTGTTTTGCACTTGTCCACAGTGATCCTGTGTGGAGTTGTTTTGAGGGTCTAGGATAGGGTATATGTGGTGGTAACATAAGGCGGGGGGGCGGGGGGGGGNGTGTCATGGGTGGGGTCATCACGGTCATCATAGTGCCTCAGTGTTTACTAGTGTAATGGAGAGATCAGCAACATGGCTTGTTTTTCCTTGTGAAGTTAGGATTAAGGTCTGAAGCTGCTTTGACTGACTAAGTAAATTAACCTTGTGACATTGGCAAGCTAACAGCATCGACATGTTAAAACAAAGACCTGTGACAGCACAGCTACAGCTTATCTTCACAATAAAACACTTTATACTAGTTAGCATATGAAACTTATTATGTGTTAATTACAGGTAGAAAGAGGAGAAGAGCAAAGTGTCACCGCTGTTAATAACTTTCCACATACCTTTAATTTATATACAGCACAAACATCCTGTCTACCAGTTTGCTGGTTTCACAGTATTAAAATGACGCTTAAAGGTTGATGGGAGAAAAAAAATACAAGTATTACATATTTGTGAAACGTCTTCCCAGCGCTCAAAGCATTGTGAATTTCACCAGCAGAGTGGTGCCTTTGTACTCCTCTCTCCCAGTCTACACCCATTTGTATCACCTGTCCCTGTCCTTTCCTTTTGGACTCGAAGCTTCAGATATCATCACTGTGTTACATTGTTTGTTCTACTAATGTATAAAAGGAGTATTAAGGCAAAAAGGATAGAAAAATAAAAATAGAAATATTTTTTATATGTTTTTCTCTAAATGTATCCATTTTTAGTCACGATATTTCCCTTCCCCATGTTTCCACATCCCTTTGATTGGCGACATCGACTGAACTCACCACATAAAAAGTAGTGTTTATTAGATGGTCAAAGTAAAGGACCCCCCTCACCACCACTATCACCACCACGTCACTCTTTTTTTTCTTTTGTGGTACTCCTTTCCCTAATATATTAAAAAAAAAAAAAAAAANTAAAAAAAAAAAAAAAAACTGGTAGCAGTCTAAAAATAGTGTGTGGTGAAGCTAAAAATAGTGTCCTTGTAGAAGAGAAGAATAAGAATAGGCGTGGAATCTCTCTCTCACCCTCTCCCCCTCCCTCCCTCCTTGTGATTGAAACAGGGTGGGTGGGGGTTGTTTTTGAAATGGAGGAGTGAGTAAGTGAAGTGTCAGGCTATTCATTCAGCCTCCCTCTCGACCATGAAGAGTTGCCCTCAGCAACCACATGCATAAGACCATCGGTCTGAGACCCGGTGGTGCCTACAGACAAAAGACACAAGCCTTAGATAAAGAACAGCAGTATTTACTTCATGGTATAGTCACCTGACTTTATGAAACAGAGGCTTCCTGTATGGTTATATATATATAACTTTTTAAATGGAGAGAGAGAGAGAGAACAAGTATGAACAGCACTGAAAAACAAGCCATATGATCTTATATTCGTGAGGTCCAACATGTCAGTAGATACCAATGGATCTTTACTGACAGTTCTGCTTGGTGAAAATGACAAGTTTCACCCTTACACAAATAAGTCACACTCCTCACAAATGAACACAGTCTCTGCTCTAGGCGCTTAATTAGGCTTGGGCACTAGACAGTTGTGTTCAGTGTAAAGCACAAAGACAGCAAGTTTACTGAGTTCTTATTTTATGTACCACATGCTTCTTTCACTTTTTGTTTTTAAAAACAAAATGGCAGATAATGTACATGATCTACAAGCTCAGCATTTTATTCCACATCAGACGCCTGCTGCCCAGAAAAGCAGAACTTCAGACAAGAAACTAAGTAGCATTTGGATCACCGTCAGAAGTGTTTTTTAAGGTCAATATACTGAAGCGGAAGTCTGAGGTACTCACACAACAACAAAAGGAGCTTTTAAAAATAGACTGTTTGAAATGTGCCAATATGTGGTCCCTGTGGTGTGGAACGGTGCAAAGGCAGGCCACTTCAGAGACCACGAAGCGAAAAGGCAAGGCTTTTCCACTACACAGCCCAAAACAATTCACGCCAGCCATTAAGATGAAATGATGCCTTGTTCTTTGAAACTATTTGTGGAAAATTCCGAATAATGAAGATCTATTTTTATATGTGGCATTCCCTGCCCTGCCTGGAGCTTCCCCCCTGGCCTCACCCACCACCCCACTCCCCTGCCATGATTGCTGCTTTGGGCAGGGTGTGGAAAATCAAGGTCACAGTATAGAGGTCAACCGGCTGGTCATTGTTACTCAAAGCCTCCCTCAGGCTCCCTTTCCTGTTGTGGCACCACGCGATAAGAGACAGAGAGACAAAAGACGATAACTGACGATTTGGGGGGGGGGGCNGGGGGGGGGGTCCAGAGAATTGTTAGAGGGGGACAGGAGTCATTTTTACTGAGGCTATGTTGTTATTAGTCAGTCATGATAGCTTAAAATTCAAGGTTTTACAGTAGGATTTAATGATTATATCATAATGTAGTCACATATTAGCATGTGTGATATTGCAAAAACTGCTCAGATGGCATTACATTGTAACTTAGTGTTGCAAGTAAGCTTTACAAATTGATTTTTATGTTCAATCAGAATTATATATAGCTATTCTAATTTGTCTAATTTCAATAGTGATGTATTTCGTAACTGGAGTGTAAACGGGATAAAAGATGGTAGGTCGAGGATGGAGACAAGTGCCCTCTTTATCCAGTTTCACTGAGCTGGCATTGTGTCTCATAATGTCTGTCTGGGTAATTATACAGTGTAGTGACTAGTCTGAATGACCATTTTGTTCCCGGGGCTGAGATGCTGCTGTAGCAAACAGTGTTGGATTCTGACATGTGCTTAGAGTGTGTCTCTTCCATATGGGAAACACTGCACCATCTGGTATTGTGCCGTGTACTGGCTAGCTAAAACTGTCAGTCTGTGAGTGGGCTCTCGTCTTCACTGGGCTCTTATAACGGTGATTTTAGCACTTGCGCCATCACAACACCACAATTTGGAGATATTTGGAGGAACCTTGTTATGCTTGCTACCCTTTCTGTCTCTTGTTTCCTGTCTCTCTCATTCTCTATTTGTTTGCTCAGTTTCTCACTCTTTCACTTTATAGTTTAGTCAATGTAGTGATTCCTAACTACACCGTTAGCCAGCGTTATTATGGAACACATGATCACTTTGCCCAGGGATGACAGATCCCAGGCGCCAGGCTTTGATTCCTGATTATAGTGCAGCAGGGTACCAGAGTAAGGGGCTTCAAAGCCATCAAATCACTGAAGTCATTGATGCGATAGGTTTTCAAACATTGCTTCAACCAGTGCATAGGGATGCACAGATGATGACTGGTAAGGCAGGGCTGTGATTTGGGGATCCCATTTCTCAGATTGGTAACCTACAAAATCAACCATCTCCCCCCAAATGCTCACTGTCGCTCCATGTGTATACACACACACACACATCTACACATCATCCATGGGCATGCCCCTCGACATGGTCCTGGCATGTTCAAACCACGCTTCATGAAACTGTGGCCTTCTTGCCTTTGGTCTGCCATCTGCTTCCAATAAGCTAAGCCAGCCTGATCCCTCTGATGTTCCCTCCACTCTGAAAAGCTGAAAGAGTGAGAGCGAGACACAGAGTGAGAGACAAAAAAAGAGAACAAGGAAGAGGGAGCCAGAGCAATAGAAAAAAGAAGTAGAAATAAGGAGAATGAGAGCACATCCCAGACACACTATCATGGTATCCCTGCCGCCAGCAAGGCCACCCTGAATGTGCTTATTGTGCAGCAGTGCTGGGGGGTCTTAATCTACAGTGGGCCCACTTCATGAACACCTCTGTCTTGTTATTTGTGATGAGAAGGGACAATGTTTCTCCCCACTGCTTCACCCCCATTGACACTGAGCCACATTGCTCCTTACCAATCTGCTGTGATGAAATTGAGTCTGTCAGCTGGTAAAAGAGAGGGAGCTCCCTGATGTCCCATGCTTTCCCAAACTTTTCCTCCTTTTTTCCCTCTCATTTTCCACCAGAAAATTCATTACCTCAATGTCAGCATAATTTAATTATTGTAGTCCAAACAATTGAATGACATTTTTCATGAAGATCATTTAGAGTCTCTTTTGAAATCCATTGTGACTCACCTGTGGGGCCTAAACTAGTCACTGAAAGTCTATATATCATACTTTAGGTGCCTCCTGTGGTCACACCAACCCCCACGCATTCTCACACATTGTGTAGGTTGCACTGCTGCCATAGCATCAGAGAATTCTTGGAGCACAAGCTTATCCACTGATACTTGCTGTGAATCAGTCTGCTTTCTACATTTTAACATTTTGATAAACCACAGGCAAGCATGAAACCCAGTATGGGAAAGTCAGTTTATTCCAGTTTCATTGTTTATAAAATTATTTTTAACAATGCAATAAACATGATTAACCATAAATGGCAGTTGTTATTGCCTTTATATTGTGCTTGTCTGAGCAGCTTGTGTTTTCCACCAAGTGTGAAATGTAAAAACATGGGAAAATCGTTGTGCCCTAGCACTATCTTATTTCAAGTTCGGTTTTGTATTCTGAAGACTATACAATGCTGGCCACAATATCAAAGCCCTTTATTATAAACTCGCTGTTTTTGTAGAGGATTTTTTGCACTGAAGCTGTCAGCCATTGGTTGGAGACACTGAAAAGCATTCATTGCCAAGCTGTCGCCAGCAGCCATAAACACAATATTGAATGTGTCAGAGCCCACTGCCAAGATAACAGCAAAGGAGAATGGTCAGCAGTGAAGCTCTCTCAAGCCACAATACAGCAACTAGCCCCAGTCTATCAGAAATAAAGATGAACCCATCAAGTCAACAATGTTTTGACTCAGCTTCTGTTGAGATGCAGAAAATGAGAGAAGAGGACAGAGAGACAGAGACAGACAATGCAGAAGACTGAGACAGAAAGAAAGTAAAAAGACAGATAGACGGGATAGATAGAGAGGGTGAGCAAGGTGGCAAAATGCCGAGCAGACGGATCCTGGTATGGCAGGGGCTCCGGGCAGACATCAGCTGTCCCTAGCAGACCTCCTGGGGCCACCCAGAATTCACACCCAAACAGTCTCAGCAATTCTTCACAAGAACACCATGAGGTTATCACCCCACACCCCAAACTATGAAATGTGTAAATTTAAAGGCTACAGTTTTTCCTGCCGTGAAAACATTTCAAAACTCATTCAGTAGACTGAATTTGTACTCTGGCAGGTATACATGCATCACTTTCCTTGACTGCTGATTCCTAGCCTCTGATTATTTAAGTGAACCCAGGTCACCTTTACCTAACCCAGTGCTGCTTAGCCTTGCTTACTCTACACCTGCCTTCCATCTTAGCCAAACCTAGTCTAGGCCATCGTAGCTGTGGCTGTAAAGGGTACAGATGAGACAAGCGTCTAAGTATGTAGGACGCAGCGTCTACGCTGTGCCTGATCCACACAGGCCCTGTGACAAGTTGAGTCAGAAGGGAGCATCATGAAGAAGGAGTTTAATTAGGAGCAAACCTCCAAAGGGGCCACAGAGAAAGACAGAGCCAAGCCAGCATACACAGCTTTCTTGCAGTCTTTCCTCTCTCCTTCTCGCTCTCTCCTTCTCTCTCTTTTTCTCTCTCTTTCTCCATGTAACATTATTTCCACAGTGACTATGCCCACTGTACCCATTTGCAGCTCTTTGTCTCTCTATTCACCTTTTCTCCCTGAATGGATCTGTCATGATCTTGCTTTTACTTTGGGTCCACATTTGTTTGTTTTGTTGAAATAATCGCTGTCATTAATAAACTATAAATTACCAGTATTTTAATAACATATCAATAATTTTAGATTGATCATTTCATCCAAATTAAAAATATTGTTAAAGATTATAGTTTTGTTTTGTTTTTTTAAATAGATGCATATCAACTTTAATAATGCTCCATATAAAGATTTCTTTTTATACATTTCTTTTTATACTAGCAGTAATTTTTGACACCAGATCATTCAAATAATGTGTGTTTCTTTTTCTATTATTACTTAATCAATAATATATCTTAATATCAGAATAATTAGTAATATTATAGTACATAAACATTTTGGCACTTGTGAAGCATTCTATAAAGTTTTTTTTTTTTTTTTTTTTTTTTTTTTTGTCAATCCTCATCCTATTAGCATATTTTCCAAAGACTTAATAATCCATACTCTTCTTTTTTCAGTATTACGAGCTCATTTTCCACTAATTGTTATTGATGTCTCTCATACAGTATAGTCATGATGTCACTGGATAAGACATTCCTCTCCATATTTGGAGCAGCAGTCACTGGCGTTATGGAGCAGAGCCATGAAATACAAAACAAATTTATTGCACAGGGGAAGCAATGAGCAATTAGAGAAGGAGAAAATACATAGGATGACGAGAGCAGCTTGGTGAGAAGAAGGGTGACAGCAAGCGGGCCTTCTATGGCTATATGAACACTCCAAAGGATATGATTGGTTGCTGGGTTATGTGTCAGCTCTTGGCAACAGGTGTGATGTCCTTAAGCAGGTGGGCATAACTGGGATGAGTGGCATAGTGCCCTTGTACCACACCCTTGATCTGCTGAGCCCTGCTGGAAAGCTAAGCCTGGGCCACATGCTTTAAAGTCATATAACACTCACGTCCTGGCTTCCTGCACCCCATCAACACCCAACACAACCACTACCCACCCACTCCCCTCCACCAGACCACCAGCTCAGTTACCCCATATGGGTGTCACCTTTACCCCTGCCCTGATTCCCTTCTCCCAGCAATGCCTCGTTGCTGTTCTTCCTAGAATGGAAATGTTATCTCATGCACTCTGAGCTGGTGGCAGTAGGTGGTTGAATTCTGTGCAAGTAGAAACAAAGTTGGTTTTCCTTTAATCCATTCTCGTGTGAGGAGAAAAAGGCCAGCAGTTCATCTCTTGTCAGCTCAGTATGATCCATCGCCAAGACCAGAATGAAACTATACAAAAGAAACAGGAAAAGTTTTACATCTCACGCCTTTGCCAAAAAAGACAGCAAGCTAAACCTTTGCAACCCCTTTGTTCTTTTGACTCATCCATCTCAGATTGAGCAAGAGTGGCTGATTCACTGTAGGTCTGTTAGAAGTCACATCTCCTGCATTGCCTTGGTTGATTTGTTTGGTGTGATTTCCTGAAAACTGTCAAAGATGTGAGAGATGCTTTCAAATTCAAAACTCCAGATTTCCACTCTAGAGGCTAAGTTAGGATTCAGAGAGAGAAGAGGAGAGCCAGCACATGTTGACATGCTTACAGTAGCTGCCTCACCACGAGACGCCTCAGGAATCAAACAGTTATCACGCACACAAAAGAAGCCCTCCGAGTTCACTAAAACCACACTCAAAACAGGGCTTTGTTGTACTGACATGTGCAATGACTGGATTGTTATTTGTTTTCTAAGCAGGCAGATTGTTCCCTGTCACTTCTGCTGCTGGTTGTGATGGAGTACCTAGCACTCGTATCTCTTCTATGAGTGAGAACTGAAGGAGACAAACAAATGAGAGGAAGAAGTTCACAGAGATTAACTTATCTTAGCATCTATCTTTCTCCTTTCTCCTGCTCAGGCTCTCTCTTTCTTTTTTCTTGACACTAACACCTACTCTTACACACCCACACAGGCACACAAACACAGACTCGTTCCCTTCTTTCCCTTCCCACACACACACACTCACACCAGCAGGCACATACACACACTTGATCAGCATCAAATACAGGGTGTGCTAAAGTAAATTTAATTACGTCTGTCTGATATGGAGCTTCAGATGAAAGTGGAAGAGAGCAGTGTGAAGCGATGACTGCACAGACAGGAGCAGGCCTGTGATTTTCCTCCTGTAGACTAATCTCCCTTTATTAAAGCCAGGAGGAGAGAGGGGAGGGGGGAAGTGGAGGAGGTGGGAGTGCCTTTGATGAGATCTCTAACTGTCAGCTACTGTACTTTTCCTCCTTCTCTGTCTTTGTCTCTCACTTTATGAGGCAAATGAACACAGCACATATTAGTCTTGCTCAAGCAAACATACTCTCATGCTTTCACACAAAGTAACGTGCTCTGAAACTTATCCCTGTTGTTATGGTTGTCAACATTATCTAAAAAAGGACAGAGAAGCAGCTCTCTCTCTCTCTCTCTCTCTCTCTTTGTCTCTGTCTCTCTTCCATTGGAGGGAGTGGTGAGCGAGTGGAGAGCGAGCCTTTCTCTCTCGTCTGCTGTTTTCTGGCCACTGTAATGGGGGCAGGTGGCCATCAGGTGGCCAAAACAGAAACTGCCGCATTTAAGAACACATACCACAACACCGTTCCTCTTTCATAACCCCTTTTCATTATAAAACAAAATAACCATTAGGTTATTTTTTTGTAAAATTTGTTTTATTTTTATGAATGTCCCCCTTCCTGTGTTCCTGAGTTGTTGTTTTTTCTTTTTTTTTTTTTTTTTTTNTTTTTTTTTTTTTTTTTGGTTTTTTGTTTTTTTTAATTATGAGTTTTTAAGACCCCATGTTTCCTCATTTGGCCAAGACTCTGATCATTTGTTAGAGTATGTCTTGTTAGTGGATGCAATTAAATCCTTTGTGCCATCTTGAACGTTTACTTGCATGTTTACATGTTCATAAAGCAGCCAGTGTATCCTCACCTCAAATTGATGGAGGTTATCATGGACCTGGCCAAAGTGATTCATTACAAAGGTTAAATGTCATGTTCTTCTTTTATAGAGAAATTTCTGAGAAAATTCTATGGGAATAAGCATAAGTCAAGACCAATCCCACTTACTTTTGTCAGGATCAATTCTAAAAGGCATCTCTTCACACTTCATCACCCATTGCCCCTCCCGAGCTGTTCACCTGGGTCACTGTTCCCCAACCCCAAAGTCCTTCAACTGTGTTGTGCAACTGCTCTGTTTGCAGACATTGAGAAAGAAAGGCCTAAACGGCTGTGACAGCCCAGACCCCGACGCAGATGACTCGGTTGGCCACAGCCCCGAGTCTGAGGACAAGTACAGGAAAATAAACGAGGACATTGATCTGATGATCAGCAGACAGAGACTGTGTGTAAGTACCTCTTGTTAAACCCTGAGCCTTCCTCTCACCTTTCTCTCCTCTTTCTCCCTTTTCCCCCCATGCTGTCTTTCGCTTTGTCCTCGTCTCCTCATTTTCGTCATCTGTCCCTACTATCCATCTCCTCCGTTCCCTCATCTGTGTCTTCCTCCGTCTGTCTCTGTGGTTGTGGGACCTGGCAGGCATTAAGCAAGAAGGAGAACAAAGGCGGCGAGAGCCCGGAGCTTGAGTCTGCTCTCACCCTCACCCCACGTACTGAAGAGAAATACAAACAGATTAACGAGGAGTTTGATCACATGATTAAAACTCATAAGATACCCGTAAGTACTGGGTTGACGCATCTTCAGCAGGCTAACAAAATGCTGAATGGCCAGTAACTGTGGAGCTAACCCAGCTAACCACTATTGTTTGCCACTAGACTAAATACACAAAGTGAGAGTTAACCACATTCTACTTGAATAATATGGATATGTAAATTACAACAAGCAGTTGTACAGTATACTTACAGTGGAAATAATTACAGTTCTTTGCTTTTGCTTGATTGCAGTTGAGAAGCAGTCCTCAAATTTGACCTAACTGCAACCATAACAAGCAAATTTTAGTAATTGTGTGCTTTTTTTATGACAAAATTTAACCTTACTGGTATCCCATACTGAAATCGTTACCCATAATGCCTTGCCTGCCTCTCAAGGGAGGAGTGGTCTGCATGTGCTTTTCCTTTTCCTGCACCAAAACACAGTGCTCAGTCACCACAACACAGACACTGTGACAATGAAACAGAGGCAGACATTCAGAAAATATTAAATGTATGTCTATACCTCACACATTACATGATGATAAAATAGTTATAGCTGAAAAAATTAGGCTCACGAAAGCAGCATCTACCACTAACATATTTTAAAACAACATCTCTGTTGGTGGTCATAGATGTATAAGAACTTGTTAGCTGCTGGATTTGCATTATGCAGCTTTAATTTAAAAGGAGAATAAAATCTTAACATGGCCAGCTGCCAGAAACCACAAAATAAAGCTTCTTTCAATGTAAATTAAGCCTGTTCCCCATTCAAAATGTACCATATTGGAACAGTTTACGCTTAAGACATAGAGAGAGAAAGATAATTCCACGGTAATTCAAAGAAGTGTCTGACAAAGCAGCATGGAGCAGAGGGAGATGTGGTAAGAAGCAAGGCGAGGGTTGGTGAACTGGGGTGGTGTGGTGGAGTGGAGTGGGTTTGTGATCGGAGCTGGGTGGGGATGGGGGTGGAACAGCGGTAGTGGTGGTGGGAGCTGGGGGGGACTCCGCACACAACAAGTGGCAGTTCAGTGTGTGGTCAGGGTGGCTGCCAAGCACTGGGCCTCTGGATTGCAGGGGACTGTTGAGGGGACTGTGGGGAGAGGAGGAGGAGGAGGAGGAGGAGGAGGAGGAGGA
>VXCM01000825.1:132340-207774 GCA_014773175.1 Lucifuga dentata
GTGTGTGTGTGTGTGTGTGTGTGTGTGTGTGTGTGTGTGTGTGTGTGTGTGTGTATGTACACAAATGTGTGCACAGACAAACTTGTATAGCTCCTAGTTGACTAAAGAATAATACATATAATAGTCATGAAATGCAGAAACTCCAACAAGGAATCCAAGTTGTAAGAAATTTGTGAAAAGCTTCAAAAATAAAAATAAAGAAAGAAAGAAAATAGAACCAGAGATAGTCTGACTGGTTATGAAAGAAAACAACCATAGCTTTGAGTTTGCCCACTCCTGTGTAAAGTTGCAGTAAAAGCAAAAAAGCGAGGGGGTCAGCTATGAGATATGGTTAAGGTAACCCTCATTGTACTTTAAAATAATATTTGGTCTGCAAAAGCAACATTTGCGAAGGAGGGAAATTAAAGAAGACGAGGCAGGGCTGAGGCTCATATCCTACATCCACATCAGCCAGGCTGATGTTCCTTCTGATGAGCTCCTGCCATTGCTCTGACACACATGGCAGTAATTTAGGGCCCTATTTTGTACTTCCTAAAGCTAACATGCAGGATCAACCACTTCCAGGGCACTCCCAAGGTTAAGCCCTTCTGCCAAGTGACACAATAAACATGACAAACTAGAAGCTTGGGGCCATGAGGCCTTCTTAGCTACCTCTGCTCATGTTCCTGATGAGACTGCTGACTGATCCGAATCTACCACTTAAAAACACTTTGCATTAGCTCACTGTGACAGAATACTAAATTATCACTGATTCCACTCACTTATCCAGTCTCAAAGTTACTCTTGCAAGAAACACTGGAGACATGAGGTGAAGACAGACTGAATTATCGTAGCTCATTTAGTTTCTTTAGAACAGTGGGATGCCATTGGCCTTATTCCCAGTAAAGCACAGCCCTCTTATTTCTATAATATTTTAAACCAGGAATGCCTTTCTGTAAATATAAATGCAGTGCTCCTAAGACAATATTTCCTCAGGTCACCTCTTAGCTTTTACCAAAGAACATTTCCAGTCAGCCTGTCAGAGGACAGAGTTAACTATCTGCAGGCCTACTCTGCCTCTTTAAGAAGATAGAGTATTGCTACATATATCAGTTCAGGAGCAGTTTAAGTCACGAAAAGAGGAGTGCAGCTTTCTTTGTTGTGCTGTGCTCCCCTTCATCATTCCTACATTCTTCTTGTTCTTTGTCTTTGCTCCAAGAAGTTTTTTTCCTTCTTTTCATCTATGCATGAATGTTTGTGTTAGTTGTCCTTATGGACTGTGGTGTCTTTTTTTCTTTATATAGCAGTGTGTATTTGATCACTGTTGTAGGAACACAAATGATTATGAATTTCTTTGTGTTCTTTGAGTTTTTCTGGATTGTCGTGTCTCTTGGTTTGTCTGTGGCCATTCCTAAATTTTTGATATTCTCGTTTTATTCTGTGTTCATTCTTTTTAGTCTAATCAAACTATCTGTCTCTTCTATTTCTTTCTCTTTCTCTTGCTCTCTCTCTATCTCACTCTTCCAGCAGGCTGTGCCCCCATCTAACTACGACATGCCCGTGTCCATTCCCGTTAGCAACCAGAACAATCTCATCTACAGCCATCCTGGAGGTTCCCTAGGCAACCACAACCTGTTGCCCTTGGCACATCATGGCCTACAGAGAAACAGCATGTCTCCAGGAGTTACACACAGACCTCCCAGTGCAGGTAACACAGGTAGGGCCTCACATGCACTCATGCAAGCATGTACACGCTGCTGTCACGTCTGTCTGTCTTCTCCACACTATCATGTAAACACAACAGTTGCTGGTGACATAAGCAAATCCGGCTTGTTGGCTTGTTATTGTTGTCCAAGGTCCTTTTTCTGTCTTTCTGGGCTGTAGGCTGCTGCCCACACCCTCACCCTGTCATTACAACTGGATGCTAGAAGTGCCAGCACAAACTAAATATGAGTTTTGGCGCTCGCAGCATCCACACCAAACCGCACACGCTCTGGACCCTCCCACTCTTCCACCTCATATGGCTTAAAAATAATAATGTGTCATTTTTCTTGGATGGCTGTTCCATGTATCCACTCACAGTGTCCAGTTGCTCAGAGCATTACTGTTTGAGTGGGAAGTACTATTCCTTCTAGGATTAGATACACACATACACACTCTGACAAACACATAGCAGATTGTGATTTAATTGGGTTAGATGCTAAAATGTCAGCAAGGTAAGAGAAGGGAGGCAAAATGCAATGTGTGGCTCTTCTCTAATGGTTTTTATCTTTTTCGTTCTCCTGTTTCCTTCTCTTCAGGTGGCCTCATGGGTGCTGACCTCACCACTGGCGCAGGCACCAGTGCTGGTGAGAATGTCCTCCTCACACACATGCACATCCACACACACTCCTACAAGACAACTACTCATCCATTTGGGGCCATAAAATGCATGACTAATAGTAACCCAAACCCAAGTAGAGATTCTGTCCATAATGTGTTGATGTTAGTGGTCTTGGAGTTCATCTGGGAATGTTTGGTCAGTGCTGGGACTGTGACACATCCTTCCTTTCAGCGATAAAATGGTAGAACAGGGGGTGTAAAAATAAAGTTCAGATTGACCGATAGGCAGTCAGGAGAGGTGCTGGACTTTTGACTGTAAAGTTAAATTCCCTTTCTCTCCCTCTACCCCTTCCTTCTGCTTACTTGATTCTCTCTTCCTCTGTCTCTCTCTCACCCGCTCTCTTTTTTCATAATGAGCCAGCAACAAAAAAACTGCATGTACGACTCTTTAACTGCTATTTATTGCTACTACCTCTTGGGGTTTGATGCAAACTGAAAATGACAACCCCAGCTCCCATTTGGTCCAACTAGTTTTGCTACATAAACTCTCTACACAGTCTAACTACTATCATATGTCTGCAGTGAAATTAATTCAGTGTTTTGAGTAGCTCACATGCCATAATGGTCCTGTGGAGAACATGTGTGAGGGATCTTGGATGTTAGCTTCTGGGTATCCACTGGCATGCCTCTCAGGATATGTCAGGCTCAAGATTATTGCAAAGGACTCCCTTTTAAAGAGTTAAATTTACAGCCCTGAACTACAGTGCAGAGCATAAAAAATGAGAGTGGGGGTGTCAAAGGGGCACAGCTGGGCTGCCCTGTCTGGCCCCTGGGGCTCCATCACAGGGGTCAATGCCTGGTTCCACTGTCTGGTCACTCGTCTCACACACAAACACACACGCACATACACACGCACAACAGGACCATTTGTTGTGGCATGTGTTCTGTTGGCAGCGTGCTGCAGAGCATGCTTCAAATGTAGCCTTTGTGTCACCACGATGAAGAAACAGAGGCGCTCTGTGAGGTTGTGCATCGCTCAGCAGCAGCGAAAAACACGATGTGGAGAGAGAGTCATGTGGCAAGCTAAAAGATTCCATTCAAAGCTCTCTTAAATCTCATATAGAGTGAGAGAGAAAGCGTGTGTGTGTGTGTATGTGTGTGTGTGTGGGGGGGTGGGGTGGCTAGTGATGAATATCCACTGATGGTGGAAGCATGTGTGCAAAGGAGAAACAGTGGATGAACACAGATGGAAGTGTTCTATGAAGCTGTTCAGCCATTTTAATGGTTCCTCTAAGTGACTCAGTGTGAGGTGGCCGAGCCACTACGGCACCACAAAGACTATTTAATTGTTCTTCTCCTTACTGTAGGTTTGATAAACTATGTAGCTGTCTAGTTCCTCTCTGAGTGTCTTAAGTGGCATAGGAGGGTCTTGAGTGTGTAAATGTATGCAAATATATACATACACACATGCAAAACCTTCTCTGTTCCTCTGATACCATTGTCTTGTAAGTGAGAGAATTGGCCGGCCATCGAATACAATTAGCCCTACATAAATTGGTATCTCAATAAATTGAGATCTTTCGTTTTTTTTACTTTTTTTCAGTCTTTCTCTTCCAGGTTAACAGAAACATGAAAGTAGAAATGTGAGCTTTGATTAAATTTTGGGCGTACAGTCATGAGGCTCATGTAATTGCTTAGCATTCTAAGTTTCAATTGTATATGGAGATGATACTTGGAATTTAATGTGTAAATCTAAGTGAGACTCAAACTTTGATTTAGTGCTAAAAGGTTGCACAAAATGCAGACAATAGAGGTGGGGGGACGGGGACTCCTTAATAAAATGAGGTTCTTAGGTATTTCTAGCCCAGTGAGCAAAGGGCATTTAGCTAGAACGCTGAATCATCATGTCTTGTTCTGTAGAAATGCTATGAGAAGTGTCTGTGTGTGTGCGCATACATTTTCCCATCTTTGCATGCGTTCACTCTGTCAACTCCTTTGCTGGCTCGGAGGAGAGAGAGTGAGGTGAGGAAAGAGACAGAAAATGAGTGAAGGAGAGAAAGCGAGCTGATGAAGGGAGCCCCGGACGCAGGACCCTGCTTGTGAAAACCTCCCACCTCCATTTGTGCAATTATGTAGCTGTCAGCTCTGCTTGGATCAGCAGTCTGCTCACCAAAGCATGCTGAAGAATTAACGAGAAACTGCTGTCACCTCTCACCTGATCACACACCAATTACTCTATACAAGGTATATCTTTAGGACATCTCGGCCTCAATCACACAGACATTATTAAGCATACATACAGCAGTATCCAGTCAGCTTGAGTCGTTCAGACAGTGTGTGTGTGTGTGTGTGTGTGTGTGTGTCTCACCTCACACCAACTGTACAAGCTGGAAGTGTGCATGTGACAACTTAGTTCAGTTGGAGAATTCAGGGTTGGATGCACATTTGGCCAAACCGCAACGGAAGAGTGTGTGTATATGGGGAATAGACTGGAGCGTGCCTGTTAGACCACAACAGGACATCAGAAATTTGTTCAGTAACAGTTAAATGTACATGAGTTTAACCACACCTCTCTGTTGTCTGGTGTGTGTGTGTGTGTGTGTGTGTGTGTGTGTGTGTGTGTAAGAGTTGAAAGTGACAGAACGAAATCTCCAGTGGAGGCCTTTCAAACACATGCATCTCAAAATGTGCTACGTTGTTACCATGACACCTACAGACAGTTTGCAATCCTTCAGCTTTGACCTCAGTTNTTCCCCTCAGAAATATCAGAGTTGATATCAGATGTTGCTCTCTATGTGTGAGCTTTATACAGCAGCAAAACACACTCCTGGCTGGGCTGTGTTTAATTTTGGTACTTCCTCTAAACGGTTGATGCGACCGTGTGAAGAAGCACAGAGGAGAAGAGTGGAAGAGAACGCAGAATATCACATCTTTATGTCTTGATACAGTCAGTCAAATCTAGACTAGTCTAGTCAGTCGAATCTGTGCACAGCCTGAGATCAGGGTGATCAAGCTACAGAATGCAATGATTTGAGTCACAGCTCTAGCTTCATTAGCTTAATTAGCTTGTGATTTTAGTTTTGAAGTGCTTAACGACTGGTCTATGCCACTCATGATCATAGTCATCGAGCAGATAATTGACTGGACTGCAGCCATCTCCACGGGGTGGAAATACACAGATGTGTGATTAATTGTCACAAAGATGAAGTCCATGTCATCTTGACTAAACTGCGTAATAATTTCTCTGTATGGCTTAGTCTCTTTTTATTCATCCGTATAGAAACACTGATGTACTTCCTGCTGGGTTATTTACTTAAGTGTGTGTACGGGTGGTATGGTGTGTGTGGGTGTGTGTGTGTGTGTCTGTGATCTCATTCATCTATCTCCACATGCACCCACTCAACCTCACAAAGGGCCAGCCATGAGAATGAGAGAGCGGGAAAACTGAAGAGGCAGCTGCCTCTTTGCTACTGCGAGACTGACACTAGAACTAAGAGGGTCCAATACAAAACACACACGTGCAGCCATACGTATAGCTCATGCAGTCATAGAACGTATCTCATAAAGTCTCAAGTCTGCGCTGTGCTTATGTAAAATATATACCCATGCGCATGGGAAATTGCACACATGCAACAAAACATACAATTGCACTCAAAGTCCATGTTGTTAACATCAGCTTATACATGCTCACACACCACACATGCCAGCAGACTCACAAGCACACACATACACTAGCAATCACACACACACACACACACACGGGTTTTCTCGTTTTTCTGTTAGACGGCCTCATTTTCTTTCACCGCTAGCGGTCGTTTATTCTTCAGATTGTTCAAATTGAGCTTTTGAGATTTTTCATTTCCAAACAACAAAAACCTCGCTCTCAAATTAAACAAAGATCAGCAAGGGAAATTGCCCAGGAAGACATCTGCGACTCATTTTCCCCTGGAGTATATGATTAGGAAATTCATTTATGTCTAACGTATAATTCCTGCCTGTCTTTCAAGTGGGAACGTCCACACAGTGCCCTGTGTTCTACCCCTTAGAAGAGGGAAGACGTAGGGGGAAAAAACAGCTTTTGGGATTGGGTTTGAAACAAAGACTATGTTGCTTGCAAGAATGCTCCACTCTCAGTTTTTTTTAATGATGCTGTGAGGATGCTGCCCCACCATTTTTTAAGTAAGCTATGGGTGCTGCACTTGGCCTCCATTCTAAGGGGAATGTGGATCCGGTGGCAACCCCAAGGCAGGGTCTTTGTCTGCAGGAACCACACGTGTGCTTAGCTCCAATCGCCAAATGATAGGTCCCATCCCTCTGTGGTCTTGCTACCCATAATGAGATGTTTTTACATGATTCACTGGCTGTTGCTGAGTGCATCTAACCTTAAGTGACAGTGACAGAAGTAGAGGGTGAGGTCTCCTAAAGTAGATGCCTTTATTATATAACTGCCAAACAAATTGTGGTGCTCATTAAGGCAAAAACAGTAGCTCTGTTTGACTGTCTGCTCCATTGGTTTACACCAAGGCTCCTCAGATTATTGGGTTAATAAATATACTACCACTGAACACAAGCAGTGGAGTTGGGAGAGACATCAAAAATTCATACAAGGTGAAAATGGTTTCCTATGGTTCTTAATTAGCCTACACCATCATGAACAGCAGGGTTTCCACTTGTTAAACTTTTCAAATATGGAAATATCTTTGTTTCAAAAACCATTTGAGTATGTAAACTTTCTCCATCTGTCTCCTCTCCCACCTTTCGTTGCTCTCTCAGGTAATGGGTATGGGAACCACCGTAACTCGCCCGGTCTGCTGGTCTCTCCAGGTGGCATGAACAAGAATATGCAGGCTAAGTCCCCTCCACCCATGAACTTGGGCATGAACAACCGCAAACCTGACCTGCGTGTCCTCATCCCTCCTGGCGCCAAGAACAATATGCCCTCCATCGTGAGTAGTCTTGTATCCCTCTTTTCCTGCCATTATTCTTCCTTTCCCCCAATCCATTTTCTCTGCTGTATATGTCCCGATCTGTGGGGGGGTCCTTCTGGTTTGTTAGTTGTTTATTTCCTTTCATGTCCTCTCTGCTGCTTTCATCTCTTTATATCAGACTTGGGTTGGTTAGGTTAAGTTCTTATAGCACATCCCACTTCCATTTTTACATTTTGAGATATATTGTCAGCGTTGTGCTGTGTCTGTGTGCATATGCTAGCATCTATACTATACACGTCCGAATTCTCTTCTTGGGTTTTTAAAATGTGTTGAGTAGCAATAGTATTGTTTCCGTTGGCGCAATCCTATAGCGGCTCCATAACTAGATCCACACCTAGCTACTGCTTCTTCTCACTCACACTCGCTAATTTTAAATTTATCACCCTCCCCTATTAATGCCATCAGTCTGAGGATGTCGATCTGCTATTGGTAAGTCAGACTTGCGCTCAAGTTTAGCAATCGCAAATCCCTAAGTAGGTCTTAAATACTGGAACCGGAACAGTTTTTGAATCAAAAATTAGATAAGGTGATTCTTGGGAGCATTATTACAGCTAGATTCATTTCTGAGAAAAGTGGTCCCTATCTAGAGTAACTTACATCTTTGTTGTTGCTGCGTGTGCTGAAGGCTCCAATGTCATAGCACAGGACTGTTTTATGGGGACACATAGTGCCATCCAGTGGTGTATCAGAGTAAAAGCAACCTGGCCTCTTTCTTTTTGTCTCGGGCCTTGTATTTACTCTTTCTCTTTTCATTTTATCTTCTTTGTCTGCATATCAGCTATTGCAAATCATACCGCCTCACAGCTTTCATTAGTCAGAATTTAGACATGAAAGGCAAGAAATGTGTACACGTTCATTTTGCATCACAGCTCCATTATGCTCTGCCGAACCCTCCCCTATGCCACAGTAAAGTGCCTCTCCCTTGCCGTCGCTACCCTGCGTTGCCGTGGAGACGGATGGTGTTACTATAGCGACAGTGGGCCCTCGGAAAGGGTGGTAAATGATAGGGTTGGCAGGGTTCAGCCGTGCCGCATGTCAAGTGATTAATTTCCCTAGAAGTTGGCATCACATTCATTCTCTCAGCATCTGTTGAGAGCAGGAAAGAAATGAAAGAAAAGCTAAAAGCTAAACTTTCTTAGTTTATTGTGTTTTTGTTTGTTTTGTCTGGAGTTGATTTTGCATTTGATGTGCTCAAGCTTCTCTTGTCTCTTTTGCTCTCTGTCTCTTTTGCTTCTGTATACCAGAACCAGAGAATAAACAACTCTCAGTCTGCTCAGTCATTGGCTACCCCAGTGGTATCAGTAGCAACTCCCACTCTACCAGGACAAGGCATGGGCGGGTATCCATCTGCCATCTCTACTTCTTATGGTACCGGTATGTACCGCTGCTCCTGCTGTATCGTCTGTTAACACAGGCTTTTTGTTTCATTCTTAGCGTTTCGTTCAATTAGCTAAAATACATTTTAAATTGTAATAACATCAATATCCTGTGACAAAGGTCACAGAAGGCCATACATTTTTTTTACTACATGTTGTGCATCGATGAAGATTATAATTTGACTTGTTTGTAATTCATGTATATATATATATTTTTTAAAGGACTATACCTGCAATCCTGCATGTTTGAGCCCAATATATACAGCCCACATACACATTATGTTCTTGACAACCATTTCCCAAAATATACTACTTTAGCTTTAAATTTAGAATTTCTTTTTCCTACCTTCCAGATTGCCATTGGTTTCAGTTCATTCCAGTATGCTATTAAAATCAACTTGTANTTTTCCTACCTTCCAGATTGCCATTGGTTTCAGTTCATTCCAGTATGCTATTAAAATCAACTTGTACAGACTTGAAACACACTTGAGATATGTAATCCATCACAGCAAATACTATGTCTGTTAAATTTTTCAAAGTAACTTTATTAAACTGATCCAACAGGAAGTTGCATGGAACACAATTTATGTGTCCACCAGGGACTATAGTCCCAGGACAAGACGGCTTTTTACTGAGAAATTAAAACAACCTTTCCTTCTACAATTGTGCGTAAGTGTTTGAAGACAAAACACTGAATTTTAAGGTGGACGTATCATCTGAACATTTGATTTTGAAAGATTATGGGATTTGAAAAAAAAACAGGAAAACTAACATACGGTTTTATGTTTTGGAAATTGTTTGTCAGTGATGTACCATATATGCAACACAGGTTGTATATAATGGACTCAAACATTCACGATTGCGGTATGGTCCTTTAAGTCTCCTTTCCTGTTGTACAATAGCCTAACAGAAGAGGGTGCTATTGTCACACACATGCTCTATCACACCTTGTAACACAGAAAACAGATTGATCAGAGATTCATGCTCGTTTCAACTTTATTAGACCATGTGTGCGCAGCCTACAATTGACATCCTCCTTCTTTCCCTGTGTATGTGTGCATGTGTGTGTTTGTGTGTGTTTGTATGTGTGTGTGTATGTGTGTGTTTGTACACAGAGTATTCGCTGAATAGTGCAGACCTGTCCTCCCTGTCTGGCTTCAATAGTGGAAGCTCCCTTCACCTCGGCTCAATGAGCGGGTGGCAGCAGCAGCACCTTCAGAACATGCAGCATTCAGCCCTCGGCCAGCTCGGGTGAGCTTAACGTCATGTGTCGTGTTGTTTTACATGTGACGTGCATGATGTCATACATACATTCTCACTAGACTTCATTCCACAATCAAAGAGCTAAAAGTCCTTCACTGTTCTCAGCCTTCACTTGCCAATGGCCAACACAACACGTGTATGTGTGTTTGCACATGTGTGCTTGCCTGCATGTTTGTGTGTGACAGACTGACTTTAGGATCACTTTGTTTCTTACTCTGTAACTCTGTAACCTCTTGCGTTTCCTTTCCTTCCTACAGAAATTGCTCTAGCTCTCACTTATGTCAGGGTTCAAATCTCTCCCTGCCCTCTGCTCAAAGCCTGCACATCAAGTCCGAACCTGTTTCTCCTCCTAGAGATCGCACCAGCAGCACACCGGGGGGCTACGGTGGTGGGGTGCCACCACCCCAGAACCCCTCATCCCGCCAGGACTCGGGACGCTCCCCTGTTGATAGCCTGAGCAGTTGTAGCAGCTCCCACGAAGGCAGCGACCGTGATGAGCACAGGAATGAGTTCCACTCACCTCTGGGACTCGCCCGACCCACCCTGGACGAGCGTGAGAGCCCTTCCATCAAACGGGTGCGCCTGTCAGAAGGATGGGCGACATGATAGCTTTCTCCTCTCCCCGGCAGTGCCCCGAGTTGCCCTGAGCCCCTGACACGCAGCGTTACGATGCCCCCAAGTCAGCTCCCTTCTCTTCCTCCTGTCACTCGATATCACGAGTCACTCACCACCCAACCCCACGGTCCTTCTCCTCTTATCTCTTTAACGCTGACGGAAAGAAAAGGGACAGCCCTTTTCAAAAATCTACTTGTAATTTTTTTCTTTGATTTTTTAAATTTTCTTTTTCTTTTTTGCTGAGTGTGTGTGCTTTACATATTGACATTATATAAACCAGTGGGGTGTTGTAATGGCAGTTTGGGAGGGTGGGTGTTGGTTGGGATCAGGGGGTATATCTGTTGGGGAACTATGCATAAATTGTATCGTGTGGATAAAAAGAATCACATATGCATATATCTTTACACGTGTGTATGTGTACATATATGCATATCAACAAACAAACAAAAAAAGTCAGGTACTCTGTTTCATAAAACATACATACAATTTGCCTCAGCGATATATCGGCAACTAAAGACAACAAAACTAACACGAGAGTGAGTGTGTCGAGTTAAGACACGTTAGCACTTGAGTTGGACAAAACAATACATGTACAGTGTCAGTTTCATTGCTATATACCTTCTCTGCAGTTCTCCCTCGCAAAAATGTGTGTTAACATTAGATGATGTCATGTTGCAGGTTCAACGTATTTATGTAAATAGATGGTCAAGGGGCGGGGTCAAAAGTTGCCAGACATTACAAGATTTATTTACTCATGAAACGAAAAGCTATTATGCAACATTTGAAGGATTGTACAGGTAAACAGGCAGACCCGATGCTACATGTGTGGAACCTTTGACAATTTTAGCGCTCCCCTTAAAGACCGGAGCCGAGTGAGGACCACTCTTTGATCTAAGAGCTACATTAGTGTTATCAAGAAAACTCTGGATCTAGTATTAACTATTCAGTATTAATAAACAAGAAAGGAAAAAATAAAAAAAAACAATTGTATGATACACTTGCTTATATTTTCATATGAAAGGAATACAATGCAAAGCATTTTTGTGGCTTTTTGTAGTTTCTATAAGCCAGAATGTGTTTTTTGATAGCTTTGCTAATAAGAGATGGATAGTTGAACCAGAGGAGAAATGACAGGGCTTCAAAGCCCTAAGCCATGAAAAACAGACTGAGATCCAATGCTTTGCTGAACTGTTTTATCTTTGTAGAGGTTTGTTTTTAAACGTGTATTTCTAATTATATATAATAATGGTAATATTAAGAATCTTTAAAAAAAAAAATCTGTGAAATTAACATGCTTGTGTATAGCTTTCTAATATATAAATATATATAATAATGATTTTTGTTGGTTTCTTAGTGGAGTTTCTATGTGCAGTTGCACATGTTGTCTGGTTTGTTTAATTTGAGCTCTGAACTGCTGTTCAGGGGTGTATTTAGTCTAACTTTAAAAACCAGCTGGGAAGCATTGCCAGGGTTTGTGTAACAGGAAAAACAGGCCTGAATGCTGAAGAACGAACAAATGTTTAGTGGAAAACTAGAAGTGGAATGGAACTGAGGGCGACACAAATTAATCTTGACACGAATGTCATACCGAAAAAGAAATATAACTAAACCACAATCCATGTTTAGATGCATTCTTTACCTCAAATATTTTACGTTAATCTCTTACAAGATGTTGATGTTGCACATGTCCAAAGTAACATATATGTAAATTTGTTAATTATGTCAGAAAATGTTGCAAGTGCATCATGATTAAATGATTAATTTGACAACCCATTTGGATTCTGTGTCGTCCTCATGTTCCATTCCTCAAAACAGCTTTCCGCTTCTTCTGCTAAATGTCACTGAGAGTTCAATGTGGATTCAGAAGGAAAAATTGGTCATGCTGGTATGGGAGAAGCACAATTGTTTATTTTAGATAAATAGCTGTTTTGATTTTCTCTTTTTTAAAGAATGAAACTAGCCACATATCTCTCTGCCTCCCACTCCCGTATCTGCTGTCACTTAAGTGTTATGGTATTTCTATGTGCATATTTCATGCAGGTTCACTATGTTGTTACTGTATACAGTCTGTGTAGTCAAACAGGGGCAGAGCCTCTATAACAGTGTTCTTCTCTTTTTATAAATTCAATTCAAAAGATTGAGAAAAAAGAAACATGATATTTCAGGCAGCATATGTGTGGAGAAACCAAAGCCAGTGGCATTTCTGTGTTGTAAACAACTTTTATTTTCACAATCATTTATGGTTTTTGCAAAACAAGACAATAAAAGGAATTTGCTCAAATGTACATTTGGTTTCACATTTCAATCAGTGGAATGCAGATTTAAATATCGAGCTGCATTGTCAATAGGAATTTCAATGATTTATCTGTTTGGTTATCCGTCTCCCTGTGCATTGCATTGAAAAGGTTACAGTTTGTTATTCACACAACAAAATCAAAAGCATAATTCAGGCCTGATGATGTAAAACACATGCTTGTTGTCCACTTGATCATACAATATTACACATTTATTATCATGATCATGAACTGAAGTATTGCCAACATGTCCCACTGGTTAATTAGAGTGTTGTTTTTACAATATTTTAACCAAAGACATGGATCAAACTTGTCTTTTTCATTTTTTCTTTTGGTGTTTGTGTTAAATTTGAAGCCATTCTCTGTCGTCATCTGTTGATCAGTTGTTCTTTGTAATTATTATAACAGACTAAATGCTGGTACCTCAAATTTGACCCAAGCCGTACCTCAGCTGGTGTTTTGAGAAGTTACTTGCAGTGCAAAGAGGAGACATACACCTGTACAGCCATGTGTAATAACGTACCATTGCTTCAGGTCCCTGCTTTCACACGGGACTCTTTGTTGCTCCACCTTGTTTGTGGTTTATTTAAGTTGTATTCAAAAGCTGAAAAAGAATATAAAAAAATGTTAAAATGCTTAAAAAGTCAGTCTGTAGTATCAAATGTAGCTTGTAACAACCTTGAATTGAGGGAGGTTTGGTATTGTTGTTTGGAACGCAAGAGCGGCTTTCAGCGGCATAAGCTGGCCTTTGTCGCCACTTGAGACTAAGATGGTATTAAATTAAATCCACATCTCTGTAACTCAAGGGACTTGATTCAGCTGTATGTAGTGAAACGTCTGGAGATGAAATAAAAGTCTCCTCTGCTGGAGGGAAAGGTTATTTGTATTTTGCAGAGATTTCAGTAAAGTTACTGGCTTTCTTAGTTATCCTGATGTGACTTGGTGTGATTTCATTGTGTTTGACCTGTTTCTGCATGCATCCTAAAACAAGCTTTCCTCTCATTTTGTGCAGAAAACAAACATATCCATATGAAAGATGAGCCAAACCAATGAATGGCGCCATAGTAACTTCACTTTAACATACTGACTATGGATTGCATGACATTGAAATAATGACAATGGCATCATTTTTAAGTTTTACATCTGTTTTTTTTTTGTTTTTTTTTTTTAATTTATATTAAAACAAAAGTGCATAAGTATTCATACTGGAGATATTTGTTTGACATTTAAAGCAAATGTTTATCTCACTTAACATTACAGTGGCATAATCTATCCCATTTATACATTATGCCCTTGATAGTCCAAATGGACCTTAAATTCACAAAAAAAAAAAAAAANAAAAAAAAAAAAAAGAAAAAGAAAAAAAAAGAAAAAGAAAAGAAAACACAAGCATGGTGATCTGCTCCTAAAAATCGGAGATATAAGAAAAAAAATTCACAAAACAATAAAATATTCAATGCTGCAGGGTTATTTTTCAATAATAAGAGAAGAAATTCAAAACCAAATGATTTTTCTGGTTTCATAACATTGTAATAAGCGTAATGTCTGATTCAAAGAAGCAGCAGTAATTTGCCATAACTACACCAACTCTGTATTAAATTATAATGTCAATGGAGGGAAATACAACAACACAAAGCTCAGATATGAAACTGTAATTACACATTTATAACCAGATGATGAACGTGTTATTGCAGCACGTTATTATGGCATCACGCAAACATACAGAAACATAGAGTTAGATTTTTAAAAAGATGTACTTTTAGTATTTTATCCCGTTTTCCCGCAGGCCCATCATTCTTTTTTGTTTCTCTTGCACATTTTGCGTTTATTTTACACCTGCAGCATAACTCAGTTTAATTAATACTTTTAACTTACAGTTTCTTAATAACATGTAATCTTTCTCAGCGTTTTTATGGGATTATTACATCTTTTTTGGTTGAGGTTTGTGATGTGTGGTTTTGAAGATGAGACCAATATCTCGTTTCTTTATCTCAGAAAAGAAATTCACCTTCAAGTCAAAATACGTCGATGTGTTGAATCATTTGAGTTTTTTTGGTTCAGATTTTTAAAACCTCACTGAGGCCTGTTCTCTCGATCAATCAATTTGCGTCATAACCTCAAATTTTAAATATAAATGTGGTAATGACATACACACCATAGTTTATTCACAGTAACTAGAATAAATAAATTATGTATCGTAACTGCATCTGTTTATTTTTTTTTTTAAATAAAAATTAGCTTCAAAATATCCTCATGGAAATCGCGTTTTCAATTAAATTACTTTTAATGAGCAAAAATCGTTCTTGCTTACACTTATTTAACATGAGTAACTAATGTATAATGTATTTTAGATGTTCTATCTGAATCATAAAAAAATTATCTTCATTATAAAGATTTTTTAATTAGCAAATACAAAACACTGTTGCTTGATACAAACTAGATTTTGTGTTGTAACACTTCAGCGTTGTAAAAACTGAAAATGTTATTTTGAAAAATATTTTATTTAATTCGAAAACTGATTTAAATGGAAACAACCATCACGTAAAACTGTGATGGGCGTAAAATGGAATGTATCAATCATATTGCTTGGATATGATGGACGATATTACATATCATTTTATCCTTGCTGTCATTATCGGGTGTTTTTCTTTTTTCTTTCTTTTCTTTCTTTTCTTTTCTTTTTTTTTTTTTTTTTTNTTTTTTTTTTTTTTTTTATAAAATCAGCTTATTTCTGTAATGTTCCTGTAGTGATTTACATTGTGTCTGCGGCACTTAAGTGTGAATTTATATGATCTTTCTGTTATGGCACCTATATTTCATATTTCATCACTGCAGCATTCAGGGACGTATAATGTGTCTGTGCTGCTAAATAGTGAGTTTCATTGTCTTATCAAAGTTTATGGTGCTTTTATGTCGATAATATTACTGAAGATCTTTTTGGCTTCCAAAACATGTTGCTTTACTGTCATTCTTCTCCTGCTTTATTACATCAAACCTTCATCTATTTTAAAGTAGTTCTATAGTCGATGGCAAAACAGGCAAAGATTAATGTAATTTACTGTCACAATGTAATTTATTATATGTCTCAAATAATATATTGTGACAGCAGTTCTTAGACTCTCTCAAAAGGCCAGAATGAAATAAGACACGTCACCATGTGAAGGAACAGGCCTGATTGCTAAAATTTTTATCAACCTATTGCTAACAAGTAGAGTCATAAAGGCAAATAAAAACAGGCTTAAATCAAAGAAAAAAAAAACATGGAAGAAATGCTAAAAAAAAAAAAAAAAAAAAAAAAAAAAAATTCGACAAATCCTCGAATTAAAGCTGTGTTAGGTAATTAAGAAAATAAGTGAAAACACCTTAATGATAAATAAATACATTTTGGACACATTTTGGACGCCCAAAACAGCGTCAGTGTCCTCAATATGTCGTATATATTGTAGGCATTTTCTATTTTGCACGTAATTTATCCGATGTGGCGTTAAGGTTTTTAACGACAATGAGTTATTTAACCCCACATGCAACTTTTATTTGTGACGCGTTAAATTTTGCTCGCATTCTTTTGCACGATTGTTGAATCACTTCACTCCACTGAGCGTTCAGTTTGGGAACGTTTAGCTCTACCATTCTCCAAACGCACCACTAGATGTCAGTATTTCGTCGTCTAGTCGTAAACTTCCCACTCTAATCTTTATCCTCATCCTCATCCTCATTCTGCGAACCTATTCATAAAGGACGACTAGACCTAAATAAGCATCTTTACACTTCCACACTCTCCTGCGATCTTATTTGTGTAAAGTTTCAGGGAGAATATTTCGCCTCATTTAATTCATGTGAAATTCACAAATACAATTTAAGATACGATATGGAAAAACAGAAAGAAAGAAATATAACCTGCTATGGCTAAAATAACACCAACAGAATCAATAATAATAATAATAATGATAATAATAATAATAATAATAATAATAATAATAATAATAATGTTTCTATACACACAGACTATGGAATTTTCTTTATTCTTTACTTTTGTGTCTTTTTTTTTTTTTTTTTTTTTTTTTTTTTTTTTTTTTTTTGCTGGATACAGGAGACAGTTCACACTTTGCAGATATGCTACGGAAAAACAACTAGTTTTTCATTAGAGCAAATGTCCAGACAGTCTCCAGTGTTAGAAGATGCTTGTCTGTGTAAACATGGAAATAATACGGTTTTAATGTCTTCTTTTAGCCCCCCAAAAATCCTTCTAAAAAGGAAAAATAGGTCTAAAATCTTTTCGTTTGCGCATTTTATCTGTTAAATATACTTGCAGCTGAATCTTTAGTTCAGTTTTTCCCCAGAATATTTGCTAACTACAAAAGAACAAAAAAAAAAAAAAAAAAAAAAAAAAAAATCTAGGGGAAAAAAAAAACACTATATATCAGTCTTATTTGTCCAATACCACAAACACATCATCTCATCAAGATGAACTGTGAAAATCCTGTGGTTTTGCGTGGCTCGGACATGAGGCCCACACCGTGTGATGAAATCAATACATTCAGGTATTATCACAAAACGCTAACATAAGCTGAAACTGTGAAATCCCTGCATGTCCGTGAATGTGTGTCTCTCTAATGCTGGATTCAAAGGGGGATCATTGAGCACCAGGCTGCTCTCCTCCGCAACTCCTACCACAACTATGTCTTTGTCAGGACCAGGGATGGAGAGGAAAATAGAAACGTAAGAGTCAAGTAAAAGTCCATGTGTACTCAGCATTACAGTGATGTCATTAGCCTTCTTTCTCTCTCAGATGAGTGGTGGAACAATCACAAAACCACGTTTCTGTTTCATGAAAGATAATGCACTCATCCTCCAGAAGAAGAATTATCTAAAAATAATATCCTACCACTACTCTCCTTTTTTATCTCATATAGAGTGCCAATCTTCTTATATGAAAACAGCCTAAAACAAAAAAGTTCCAACCCCCCTAGTTTGATATATTTTGCAAAAGCATTAGAAAAAGACATATTTGGCACTATTTCTCCATTACAGCCCCTGTTATCTCTTTATCTGAAACTGAGGGTGTAACTTCATATCTGGAAAGAGCAACGATCTCTACCTTTAAGTAATGTGATATCCTGATACTTTTTAAACGAGTAATTAGTAATGGGTAAATATGACTTTTTTTTTTTTTTCAGTGACAAGCCCAGCATTGGTGTCAAAACGCACACACACACACACACACACCCAGGTGGGGTAACGGGCTCCTGTGGCTGTATATCTTTCCGTGAGCCAGTCTGACCGCTGGTGCTGAGCCAGGAGCAGTTCAAGAGCAAGGTTCAATGAGGAGGGAGTAGCCTATAGCCACTGCGTCTGCTTTGACTTAAAAGTTGACCTGTATGGAAAACGTCCCAGCAACTTGACAGAAATGACACCTAAACAAAACAACAAGACGGCATGAGCCTGATTGGATTTGGTTAATTGGAGGTAAGTTTAAAAGTGCTTTAGAGCACGTTTTATAAAGATGCGATAAGTGCAACTAAAGCAGCAATAAATAACAAAGAAGAGATATTTAAAAGAAATGTCTACCTTATCCTATTTGTGCTCAATATGAATATATATGTAGTCTCTATATCTTAACGCGCTGTGTTCGCATGCGCGCGCTCGCCCTTGGCAACACCATGCGCGCACACGTAAGCAGAGGAGACAGCCCGTGCAACTGTAGCCTAAATGTCAGCCCTGCGTCATTGGATTTCTTACCAACTGGGCAGGAGACTTTTTGGGTTTTAGTTTTCACACAGATCGCGTCATTTTCTGGTTGAATTGGCTCATGAGAAGCCATGTTCATCTTTTAGTGTTCCCTCTTCACTGAATCTGCTCTATTGTTCAGCAGAGAGCTCTTTGTCCATGCATGCTGGATTTGAGTATTCACAAGCCGATTTCTATGATTCAGACAGATGATTTTTTTTTTTAAATCTTAACGATAGAGGCCACGATGCCGTCGAAATCGTATCACAACACTTCGTATTTCATTAACCTATAATTTGAATATGTAGTCTGAAATTTGGGTATTACATCTCGCTTATACAAAGGCTTCGCATCTCTCTGCATCCAAAGCATGTAAAACTAGGCTGAAGTAAACATTGAGCGAGAAGTATGTAATGCAAATCTATCCACTGAATATGCATCAATATTAAAAATAATACGCACACCAGAGCCAACAGCGTCGGAGCATTGAGAATGGCGGAGCGGATCGTCTCATTACGCATGGGCGGTTTTCCACGCAGGAGCCATGGTTCTCCTTCTCTTCATGTCTCGCTTCTGTCCCGCTCACATTAACGGAGCCTCTTGGAAAAACAAACAAGGCTATGTTGGTTTTCAAAACGGCAATCAAACACCCAAGAACTGGCTGGGGGGAAATTACTCCGACTGCAGCCGGACGGACTATGTAGTAAGCGGGATTTGCATATTTTGATGCGCTAATTGCCTTGATGTATTTAAATATGGCTGCACGTAGTTGATATGCTTGTCTACGTCACTGAACGTGCCCTCGCTTTTCAACTAAAACGTGAATCTGCTTGAGTCTAACGGATACGCCTGCAATTAGGCTAAGGGTGGAGGGGGGAATAATATGAGAAAGAATGCTTTGCCTTTCTTTGCTGTCTTTTCAGATACATTATTAATGTTTTTTTTATTTGTTTGCCGTCCTAAAAATGCATTTTGAAAATAGAAGTTAAAAAAAGAAAGGCTTTCATAACAACTGAATTCCATAGCTGTTGAAAATAATGGACCAAGCTGTCACATATATTTATGTTTATGGCAAAGACATGAAGTTGCAGAAAAAGTCGAAAATTATAAATATTCACAAAAACAAAAAGTATATCTTCGCCAAGATAATTATATGAGTGCATGGACTACAAGTAGGTCACCTTATTCTAACTTTTGTGGAGGATTTCTTACTCCTTTTTCCTTCTCTCTTTCTCTCTAGACTTTCTTAACTTTGTGTGTGTGTGTGTGTGTGTGTGTGTGTGTGTGTGTGTGTGTGTGTGTGTCCAAAAAGGATAGAGCATACACTCTTATGTGTGCGTCTTATGAGATTACCTCTTATTAGGCTACAGGGAGCAAGGTGAAGTCATAAGTCTAGTATGGGTCTACTGCACACACACATCCAATCAAACCATTCTGGATGAAGTTTAAAGTGGTGTGTTTTTCTCAAAGTCTTCCTTTTTCTTTTTTTATTATTGGCCTCATTCTAGACTTAGTTTGGGAATTGCATGTAGCAAATCGTTTCCCCTCTGTCTGGAACCCGGTAAATGCGTTCCGTTTGTCAAAGCGTGTTAGCGAGGCGCCTGCAGCAAATTCATTACCACCCAGCCGCGAGGCTCACTTCGTAACCTGGTCAGGGGAGAGGTCCATGCCAAACCACGAACAATGCTTCCTCAGTTTGTGCTTGCAACAAAAGAACCGAGGGAACTTGTTTGAATTTCAGAGCACGTCCTCTTCTCACACAGAAGGATGGACTTTACATCCCCTCCTCCTCCTCATCATCACCCCTCCCTCCTCATCACACACCCCACCACTACCAGGAGGAAAAAAACAAAACAAAAAAAAAAAAAACTTAGTCTGAAAGCTCAACTGTGCATGCACTTTTCTATTTGGTGCTTGTAGACGTTATGAGAAAGTTGTCTCTCTCCCTACATCTCTCTCCCTCTGCCCATCCCTCCCTCCTTTTCATTCTCGTCTATCATGTGCTTGGGTTATGCTCATGCTTTGCAGAGCAGCTGAAGCACGCTTACTGTTAGCGGCTATTTTAAAGTGATGACCCTCTAAAATACGGCTGGGATATTTGAGGGAACATATACCACATCACGATGTGCACGGACGCAACTGAGCACCTGCTTGGGACGGTTTCTGAGTGCAGTGATGTCTCTCCTCTTTAGAGAAGTAAGTGCAACTTTTGTGCCTGCTTTAATAGGCTGCATCTTGTGCGTAAAAGCTGTCCTGTGCGTAAAAGCCAATGGAAGAATAAGAGGAATTTTTTTTTTTTTTTTGCTGAGAGCTGATTTGGACTGTTGTTTGACTGTTGATATTTTCGTTTTTATAAAGAAATATGAAGATTCTTTTTGATGATTGTGATTGTGATTGTAAATGACTCCTCGAACACTTTGGAATCAAGAGCGCACTGCTTAACTCTTTCCACTTTGCACTGTGAACAGCAACTGGCCGTAACTTAATTCAATTTTGGCTCATATATAATTCTAATAGTTTTTATTTTACTCGTGTACACTACATGGCTAATGTCTGTCGTTCTGTTTTGACTAAAGAAATTAACTTCTGGTTTATTCCTATAATGTAAGCGGTTGTGATGATCTGCTTTTGTTCTATGACTATCTAAACTGCTGTTTAGTGGAAATGTGGAAGAGTGGAAAAACATGTAACACATTTCAATACCTGTGAGACAATCAGTCTCTAACATGCGTTTGTATGGTGGAAACCGTATGAGAAATGCTAATTCTAAGCGATGTGCCAGAGATCATTTTATGAGCAATCGAGAAAAAAAAATGCACTCATTTATATAAAAAGGCAATCATCAGC
This sequence comes from Lucifuga dentata, assembly GCA_014773175.1. NCBI lineage: Eukaryota > Metazoa > Chordata > Actinopteri > Ophidiiformes > Bythitidae > Lucifuga > Lucifuga dentata. Next base: position 153,752 of record VXCM01000825.1, read on the forward strand.
CTCATTGATTCATATAATAAAGACATTCCGTTTATTTATAATATAAGCAAAATATTTTTTTTATTTAGAAAACAACATAGGAGAGTCATTGATGAGAGTGAAGTTAAAAAAAAAAAGTTCCCCACAATGGACATGACCAAAATCGTCACACAGTGCACTGAAACAACTGTGTATCGTTTACTGTTACACTTTCCATATTGCAAGAAAGCATCGTGTGTTCTAATAATATAGTTAAAGACACTCATCATATATTTTGTTTCTTAGCACTGTAACATTACGGGCATATAACCGATAATAATTTCAAGTGGATCAGTAGGGTATAAGTTTTGTTAAATGATGTGCTGTGATTAAATCATGGCCTCTGTGTTGGAGGCCTATTCTGAAGCCTGCTTTACCTTAATGAGGAGGCTTTAGTAATGTTGATCTGAACGATCAGGCTGGCCTTACAATTAATCATTCATCAGATTTAGAGAATCGTTATAAATAAGCAACCGAAAGCTAGATAATTGGAGATGCATTATAAGAAGCAAAGGCATGAACAATGTGTGCGTAAATGATTGAATTTTAGAGTATTTCCACGTGTACAGGCATATTTAGGCCACATGCTAAATGTGTTGCACTGGGAATATGGTCTTTATAAAGGGTTGATGAGAGATGGGAACAAAGATGCAAGAGTTGACAATGACCAGGAACAAAGTAATGTGTAAAGTCACTCAGCCACGTGAGTCATATCTGCTCATTAAAACACCTGCTAAGTCCCTCCTACCCACGAAGCAAACAGATCAGAAACAGTTGCAGCTGAATGAGACAGAGGGAAAAAGGTGATGACAAGTAATTTAGCACCCGATAGTTCACATCTCGTGTTACACACACACACACACACACACACACACACACACACACACACACACAGAGAGAGAGAGAGAGAGAGAGAGAGAGAGAGAGAGAGAGCATGACATTTTTATAGTCGGAGGGTAACTTATTTCCTTAATGGTGAATGTTTTAGAGTCCGAATGGAATCAAAGTTGTGCACTTCATAGGTGCCGTGATCTAAGTGGGTGTCCTGCAGTTGCGTGTTCCTGCGCATGATCCGTCATATGTGCCACTGTCTGTTACTGTTGACTCACTTACAAAGATCCCATATACTGACCTGCTTGTGTTGAGCTATTGGTTTACTAGTTATATTTCAGTAGAAAAGTGAGCGGGTTAACACGTAAACGATGAAGCGCTTGTGTCTATGTTGCGTGAGGCGACATCGCCATAGCCTACCTGAATACCATTGTAGTCTACCCTTCGGATGCGACGATGACAAACAATACAAGAGGCTAGAAAGGATTTCGACGCAAAATCGAGTATGTGAGGGCAATCGAGCTCTTATAGTATATCTCACTGGTATATTTGGTGACGAAGAGCAAAAAACAAGCGAGTAGCGTGTTATTGCGAATAGAAAATGCAGCCTACGCTGGACAGGCAGAAGACATAGGCGCTCAGGAAGCTCCAGGATGCTCTTCTCATTCAGTTGTTTCATTTTTATTGTTTTAATCGTTGCTATTTCTGAGCGTATCTTCCAGTAAAACCGATGTCATTCTGTATAAAATCATGTTTTCCCTGCCATCCCTTTTCATCCCTGTGTGAGAGAAGGCGTGCTGCTGCTCGCTGCAAGGCGGACTTATTCCAGCGCGCTCTGCAGTGGATGGAGATTGTGCATGGATAGGAGGGTGCATTTGCGATTTTTTNTTTTTTTTTTTTTTTTTTTTTATGACATCACCGCAGTTACATTGTCGTGGTCCGAGGCCTTTGACCTCACCGGGGTTGGTCCATATTTTGGCCACCCCCCAGCCCCCCTATCCTTTGGGGATGGCCCCTATTCCCCCACTCTTTTCAGACCGACCGACCATGCAGCCTGCAGAACGGACCTTTTGGCTCAGAGTCAGCGGCTTTATCTCTCCTTAAGTACATGCTGGATATGAGCGGACAATTTGACACTCTTTGGCCAAAAAACAAGCTCTTCTGTTCATAATCCGAAACATTTGCGTCGTAATTCCCTGTGTCGTTATTGCACTTTCCACAGGAAACCGGATTTTCCCCCCTTCTCTACCGTGTTTCTTCTCCGCTGGCCTCACAGGATATCTATTGCTGCTGCCACAACGACTTAATAGAGGCGAAACAGCCTTTTGTGGGATTGAGGCTATTTGCATTGCAAATTAGGGCCCCTGTGCAAGGATGACTGCACCTTACCCGCGATTTTCAAGGCCTACTTCAACTCAGTAATATTGGTTAATGTCAAGTGAATATGACATTAACATTGGGATTATATATCTTCTTCTTCTTTTTTTTTTTTCCAAGAACTGCCGCCTTTTACAGTGGGTGTGTAATACTTTGCAGTAGTGGCCCTCAATGGCAATAATGGGAAAATAAGGAATATAATTCACAATGTGACTTACAAAGGACACTGATGACTTTTGTTTAATATATTTGAGTTCTGAGGAGATGAAACTTGGAGACCAGAAGAGGATGTGTACATATGGATTATTGCTGAATAATAGGAAGTGGGTTGTTATCTTTGGTTATCTAGCTGTATGAGTGTTCTGCTCGTCATAAAGCTAGATAACCGAAAGTAAAAACTACTTCCAGACTCATCGAGGACTTTGGAGGACATTTCTCAATTTTGGACCCGTGGACCAGAAATTGTAGATTTGATTAATTGCTGATGTTTTTGTTATGTTAATGATTCTGCCAAAATAGTTTTGTTTTTTTTTAAACAAGTTTAAATATTTTCATAGAAAGTGACACTTTTTGTGGGCACTTTTCTTATTTTAATTAAGGTTTTCCAGGAGTCTTAAAGTACATTATTGTGTACTTTTCTTAAAGTATACTATTGTGTATGCACACACACACACACACACACAGAGTCACCTAAATTTGAACTTGCGCGCGCACACACACACACACACACACACAGAGAGAGAGAGAGAGAGAGAGAGAGAGAGANCACACACACACACACACACACAGAGAGAGAGAGAGAGAGAGAGAGAGAGAGAACGAGAAATTGCGCTTCCCTTCAGGCCAGATATTGCATGTTAATATTTATAACCTATTTCATCATATAATATGCTACCATTTTAAATGTTATTTAATATGAATGCATTTTTTTTAACATAAGCCCCTCATGAGCATTTTCATGTTTAGGTAAGAGTGACATTTTGGGCTTGTGTAGAAACCCACGTGTGCGCCTCCGTACTTCTTATTTCAGCATGATCGAGTCCGGCCAGGAAACGGCACTGGCATCTCAAACAGTAATAATTAGGACGTATACTAAGCTGACAAAAATGAAGAGAGAGAGAGAGAGAGAGAGAGAGAGAGAGAGAGAGAGAGAGAGAGNGGGTCGGGCCTGCTTAATTGATTCCGTTAACCGCAGTGCAGGAGATGTGAACGACTGGACGATCCCATTCCCACGCTCGGTGGGGCAAGTGGCAATGCCATGCCCAGGCCCAATATGACAGACAGTGCCGTGAGGGCCTGGAGGGGCTGGGAGGGGGGGGGAATGGGGGCCGACAGGGGTCATGAAAAGACGTCAAGTGCACCAGACTCATCTGCATCCCCAAAGAAAGAGGCGACGTTTCCCAGCCACAGCCGACGCGGCGCTCCTAAACTTGGAGTAGTAACGGTCTTGAATGCGTAATGTCTCGCCAATTGTACTAATAATGAGGACTTTGAGTCATTATTTTTAAAACTGCGGGTTTATGAATTTGAAAGGGATGTGCTGCAACTCTGTAAACGCGCATGGCCCCACTTGAACGCGCGGATGCAAGCGTTATATTGTTTTCTTCTTCTGAGAATTAGTAGTAGCATAAAGTTGCATAAAGAAGTCTGGGCCAGTTGAATGGATGACATCTTGGTGCACTTTTGCAATTGAACTTGACCATGAAGGCAGCACAGTTGCTTAAGATTATGGTTGTTAGAAGGAAAAGAAAAATAATAAAGGGAAGTACTAAAATGCATTTATTAGGACAGATGACAGAAAAAACATGGGGAAATATTTCAAATGTGGGAATTTGATAGATCAGAAAACCCAGAAATTATTAAACATATTTATTTTATAAATTCACTGTACACATGGCTTTCGACACATTAAAATATATTTAAGGGATGTTAACATGCATTTAACCATGTAAAAACAAGTCTTGTCTATTTTCCTCAATGTCTTACAATATCTTACTAATTATATTTGAGTTGCCTTAATTTTGAGGCTTTGTAACTGATCTTTTTTCTAATTGGGCGCTTGTTTAGTGCATTATCAAATCAGCTGGTGGTGCGTGTTACGCACTTGGATCTGCTGTTTCCGGTATAGACCACGTGTTTAAAACAGGCCTTATTCTGTTAAAGACTGGGTTTGATAAGGTGAGGATTCATTCTTACCTTTATTTTTTAATTTTATTTACAGGTTTAGGGGATTTAAAATAACATATCACAATTCACGTCCAGGCTGTTTTGACAAATCTGTGCTGATGTAGGATGTTCTGACGGGATTATTCAGATTCAGTGTTAAACAGAGCCACAGTGGGTGAATTCAACACCGCCTTTGCTGAAAAGGTCTCTTGCCGATTTTCTCACACCGTCAAACAAAACTAGTGTCTCTTGTTCCCGATCCCTGTCAAAGACGGCATACAATACCAGGTCATTATACGTTTGCCCGAAAGAAAATTTGAGAACACAATTTGGGCCGAGCAGCGGTGAACACACCAAGTCTTATTGTCCTCGGTTAAGTCGATTGAAATAGTCGTCTGGCTTTATGAAAGGGAACACTGTTTTCGAGTCTGGGGGCCACACTAAATGTCAGCCCAGGGTAAGAAAACTTTTAGTCTCTAACTAAACAACCTCTTCTCTCATAAACCAAATTTAATACAACACACTTTGCTTCTCCTGCTGAATTAAAGTATTTTATTTTGTACATTTTCTACTTTTAAATATTTAAAAAAAGGAATTTTCTGGTTAAATACTTACTAACACAAAAGGTGCATTTTAATGCAGGCTAATATATATTTCTATACAATATAATATTATGAATGCAGATTTTTCAAATCTAATAGGCTCCAGGTTGAGTATGCCCCTGATAATGTATGTATCCAGTGACTTGATCCATGTCTGTTCCTCACAGCATATAACCTGTAGAGCCATCCTCCAAAGCATCAAATAAAAGGGTTTTAAATCTGTTCAAGCAAAAGCAATGCAATGCTGAGATGTGCTGTTACCAGGAGAGAGCAGCATCACATGTCTTAAACGGCTGCAAATCAAACCTGCATGCATCTCCTTTCTGAGCCATTTTCAGTATTCCTGGGTTGCACTTTGGAGGAGAGAAATGAATTGGCAGGAGTTTGCACAGCCATGCATTACTTGTGTCTGGAGACTGAATATATTTTACATTAGTGCTTTTTATGAACCACTGCTGGTGTGAGTCTTTAAAAATATTGAAGTGAATTCTCCATGTTTGATCATGTGGGCTGACATCCAAAGTAATTTCAAGTTTATCTGACAGTGTAAAGGTGCATTCCTTTTCTTCTGTCTCTGTAAAGCTGAGTAGTGTCTTCTGCTGTGTAAAGTGGCCAAAAGTACGGTTTTATATTATTCATGGAAGTGTTTCTGCTGTACAAGCACGTTGTTAGAAAAGAGAGCCCCTGCCATTCATTTCACAGTGCCCCATTTCCATAAATATATAGGCGTGTGATTTGACTATGCGTGTAGAAACGGGTGGTGACAGTCTCCCTACTTCTCCTCAGTAAATGGGGGCTGCAAGCTTGGCTGTGCCCTCCTTCCACACTCACATACAGTGCACTGCAGCCATTGTGTGTCACGTGAGTTGTTGAGTAACAAAACCATGGTGACCATGGAAGGTGTTTTTATTTTCATCTGATGGGCAATCAGCATATTTTATGCGAGCATGCCCGTGGTTTTAATGTGCTTCCTCTGTGCCTCTGTGCATGGCAGATGCAGTGGAAGGGTTTATAATATGCATCGGCTCAGGGTAAGTTCTGTGCCAGACAAAGGATGTGAATGTAGTCATCATGTGAGCTATTGTTAATAGATGCATTGCATTGCTGTATTTTATTCCTACACTGCATGGTCTGCTCCCAGCTTGTTTTGCAGTGACATAGTTCCTCAGTATTGAATATGCCCTCTTTTGCAGAAGGAAAAGCTGTCAGAAATTGTCAGCAGGACTCATATTTTTCTTTAATAAAACTGTATCTGTTTGTGATTTTAACATACTATGAAGCATCATCTGCAATATTAGCAAGCTATAATCAAAACTGTTTTACTCAGACTCACAGAACCGAAATGCAATGTATTTTCATGTTCCTGCCAAGACTTGTGATGTCGTGAGAGACTCAATGAGTATCTATGGCTGTGTTTGCATGTATGTATATATTACTGCATGTTTGTCTCTAACTGACCCAGGCTCCCTAGCAGCCAGTGAGGCCACTACATCATGTTGGTGAAAGAGAACAATAGCTGTGTCTCAGTCAACAACGTCTGTCTGTCTGGTTTGGGCCATGTCTCTCTATGTGTGTGTTTGTATCTCCTGGACATGAACTTGAACTTGAGACAGGCAGCCAGACACCATCTGTGCATCAGGGGTAATGAATTCAGTGCATTCATGGCTGTGGAGCAGCCTAGGCCACTGCCACACATTGATGAGTAGATGACCCCTATAGTCTGAGTTAGCTCTTCATCACTAATAGAATTCAACAATACCAGCTGGTAGTAGGGGAGTTTATTTTGGTTGTTTGCCTTCAGAGGGAGAAGAATGGAGGTGCATCAGTAGTGGTGGTGTATATGTGTGCGTTTGTGCAGGGTGCATGCACATCTGTATGCTTGTCTGTGTGTGAGCATCTGTGCATGCCTCTCTGTATAAATTAATATCTGCAGACCTGCATGTATCCCTTCTTATTTATCTGTCTTTGAGCCTCTGTAGATTAGTTGATTGAATCATATAATTATGCTTGTTTGTGTGTATAACATATCAGTCATATACCTTTTTGCTTACCATATACTGGTCCTTTCCCTATTTAGGCACTGGTGTGCCATTTTAAATACACAGCCTTGAAAGGTCTGATTTAGTATTTCCCCTGATAAAGGATAGTAAGTGAATAAGACATAAACCTTAAACAAGCCAGGCACAATGTGAATTCCTGCAGGCCCTCCTCCTCCTCCTCCTCCTCAAGCTTCTGTCACAATCACAGACACACACACTCACGCATGCGCACACACCGTAAGGCTTTTCCCTCTGGTTGGTGTCGCCACGGCAACGGTAGGTGAGATCACCGTGCGCATGGCAGCATTGGCCCCTGCCAATGCAGGACAGGTTCCTGGTTTCTCTGTGTATGTGTACTGTGTGTGTGTGTTTGCATGCCTGCGCACATAGAGGGCTGTATGCAAGAAATTAGAATGTCACCCACTCTGTCTCTCTCTCTCTCTCTCTCTCTCTCTCTCTCTCTCTGGCTCAATGGAGATGCACATTATAGTGTCCTAATTGCTTCTAGTATTCTCACATAAGTTAGTAATTTTCTAATAAATTTAGTTTGACTTGCTTGGTATATTGTTCATATATGCTGTGTACAGCGTTCAACACTGAACACACATGGAGACATGCAAACACAAAAGGTGTGATTGGCTTTATTAAAGGTGCATTGTTGATTAACAGAGATGTGGTCAACCTCCCTCTATAACAGACCAACCAGCCATAACATGCCAGTAATCCACTGAAGAATGTTATGGTTGGGCCCTTTTTAATGACATCATTCATGGCCACTTGAGTGTCTTGTGGGGAGCAGCGGGCATGCTGTTCACAGTGTCTGGCCCTCCCCTTCAGCTAACTGCATGGACATGCATGACCGACATGTTAGATGGCTGCCTTGGTCTGTCCCAACTGCTGTCTCATACTTAACTCAATACGACAGTATTTAGAAGTGATAGGATTGTGCTGTGGATGAGTTTGCTGTCGTTCATAATGGTTCAGTTTCTGCCGACATCATATGTTTGGTAATCATAGCATACAGAATAATAAACCACTAAGGGGTATATAGTTTCCCAAAGGTTTTTTTTTTATCACTAGGTGAAATTTAGCATCCTAGTCTAATTGTGATTATCTGCATACACAGACCATTTGAAATTGTAAGCGTGTTTGCTATCCATCAAGCTTAATTTGCTCATCTCAAATTAGATGCCGCTGAATCTCTTGTCTGTAGCTTTAGAAAAAGCTCTGTCTCTGTATTAGATTTAAGGGAAATATCTATTCCAAAGTATACTAAAAAATATATTAATAATCATCTGTTTACATTTGTATTGAATAATGGCACACTGTCTCCTTGCTTGTGCGTGTGTATACATGTGTAATATTGTTATTAAGCCCATTTGTAGAATACCAGTGTGTAAGGAAGCAATGCTGTAATTACTTGTCATCATGATTCATTATCACTATTTTTGACATAAGAAAATAAGGACAATTTCCCAGTATATTTTAACCAATGTATATTGCTAAAGCCATATTATAAACCTAAAGCCACATTATATTCCAACAATGCTAACACTATACTTTCGACTACCTGCAAGATTAGATACTGATACTGTTGCACAGACTGTATGCTTAAACGTTATTTTAACACTACACATCTAAAGCTGGTTGTCAGCCTGTATTATAGGATATCTGTGCTTCGCTGCGCCTTCATTATGCAAATACTATGCACTATAAATAAATTAGTATAATTGCTTCTGAAATATGCTTTGAATCCTCCTTGAAGATGAAAGCATGTAAATAATACATCTTGTGTTGCATTATTCGTCCTCTATTAATTACAAATGGCAGAATACATATTATGTACTTTCTGTTCATGCGATCTGGAAATTATTTTGTTTGTGTGCATGTGTGTGTATAGATATATATATATATATATATATATATATATGTATATATATCACAGCATCAAGATACTTGATACATAGTGCTAATTGTAATACTAGTACTATACTACTTTTACTGTATGCATGCTCGGTTTCCGAATGCAATCATCCCAACGTCCTATCCTTAAAAGGCTTTTATTGTTGACATGTTAAAGCTCTCCCACTGTTCAGTATCCCCCTTTTTTTATATTATGCATAAGCATGAACGCATAATGTACCATTTCATTAAGGGGAGGGGCTTCATGAGACATTAAATAAGAATAAAACTGTAGATGTGCCACCACTACAGTATGCAACAAAAAATATTCCAGTCTTATCCTTCTTAGTATAGCATATGGTATTGAGGCCTAGATGCAATATGAATACGCTGAACTATTTGAAAAATATATGCTGTTTGGCAATTAAATTATATGTGGTCTTGGACTAGGAGCCAGTACCAGTGCATACAGAATAGTGAGCAGGACTTGCTACGCTCGCATTAGCATCTGGCCCTTTTATGTAAATTTGATGAGAAAGGACTCGTGCATATACGCCAGGGCTAGGGTGTACTCGCCTAATATCCTTATTAGAGAGGGGTGAATTAAATATTTATTAGCTGGGCTAAGGGTTAGAAAAGGGGGCCTATCCTGTGTTGTCGTGAGGACCTGATGTAGAGGATGGGGGAAAGGGAGGAGGAGGAGGTCGACTTTCTCTGAGTGTCTCTCTCTGCCTCAAGGTGCCACCATCTTAAGGCATTTGGCAGTAGTGAGAGTGTGAGGAGGGTAGACCTAAAATGTCCGCTGGCATAGACACGCGCACGCATACACATTAACGCATACAAATTCAGCGTAGTATGTAGACAGGCACACGGCGCTCTGAAAGTCAATTATTTAAGTACTGTCATTAGCAGCTATGCATGCTGAGCATTTCATTAGCATATATTAATTCCCTTGATTACTGTCACCTATGAGATCAGCCTGTGTTTCGCTTACTAATGCATGCTGTTTATTGAGAACGAATAGCGAGCATTAGCACCGAGACCATCAGAACCAAACTAATATTTGCTAATATTGTTAGAATTTCAATTTTCTATGCATTATGCATAGAAAATTGCAAAACGTAGTATTGGGACACACAATGCAGCTCTGTTTTAAAAATATTTTAATTTACAAGTAGGGAAGTATATTTGTACAGTAGCTTTCAAACAAGTAATTTGCAGCTTCTTACTTTAAAGTTCCACACATCATAGAAATGAAATATGTGGTCACTTATGAATGTATGAGTAATGAAACCATTCAGTTATAAATACCAAATATGACAATAAAAATCCTACAGCTGAGAAAAAAAGCCAGTGACAATATTGCCAATTTATTTAAATCATATATATTTATTTCTCCCTATCATTTTCTGTTTCTTTCTCTGTCTTACTCACTCTTTGTCATGCACACTGTAGCTGACCTCTCCTATTGGTTAATTATCATAAATGTGCTCAATAAGAAGGCATGTCAGCACACACAAGCACACACCTACACACAAACACTCGTAAAGTGCACAAACACATTGTTCAGTGAGATACAGACACAGCATTAGCATTCCCTTTCATCCTGAAGTGCTCCTGAGGCATCGTGTGAGGGGAAAAATGTGCAGGAAATTATTCAAGATAAATTATACTACGCATCATTCCTGTTTTTCTGGCGCGCGCACACACAATACATACTGGTGTATGCTACAGGACACCACAAGGTTCACTAGATTGGGCAACTATCCTATCTGATGTATTTTACTATTAGAATTAGAAAATTGGTTTGATTTTGTCATTTTTTGTGTGTTTGTTTTGTGCATCTGGCTGTGTGCACCTCTGAAGTCATTGTGTTCATCTTATATGTGTGCATGTATAGGTGATAATTATGGTTTCTATCTAGCTATACTTCAGCTTATTCCTTTATTCATGCACAAACTGTATATACAAAATCAGTTGCTCCCCTTCCCTGCTTCCCCATTTCTTCTGATGAGTGGTATGCCCCGGCATGCTGCCAAAGGAGTACGAATAATTAAACGGCTGTGTGTTTGAGCCTGGCGTTGGCTAATGGATTGTTACCGGGAGGAAATGAGACAGGCAGTGTGGGGGATCAGGGTGGCAAAGCAGACCTCGACTTTGGATAATGAAACACTGTAAGCCACCAGGGTGGAGAATAGACACACCTCTCATAAAGGAAATGCTTTTGTTCTATGACTGCTTCTTTTTGTCATGTAGGTAGGTACAATTGTTGAGGAGTCACAAAATGAAGAAGGTGCAGTCAGTGCTACAGCTGCATCACATATCAAGATGTGTGTAATTTTTTTAGTTTAATGATTCTCACTTTATAGGTCAAATCAGTGTGGTTCACTTAAATTATTATTATTATTTTTTCATTTTACAACATTAATTAGTGAAGGTGTTTGAGCTGCGTAGGTATTCCTGTTTTATTCTATCTTATACTGCGTGTGAGTGTGTATCTGCACTATGTGCATTAGGTTCCTGCATCAAAACATTGCTGCTTTAGAGAAAGCAGCAGTTGATTCTTGGTACTGTCGTTGCCAATGCAGCCCCCCCCCCCCCCCCCCNAGACAAGCCACACAAACCGCAAAGGAAACAGGGTGAAGGTAGAAGGAGGAGTACTGTATAGTTACCCTAAACCCTGCCGTAGGGCTAGAAATACACACACACACATACACACGCACGCACACATTTGCCACATAACCACAAGACAGTGAAACAGTTTAGAACATTGGAATGGGGATGATGAGAAGATGCCAAGTTTTTTTTCCCCCCCCTTTTTTCCTCTTGAAGTGTTAATTGAATTTAACAGCTATATATGTTTGTATAGTTAGGTGTTTTCATCTACTCTTTTTGGTTTCATCTTTTCTTGTTTTTTCTTTTGTATTTATTGACATAAAACATTAATAAAATCTAGAACTAAAACAATCTGACAGTGTGTGTTTTATTGATTATTGCGATGTAGCACCTCTGCTGTGTGTGTGTGCGTGTGTGTGCATGTGTGTGTGTGTGTGTGTGGTTTGATATGACGCTTTAATAAAAAGTGGCACCTGTCAGTTTGATGTTGACATGCTGGAAGAGCTTCAGTATCATGGGAAGAATCAGGAACAACAGGAAAAATCCTAACCAGCAAAAACCAACAAAGAAATGATAGAACCACTATATAGCAAATACAGGATATCGTTAAAGACATTGGATAAAAAAATAAAAATATATTTTTTCATGCGTTCCCTTTTTAATTCTGTATTTTTGACGTGATTATTTTTTGACTGTTAACTTGATCATAGATTGACTTGGGGAAAATGTCAACAGTGACATCATTTTACAGGGTAAAAGGTCAAAATGAAAAATTCAAGGTTTTGATATGATTTCAGTTTATCCACATACTTCTATATTCTTTGACATCAAATCCCAAATTAGCAAGCTATAATCTGCATTGGTTGTCTGTGACCTTAAATGGGACTTGACATATGACCTGCTCACCTTTCAGTGAGCGTAGGCAGAGAGGTCAAAGGTTGCTGGGTTCAAGAGGATAGCTGTTGAAACACCAGTAGCACATGCCAATGAAGTATGGCATGTGCTACTGGTTCACTATGTATATCTAAGTAAAAAATTCTACTTCAGACTTCTAATTCAATGTTTGAACAAGGCTTCATATTAATATTTTGAAGTATGAGAATTCATGGCACCCATGATCTTCAAATGATCTGTAAACCAGCTCCTCATGTGCCATAAAGGTCTCAGGTTTGATTTGCTATTTGTGGCAAAGTGTAATGTTGAGAAGACATTTGCACAAAGTTATTGCCAATTTGAATTCCTGCAAGTAAATTTAGGTATAGTAAATGCTACCTCTGTTTCCTTCTTCCATCATATAACTGTGTGTTTGTATTTCTTCCCCTATGGTGGGAACATGTTAATTGTGATTTGCTCAGGATTTGACGTGCAAAGGTTACTCTTTGGTAAATACTCTTCCTGTGTGTGTGTGTGTGTGTGTGTGTGTGTGTGTATGTTTGTGTGTGCGTGCCAGTTTTGCAGTGCTGGAGAAATGTAGCTGTGGAGAATGGCATACGGCGCAAATCGAGATCTATGGAATTTTACTCTCCAGTGGACCCAGATAAGGTGAGCTTGGTTCAAGATATGTAACATCATGTCATCGATCTTCTTTGATCCATCTTTTTATTCTGTAGGACAGCCCTAGTTTGGCCTAATTACACCAAAATTACAGTCTTCCTAATTTCTGCAATTATTATGACCTCTAATCATAATCCATGATGAAATTCACAAAGATTCTAATTCATAACAGCTATGAACTCACACTATAGGGATCTTAATCAGAATCTATTTTAATTTTCATTCATTTTCAATGTCACAATGCACAATCACTTGATTCAGACTTGTTCACCAGGCATGCATCACAGTCTTTTGATGCTTATGCTGGAAACAGACAAATGTCTTTGTGAGCAGATGTTTTGACTGTTTTCTCCTCTGTGCCCATCTCTGCTGATGTGCGGTGTGTGTCTATTTCCCTACAGCAAATTTAAACCGTGTGTGTTGGATAAAGGCAGAAATGTTAGTAGTGGTCCAGAGGACACAGTAAACAGAAAAACAGTGGTTTGAAGGGAGCTCAGGTGATGTGACCATGGGCAGTATCAAATCCCATGACCCCTTCACTGCCCTCTGGTCCATACCAAAGACAAGAAGCACAGGGGAAACAGAGGTTACCGTTCACTGTTCATCATCACTGTACAAGACACGCACACACACACACACACTAGCAGATGTAGGAAGCATTTGCAAAAATTTCCTCTGCCCATTGAAATCCATGCTCAGTCAATATAATGACCCTGTGCACTAATATTCAGTAATTGGCGTCCATCCTGGCATTCTTAGTGTTGCGTGCAGGACAAGCTGCTCTATCAGTTAGACCCTGAGTGATCATTACACGTGACATTTTATGACAAACATTTTAATGAGCTGGGCTTAGTCCGATTATAGCGAGATGCTTATTAGTAGGTCTAATACCCAACCGACTTGTTTTCATTAAGTCAACTTTGACCCCTCTTTTCTTCTCTAACATACCTAGCTGACAGAGAGGATGCAAAATTCCTGGGATATGAGGCGTGCGCACTAATCGGAAATGATGAACATGTGTCACTATCAGCAGGAAATGTACAACAGCACATCTTATTTAAAAATACCAACCTCATGCTTAAGCTCTTAATGGTTTGAAACAATATCACACAGTGACAGCCCTGGTTGGAAAAAACAAACAAACAAAAAACACCTCAGTGACCCCACATGTTCTGTGTTGGGAGAAAAGTTATTTCTTGAATGATGCTGAAAGAATGAGGAGCTGAGGAGTAGAGGTGAGCGCCCATGGGCCTCAGTGTGTGGTAGTGTTACCCATCGTAATTACTCCCAGTACTCACGCATTTGGGGGACTGTTCAGAACAGCCAATTAGAAGGGCAGGTCAAGTCACTGGGCAGGAAAGTCGGGATCAAATCTGTAATCATTTTTAAAACCTCAATAACTTAGAGTTGCAGCACAGAGAGATATTGTGTTTAAAAAAATGATCCAGTGCAATTTTACAGATTATTTTTTAATTTAATTGCTAGTGCATTTTTATCTCAATACATCCATTTTAACAGGAATATCACAGATTTTAATGAGATTGATTAAAGGAGTTGTCATGTTGGTGTTAAGTGAAAGCCAAAAGCTAGAAGAGAAGGTTGTTGCCTGAAACTTCAGATTATATCAGTGTGACGAGTTGTATTCTATACCTATTTTAGAGGTGGTTCAACAGCTTTAAACAGTGAACAGTTGACTAAAGAAAGTCTCATTTTTACCATTTCAGTGGTCCCTTACAGTCTCCACTAACTGAGCCAGTGAGCGAAAGAAATATAACAAAATGCAGCATCTTTGTGAAGGTTTGCATTCTTTACATTTATATTTACCCATTTTACAGATGCTTTTATTCAAAGTAATGCACAAAAAGCTATAGTGCAGCACAAGGTTTGCTATACATAACATCACCTATATACTTTACTCTGTAAGCTTAAAGCCAAGTCCTCCAGAGTGAGTCAGGGCCATTAGACTTTTCTGACTGTGCATTATTTAGTCAGCTGCACACGATGGTTTAAGAGCCAAAATCAGAATTATATCCAACCTCCCATCACCTTTTGCTTGTATGCAATGCATGGCAGGGTCATAGGTTCAAAGCCTTTTGTTGAGGAGAATTGTATTCTGCCTTGATATATATATATATATGTGTGTGTGTGTGTGTGTGTGTATATATATATATATATATATATATATATTCTTTCTCGATATGAAAGTTATTTTGGTCATCTTTTTTATTTTTTTGTATTTTCTGTATTGCAATACATTGTAGGCAATATATATTGTAAATATTGTTACTGCTATTTGCAGAAGATTACGATCACTGTAGCCACAAAAACAGATTTTTGCCATATAGACTATAGCATGTTTATATTACAACACTCCTCGTCTGTCATGAACGTACAATTATTAATCAGATATGCATATTTGTACCACAGCTGGAGTAAGTATTTATTATGTGGCACCCATATTTGTGAATATAGAGCCCTCAGTCCTCTAGGCCTGCATCTATGTCTTTAGCGCGTGGCCGCAACAATTAATGAGTGCATCTGCATGTGTCTGCATGATTAGCAGGGCTAAAGTGTGTGTGTGTGTGTGTTTGCGTGCATGTGCGTGTCCATATGTGTAGATGTCATCCGTACTATGATTCAGAACAAAAGATGTCGGTATACAGATCTATTCACAAACATCAATTTGAGTTTTTATGTGTTGCATAGTAAATGTAAATAAGGAATAATTCTTCATTCCCAGGAAATTACAACCAGACAATTACAAATGATGATTAAAATCAAGCAGGCAACTGGGGGAGAAAATAGTTCATTATTAATGAAAATATAGCAAAATATGTGAAAGGTATCTTCTCTTTGCAATGATTTACTTTCCATCTATAATTTTTCTGTTTCCTATTTGTCAAGTAATTCCATATTTCATGCTTGGATGCAATCTTTCCCCCCATGCTATATATTGCAGATGCTGTTGCCTCTTAGCGATAGCACAGTATGTCCTTTCCATGGCTGTTCACAAATCCCACAAAACTAGAACATTCTCAATTTGTTCCCATTCTGATGCATTACATTATCATTGATGTACTAGGAGATGAGTCAGGTGGTTATGGAAATCTCTGGTTTTAGCAGTTTGTAATTAAAACAGATAAAACAGCTCTTTCTGCAGCTTTTTCATTTAATATCCAAGTAGCTTTTGGTGGTTTGTGTAATCGTGCCTTGTAGGGAGGGTTTCTCCTACATCATCATACAGTCAGAACAAAGGATATGCACATCATAAAATCATGCAAATGAATGCAAATCGCTGGCAGCAAGGAATCGCGAGGTGGCAGGAGGGGAGTTTGTAAAAGCCGAGGATGCCAAGGACTTTGTATACAACCCTTGCCCGGGCGATCTCTTTGACTCCAGCTGATTTAAGATGTGACTCATAATTAAAAATATATTCGTTTTGAATCTGATTTTCAATGTCCTCAAAAGTAGTAGAAATTTCTACCTCTAGTAAAGATTAAATTGACCTTTGTGCTTAGTTGTATCTTTGCATTGCTCCTTTAATTCTTCTAGAAATAGTATTTTATTTTTGGTAATCACATGATGTTTATTAAAGAGGCCGTTCCGAAATGCAGCATATGCAAATAAAAACACATGTTAAAATGGCTGCAAACAGCATTGCAGTGCGCCATATGTGTGTGTTTGGATGATGCAATATTTTAAGCGCAAGCCCTTACCACCCCAGAGAAATGCAAAACAGATATTTATAATAGCATCGCTAATGAAAGTCACACCTCTTCTCCTCGCCCTCCCAGTAAAAACTTCAACCTTATCATAAATGTGACATTTTCATGAGTGCGTTCATTAAACCTGTGAGGAGGGGATTAGGTGTTGACAACCTAAACCTGGCTCTATTTTCCTCTAGCCCTAAAAAGAAAAACATGCTTGTGTGTATTTTTTTTTTTCAGGATATTTGATTTGATTCTCACAATGAACATTTAAAGAGGAAGTGTGTTGTGTTTACTGCAACAGGGCAACATGAAAGATGTATCCCCACATGTACACAAAGATCCATTTACCTTATTCAAGAGCTAAAAGCCATTTGCTCTCATTGTAAATTATAGATCTTCATTTTTGATAATTCATTGTAATTCTCTCTCTCTCTCTCTCGCTGTCTGTGTGTGTGTGTGTGTGCATGTGTGTGTGTGTGCATGTGTGTGTGTGTGTGTGTGTGTGTGTGTGTATGTATATGTGTATGTGTGTGTGTGAGACCTGCCAGTGTGAGCCGAAGCATAAATGGATTCAAAAATTCAATTTAATCATATTTTATCAATAAATTCTATCATTTTGTAATAAAATCCTTATATGAAATTGAAATTATTTTCCAATGTATTTTTCATGATTGTGATTCATGCAGCATCATTTTACTTGAAGAAAAAAAAAAAATGCAAATATTCTAACTTGCGCCATTTAACAATCTTACATTCAGAGGTTCTCGTAGCCATGCAGCAATCAGCGATTTTCAACTTGGATACACAAAATCATATTTAAATAATGCCACCCCCTCCAAGGTGTATACACACACGCACACACACACGCACACACGCACACACACACACACACACACACACACACACACACATACATGCACACAGACTAACCACAGATACAATATGGTAGGGGAGAAAAGGGGGAGGGAACAGACAGACATTCACAATTGTGCATAATGATGTTAACATTCCTGCATGTCTAATGCAGGGGATATTGAGACACACTAACTGGTTGGCGGTCTTGGTGTTTGTGTGTGTGTGTGTGTGTGTGCGTGTGTGGTGCATGAGTATAAGCTGCAGGAGTGCATAATGATGTATTAATTGTGGCCTGCTCACGCTTTTGGTGTTTTGGCGCCTGGCCGAGGTTACTCAGAGGGCTTTGAAGGCACCGTTAATCTTATCGAACATATGCAAGATCACACCGCACTTTATTTTCTAATCTAGTGTAGTATGAGCGATACGAACAACTGCTGTTACAGAACCAATAACGATTAACATTATCTATCTACAATAGTCACAAATGGAAGTATGTTGATTGTTGTTTTCTCATTTTATTGTGTATTTTGGAATAATCAAATCTGAATTTTTCTACGGTTAAAATTAAAAAATTAATAGGATTGTAATATTTATAAACCATCATCCTCACTGGCTAAATTTTTATTTATTTATTTTTTTAATTTTTACAAGTTTTAAAGAGTGAGTCGAAATTTGTAATGCAAACACAGGCACCATCAATTGATCCACCAATATTGTCATATTCTTCAACTTCCTCCTAAACAGAAAGGCACAAACACAAGGAGGGGGAGGGGATGGGGGAGTGAAGTAGATATGAAAGGGATGTGACTAAAGGATGGAAACAAAGAAGTGACTAAAGGATGGAAACAAAGAGGGACAGACAGCATACACTGAGAAGGACAGGCAGAAGATGAAGCTCATTTTTCCATGGGCACCCAGTGGCGTCTGCTTTGCAGATCACTGAAATCCCCTTCAAATGCGTCCCTGGGCTTAAGGGGGGTGGGGTGGAGATGGGTGAACAAGGGATGGGTTTATGCTATCTCTGCTTTGGTACACTTTGTTTTTTTTCTCCCCCCACCAAAATATATTTTTTCTGTCTGCATCAAATGTCAAGTTAATTTCCTGGGTGCTATGAGGGATGTGTCCTCCCCTTCGGTATGTGTGGCAGGGCAGTGGATTGTGTCAGGGCGCTGTGCCGCTGTGTGTGTGTGTAAGTGTGTAAATTCATTTGTGTGTCTGTATGGGTATGGGGAAAAGGAAAGGGCCATGGTAAGGCAAAGAGAGACGAGTAGAGGTGTTGAGAGGGGTTTAGTACAGTATGATAGTGTCTATAAATTGGCCCTCTCGGAAGAGGTAGAGAGGTGTGTGTGTGTGTGTGTGTGTGTGTGTGTGTGTGTGGTTGAATATAAGAATATAATCCAATTATTAACAGATATTATTGTCAGTATTCCTATGCCAGTGTGCCTCTTCTTATTTGTACATGCACATGTTCTTTTTCATCCAAATGCAATCCTAATGCTCACAATGCATACTGTATATTAATGCAGATACTTCCATTTATTCTGTGACATCAGAAGAAATGCTGAAAATTTTCATAGACTCAGAAATATTTCCCATATCTTCTAACTGTGGAGGGAAATTTCTTCCCACTCTCTCTCTCTCTCTCTCATCAGCTGTGCTACACCAAAGTCTAAGGCTCATTACCAGCTGATATCTAGTGGGAGATTTTGTTAAACCTCATGCGTATCAGTCATTTTGTAACCTCGTTGCTTGGCAATAGCAGTCTTTCTCTGTGCCTCCCAAATCTGGCCAATGATTTCATTTTTTTCTTCCAATTACAACTCAGTAATTCGGTGCTTCTGACAATCCTCATGTCTACTACCTAACCTTTATTTTCCTATCATAAACAGTAATGTAATCTGGCTTTCTGACTCTATGTTGTTCTGTTTTCTGTAAACAGCTTTTTAAAATTTGGACAGCTATGATCTATTTGTTCAGAGTTTGTGGATTTGTTTTTTGTTTTTTGTTTTTTTCCCTCACTATTTTTATTGCATATGGCTGCAATCGTGGATGTTTGTGCATGCATGCCTGTGTGCCTATCTGTCTGGTTTTGTGCATGTTTTGTGTGTGGCTGTCAAGTGTATGAAGGCAAACTGTATATTTTGTATTGCAAAGTGTAAAATGCCTTATTGCAGAGAAACGGATTATGCATTTGTCAGTCGTGCTTACGCTGATGTATGCTCCTGCCCCACAAATGTCACATCCCATAACCCAGAAAAATTACACCAGTCCCACCTAATTACGCATATTCATGATGCTGTTTTGCATAGTGCTGGTAGCATAGTTCTGTTACAAGCCACAGAGCTGAGAGATGTGTTGGAGTGAAAAGGCTTTCAATCCACTGATTCAGTATGTCTCCGCCACGAGCATCAGCTTGATAACACTACCTCCATGCCAATTTTATTATGATCTGAGACTAGTATGGAAAGAGAGTTTTCTCTTATTTCTTGCAGTCAGTCATATTGCCACTGCCTGCAGCATATTCAAGCCGACTGGGAATTTCTAATAAAGAAATTAGCTTTGTCCTAGATTATGAAGGTCATTTTGTAAAGAGATCTGAATCTGTGTGAAACCAATAGATTTTGAAATATTTTGTCGTTTATACCCCCCCCCCCCCCNCCCCCCCCCCCCCATCTTCTCTGCATCTTTTCTCCATTTCTCTCTCTATTTTCTTCCTGTGGTATCACGTAATTCTGGTCACTGGTAGTGAACCATATACAAACCGCAGGGAATCGATGCTAGCAACTGGAAGCAAAAGTGAGAAAATCAAAATGAGGTTATGGCAGTCGAAGAGGTAAAAGACAGAGAAGAGTGGATGGGTTGTAGTGGTCATCTCAGTAGTGGAACAGACATAATCAGAGTTGGCCCAGCTCTAATGACAGAGAGGGTCCGGGCTGTACTCCTGCTTGGGTAAACACCGATTGTTTCAGTGCAGAGCTCCCAAACACGGGCAACAATGGCACTATTGTCCCACCAGCTCTCATTAAGAGGCGGACCAGAAATGGGGTGAGGAAGAGAAGCAGGAAATGGAGGTGGGTAAAGAGGAGCAANGAGCCAGAGCAAGTGGGAACCTGACAGAAACAGAGGATAGTGTGGCAGGTAGAGACTGTGAGGTCGAGAAAAAGAGAGGGATGGAGGGAAATGGCGAGATCCTGTTCTCTCCCTCTGCTGGCATCGTCTTTTTTTCACACTTTGTTTGTTCCTTTCCACATCCTCCTCTCTTCCCCATCTTTTCCACTCATCCTTTCATCCGTAGTTCTTTCCTTCCACTTCCCAGCCACTGACTCTACTTCTTCAATCTATGCTTTGTTCCTCGTCTCCTTCCCGTCCTTAGCTTCCCTTTTGCATTTGTGATGATGAAGGATGCTTTGGCTGTCACACCACCTTTGCATCATCAGGAGAGGGAGTGAGGGGCAGCGAGAGGAAGAGCAATAAAGAAAAAGAGAACTGGGAGGGGGTTGAGGGAAACGGGAGAGAATAGGGGTAGTAGGAACAAGACAAAAAGAGCGATCATGCTGTTTCCCAGCTTAATGAACATGGGCAAAGGATAGTCACAATAGAATACATTATGCTCTTGTCAGTAGATGTAATCAATTAGCAGAGAGCACAGCCCTGGCACACCATCTTTCCTGCTTGGGCACTGGCTCATTCATGAGTGACCAAAGGAACCCTCTCACTTTGCCATTTTCCCACCCTCGATGCCCAACGGCCACAAAAGATTTGATTTCATTCCTCAGTGTGAAAGAGGAAAGTGTTAAATAAACATTTTTGCCTCATTCTCTGCACGTTGATTTAAATATTAGTCGGGTTCTGCTACAGTCAAAAGGTCTTGGCTTAATGTAAAATATATGTGTACATGTTAGATATATTAGCTGAATTTATCCCAAAATACCCAAGTCTGTACCAATGAAAATAATGCGATGCTGATTGGATTGCATGCTTCAAAGGAAAACTGACTTCCGACACCATGCCCACTAAATTTGGCTCTACAAGATGGGAATCAGCACTGACAATGTCTCTGTGAGTGACAATGACATTTTCATACCAAATTGTCACTCACGTCCCATCAGCAATTCATACAGCATTTGAGTAAAATTCCTTCGTCCTTTTCCCTCATGTTTTCTTCTTTTTTGTGTCAGCTAGAGGAATAGCTCAGGATAATGGCAGCAATCTATATTGTGAAAGAAGCAAGGAGTATTTACGCCTTAACACAGGTACAAATCACTACTGTCTGGCTAAGGGTCTGGAAAGGTGTTGGTGATGAGCTTTTACTGCTTTTACTGAAAAACTTTGCTGGGCTTCCAGGCAGTGGTTGAAAATGAAGGAAACAAAAGGAAATGAAGGGAAAGGAGAGAGAGAAAGAGACAAATACATTAAGAGGCAGGATGTGGACTTTGCTGAAGATAGAGAATGCAGGGAGGAAATTGGTCTCAGGTTTGCTGGGTTTAGGACATTTTTTAGTCTACTAGTCAGAAAAACTGTCCTAAATTCTTGCTGTTTTAAAAACCTACCAAGGATGTTATGCATTTGCTCATGTTTGTTTGTTACTTAGCTGGATATCTTAAAAATGACTCAACAAATTTCAACAAAATTTGGTGAGTATTTGGGCCATCGGCCAAGGAATGAGTGATTTGGTCCAAAAGTGAGTAGAACCACCACATGTTCACTTATAAAGCACTTTACATTTTAAGTCTCCTTTACTCCTAAAATGTAAGGTGGAGAAGCAAAATTATTAATATTAAGGTCACATTAATTTTTGCTGTGCGCCTTGGCAGAGGTAAGCAGCCTCTGAGTGCTTTCTAGCTCGTTCTTCTCTTTTTTTTTTTTGNTTTTTTTTTTTTGGCAACTGATGAGTAATTTTGCATGTATTTTGTCAGCATACATTTATTCTAAAGCACAACATAACAGGTTTTATTTTATTTATTTATTTTTAAGCAACCTGACGAGGAACAGAATAAGTATAACTCCAACACCCACTGTAACACTCACTGGAGATGTAGTGCTCTTGACTCTTCTTATAGGCCTGCATAACTGACCTTTAACCCGATATTTCAATTTCAATAATTACACAGCGACCCTGTGTATCTCACCTCTCAGTAGTTGATGTCAGAGAAGCCACTCAGCCAGTCATCACCATAAATACTGATTTTTTGGCCCAAGACAAATTAGCATCAGTGTGTTAACTTTGTGTGTAGGGGATGATACAATTTTTATGAATGCATGTAAAAGGCGACATAAAAATAGTAAAATGTACAATTTTAAGTCAGCCAAGATGTCGTAAAGACATTTCCTCATGGTGCATTTTAATATGGTATCTTCTGTAAATGGGTCTGTTGTGAGGGTCATCAAATAGATTAGTAATTAAAAGAGTATGAATACAAGAAATCATCACAATATCATTATTCACAATATTTTGCTCCTCACTTTATGCCTAATATGCATTTCTGAATTTGCCCATTAGCTCATAAAGACCATTTTAAAATTATAACAGGGTTCTGCTATCAACATCATAATCTGTGTGCTTTACATCAATATAATCTAAAATTGTATTATTTTTTATTTATTTTTTATGATGTAATTACTCCACTTTATTGTTATTTGGAGTCTAAGATGGTATGATCCTTGCTGTCTGTTTGGCAGTGTGTAACTTTGTGTGTGTGTGTTTTTGGCCCTTGTGTTTGCCATTGTGTTTATATTTCCACTTCTCCGAGTTAACTCCCACCACACTCCTGCTGTTTGTAGCTACACAAAAATACACACATTGATTTCACCATACATGAAATACATGACTTTGAATTTTACACTCCATATGTACTGTGTGTAAAAGCTTCTTTGCTGTTGCATGGATGAATCGAAAATGCATCAAGATGTACATACTTTTTGTTGTTACCCGAGGAGCTGTAAAGTGGATTTTATCTCTCTTAAAGTTGGGTGCATGTGTAGAAATGGTCTTTAAAGTGCCTCAGAATGGTGCAGAGCTGCTTTTCGACCTTTCAATGAGAAAACAGTAACATTCCTCAGAATCTCAGTGCATTTGTGCTTAGAATGTATGTATTGTAAGGTACTATATCTACTGGAAGTGGAAGTACTTGAATGCTTATAATGTATTCAGTGTTTTTAGGCTGCAGAGGACATTGTGTTCTCTCTCCACTTTGAAAGTAGAAATGTTCAATATCAAGTGGATAGGGAGCAGGATTGACAACACAGGAGAGGGAGTTGTGACTGGTGTTAGCTGGAAAAGTTCCATGTGTCGATGTTGCAGAAAATAGCTTTTGGCCAATTAATATTCCAGTTTTAGAATGTAAGATTTCCATCTGCTGGCTATGCATGTACCTCACTTTGTTTTGATCTGTAATGTCTGTGGTTCTCCTCTTTATCTGTTTCTCCTTGATCACCTCCTCTGCTCTCACACCGCTGGATTCCCATGTCCAGGTAGTCCTGCTGCTGACATTTGTGTCGATGCAGGGTCCAGTGACATGGCCTTTACTGGCCCTTGCTGGGTCTCCCTTCACCATCCCTACCCCCTACTGCCATTCTTAACCCACCAAGTACTCTTCATCATTTTGTGCATGTGTGTGTGTTTATGTGCTTTGGGACCATCTTGTGTGTACAATGTCTGTGTATATAAGCTGTGTCCAGATCAGCTTTGTTCATGCTTGCCTGTAGCCTGTGTGCACAGTAGGGGACAAAGTATGGCGCAAGCCTGTTTCTCTGCTGGATGTAGGGAGAGCAAATACATCCACTGCAGGTTGAGAGACAGTGAGCACACAAATATGTGACAGCAGCTAGCTCGCTATGATGTCATACGATAACACACACATGTGTGGTCAATCATAGGAGGATAATAATCTGAAAATGTGTCTGTGTTTATTAAATGTGTACAATAATTTCCTGCTTGCGTTATTTGCTATTTTGATTTTGTTTCTGATTCTGTCAATTTTGGGAGAGTTATTATGAGCACTGGTCGTACAAAAAGTCCAAATACTAATTTTCTAAAACACACACATCACAAACACACATGCCCATCGTCCCTGCAGCCATGGGAATGGAGAACGCTGAGGTTCAAGGTCATTTCAAGTATTCAGCTGCCTGCGGCTCTTCATTGTCAGTGTACCACTTTCTTTGCTCACACATGCACTTATGCGCACACACAACACATAATGCAGGTAGGCGTATACACACACCACATTCTGAACACCACATTCTCAGTCTAACACTCTCATCCGAGACAGAAAAGTATCTGTCAGGTGAGAACATAACACTTCATAAGTCCACTACACAAACACTTGTAGGTGTGAATTTTCAACAGAACCACAATTATCCATGTTTGTTTCTGTACCGTAGCCTCTGTAGACTTAAATACAATGCATGACTATTGGACAGTTGCTTTATTCTTTCATCATTTAGCAATTCTGCAGCTCTTTGCCTGTAATTGTTTATTCTTCATGCTCTGCTATCTACAGAGTGCCCTGTATTGTCAAAAATTTGGTCGACGGTTACAATTATGTGGCACCAACTGATTACTTACACAATATTTGGGTTCTATTCAGTTCAAATTCTAGATATAGAGTTTTTAGAAAGAATGTAAATGTAAGGGAGGGAGGGGGAGAGAGAGTGAACAGAGGGTGTGATTAGCTCCTTTGTTGGAGGTCCGTTGAGCTTCATTGGCTCCAGAGAATAGCTTCCTAATGAACCCAGCCAAGCCTGGACCAAACTTTGTGCTGAGGACAAACTAAGTTATGGTGGTCTGGCAGAGTGCTGGGGGCGAGCTGACTGATATACAACGCCTGGACATATGGTACCCCCATCAGGGCCTCTCGCAGCCACTTTCTCATGTCTTGGCTTCTGTGTGTGCGCATTTGTGCGTGTGTCTATGTTAGAGGAGATGCATAAAAGAAGAATATTTATAGTGTGAATCTTTATATTTGTTTGATAGCTAACACACTGGAAGATAGAATCAAAAAGCAGATGCACAGGAATAGAAAGAGAGGGTGTGTGCATGTGTATATGTGTGTGTGTGTGTGTGTTGGGGGGGGTNGTGGGTGGGTGGGGGGAGGTAGTCCGGTTGATCCTTAACGAAAGCGACAGAGGAGAGAAGGCTGTAGGCTTTGCCTTTCCAGCTGACCCAAATATGGAATCCTTTCTGACATGTCCTACAAGCACTGAGTAACTGAGTAAATCAGGCCAACCTGTATTTAATATTACTGACACAAAACTACACATATATAAGAGATCAGATAAGAGATGGTGTGACATCAACAGTAACTAGATATATCTCATATCTCATGCTAGAAAAGTATTTTTTATTTGTTGAGATTTAGGCAGGAAGGGGCTTTGTTTGTGTGTGTTTGTGTGCATATACCCATGCAGGCATGCCAGTATGTAAAGAGGAGGTGCGGGTTAGCCTGAGTGCAGTTTGAGGCTAATTGTTTGGGTCAGGGTGGGGAGCGTGGGGACGGATGGCTTCCATGTCCCTCCAACAAGGCTCTTGGTAACTGAGCCGGTGAGGGGAAGAATGGGCCAGCTACAGGGCCACACAGCAGGCTCAAACAACACCTATTCTACTGGCCAAACTGTCAGCCAGAACAACTTCATTGTGCCCAAAATTGAAGTTGAAAGCAATGCAGAGACTTGGTAGGGGAGGGGGTAGTGGAAAAGTAGGGAGAAAGAAGAGGAGGATGCAGAGAGAGGGAGAGAGGGGGTCTGTGGGAAACTGGGGAACTGGAAAAGGGGGAGTCCTGAAGAAAGTGCAGTCTTGGGGATGAATAGGGTCAGATGGTGTGAGTTCATTTCAGAGGGGAGAATTCCCATAGAGACTACATGAGGGGCAGACAGCCAGGAGCAAGGCAGTAGCTGGAATGGAAATTTATTAAAATGCATTCTGGGAAGAGGGGAAGAACTGTAGCATTTTTGTATGCTAGTGTCTGCATTGTCACCACATTTGCTCATATGATTCAGCCATGATGAACACAGTTTTAGGACAATGGTGACATGACAGCTGATTGTGCTGCATATTTTACTAACATGCATCTGCTGTACACTCAGTCAGTTCTGCCTTAAAACTTCATTTCTTTTGTGCTGTGCTCTCCTCATTTTCTCATACTAATATCAGATTTAATATATGAGATATTTCACAAAACATATCTGAAGTCTGTGTAATAAATAACTGTGCCATACACACACAATCCACCTGCATGAGGCACTTCCCTGCAGGATTTCCCTGGCTTGGACCCCAGGAGGGAGCTCAGCCACAGGCTTTGAACTGTGATTTGTATATAGGACAACAGAGAGTCCATTTAGACCGACACTAAACCAGTCTTAATCAGTCAAATACTGATTTACGTCACCATTCTCCCCTTTGTCTCTTCTCCCTTCTCCTGCCGGCTATTTCAAATTCATCTTGCTGCCCCCAGTAATACAGCAAAAGGGTGAAGAAGTTTACTTAGTCACACTGAGTTTAGGGAGATGAGGAAAGTCTGTGTTTCAGTCTGTGTGTGTGGGCGAAGGTGTGTGCATGTGTGCGTGTGTGCACCCGTGTGTCTGTGTGGTTTACTTTTTGTATGCACGTGCACGAGTGTGTGCATGTGAATGCACAGATGTACACACACACACACACACACACACACACACACTCCTGTTTGATCCAGAGCTAGCCCTGCAGCTCTCAGAGTCTCAACAAAAGGCCTCCTCTATCCATTGTATGAGCTGTGTGTTTCCCAGGAGAGTCCGAGCTCAGCGAGAGAAGGGCCCCAGATCGCTTTCTCCTGACATGGATGTTTATTCGCTCTATGGTCCAGCAGAACACCCGCTCAAAAGGACTGGCCTTAGCATTTTGACGTGCATGACACATAGTTTTGGACAAGAGAAGAGCGGCAAGAGGGTGTAAGAAAGAAAAATGAGAGAGCGAGGATATTTGACAGATAGACATGCCAGACAGACAGATAGAGGCCCTGTCTATGAAGGTATTCTCAGTGCAGTCATATGAAAAAGAATAGTCAGGTTGTTCGCCGCCATTTTATTTGCACCTTGTCTTTACACTAGTCGGCTTTCTTGTTAACCTTGTTCATGAATGTAGATCCGCCCAGTGGGTGGGTAGAGATTTCCCCCTGATCTTGTCAAGCTCTCCCCTCTCTGACTGCATACTAATTTCTGCAGCTACTGAACCAGTGAAAACAAATACAGATTGCCAGAGCTGCTCTTCAATGCATGAGAAGCAGCGTCTGAGGAGGTTTGAAGGTACTCAGTCTCTATTGTGAGTCTGTGATTAATCAGATTGTCTGATGTGGACAGAGAAGCTTACAGGGACTGGTGCTGTAGTTTACTATATCATGTCTTTAGGACTCTGTCAATATGTGTTCAAGTTGTCAATTAAAGGTCTGCCTAGCACTCAATGGAGCAACACATTTTTCAGTCAGTTTCAGCCACAAATGTGTCTCGCTGTACGTCATCGCAAATTTTTACAGGTTTCAGAGATATCTCAGTATGTCATTTTACAGACATTGCTCTGTCCTCGATTGTCTCTTCACCGGCTGTCTTTGAGAGTTCTGAGCGCTGAGTATTTCATTTTGTCTCAACGTTTCCTTGAGATTGAAAGTGCCTGCAGGGTTGACCATAGATCTCAGTAGAGCTGTAGAAGCAGACAGTTAAAAACAAACACGCTTGGCTGATACCATCTAATCTGTTCAACACCATTATCGTCTAAGATATCGCTATACTCCCTTCCCTATACCCACACGCACCCACTCGCCAGTCCACCCCGACTCTCTTTCTCTCTCTCTCTCTCTCTCTCTCTCTCTCTACACCCTTTGAGTTAGTAATACAGATACAGCAGGGGAGGAGGGGCAGCTTGAGGTAAAAGCTTGTGTGTGGAGGCAGAGAGTGAATGTAAGCCATTGTTATGGTGTAACTGGACTCTGCAGCAGGTTGTTTGATCCTGTTTTGGGCCTGAAAAGCCTTTTTTTATTTTAACCACCACATCAGCTGAGAGGGTTAGACAACGGAGTCTATTTGTAGAGTATGTCGGTCTGCTTCTTTTTTCTCCCTCTCTCTTTCATCCTCATTTTGTCTCTTTTTTTTTGTTGCCATTCTAAATATCCCCAGATTCAGCTTTGACTTTGACTTTAAAAGCTTTAATTACCATAATGAGGAGTGTGGACTCATTCGCATATACATACACAAATAAATGCATCCAGTGATACACCAGTTCACTATTTCTTTCTTTCTTTCTTCATTTCTTTAAACGGGATCTGCTGTGTAGACACTGGGATTTATATTCACTGCTTCCACCTGTCATATATCATAAGCAAAACAGAATTTTGTGTAAAAGTATTTAGTTGACAAAATCTTTAGTAAATTGTTTTGTTCATCCACAATGCCTGCAGTGATATATCCAAGCCTGTTGTGTTTCTGTTTACCCAACATCATTGCATTATTTACAATACAACACAGAGCCATGCCTTTGCATTGTCGAAAGTATCGGTGCTGACTTGCGTTTCTTTGCCTTTTTTTTTTTTTTTTTTTNTTTTTTTTTTTTTTTTTACTGTTTTGTCATTGTATCTGCAATTTATGATCTGTTTGGCGTTTGCTGTGGACAATGTGCATGCAAATATCCTTGTCCCATTATGCTGGCTGTCTTTGTATATGTCAGCTTTCTTCCTTAAGAGCTATACATGAAGCATTGGAAGGGGGATGTAATAGCGCTGTATGTTTTTCTAGGGAGATTTGTGCACAAACACACATATGTAGCCGTCTTGCCCCCCAGACCTGTTCCAGACCTGAGAAACTGTACCTGTATTTGCATAAGAATAATTGACACTTGAAATTAGCCTTCCAATCAAAGAGGATTATTTTTTTCAGCATAAATACAGGTAGTAAGCACTGCCATACTGGAGAATATGAAAGGGAGGGCAAAGGAGAGCAGCGACGGGAGGGGACACGTCATAAAAGATTAACCCTTGCATTTCCTCATCTTAGAGAACAGCATTTCATATGCCTTTTTATTGCAATTATAGCTTAATATAAAATGGACTTTTGTGGGGAAATATGACTTCTTCCCTGAATCAAGGTATCCCATGACTGTCAGGGTAGGACATAATAGTGTTTCTGATGGATAGGTATTTTACCTATAAAAGCTTTAGGTGCATTGACTGCTGCACGTGTGCATGTTTACACATCTATATTCACCTCAGTGACATTGGGTGCAGGCCAAAAGAGTGAACGCTGTTAAGTTTTAGTGGTGTGTGTGTGTGTGTGTGTGTGTGNGGGGTTGTATGTGAATTGAAGGTTTGTCCACATTAAACCATTAAAGCAAGTGTGGTGTTGAATTATTGATAACAGCTAATGAAAAGAATCAGTTCAGGACGAACTACAAGCTTAACCATAGCCCTGAGGCTAACACACACACACACACAGACACACACACTATTCCTTTTCCTTGTTCAACATCTATATTAGCCTTTCTCAGACACAAATTGATCAGACACCACTGTGTTTATCTCGGTCTACATCTCACTCTCATATTTTGTAGCTGTTATAGTTACATTAAAACTCATAGCACTGAGGGCAAGAGGAGGCCGGCGCTGGAACCAGATAGCTGCTGTGTGCTGCCATTGATGAGCAGAGCACAGAAAGCCTTTAAAGGCTGAGCTGGGTTTCAGGGAGAATAAGGGACATGAATTCAGTTTTGGGGGAGGGGATAGAGAATGGGGGTTGTAGGTTTTTGGAAGGGGGGAAAGCCTTGGCGCCAGGCCCTCTGAAGCGCTCAGCATCCCCCCGCTTATGGGTTGGCGGATGTGTCTGGGGGTATCCATGACAACACCACTGCATGCCAGGGACATAGCACGGCAACATGCCCAAATAGAGTTGACATTGGTGTGTGTGTGTGTGTGTGTGTGTGTGTGTGTGTGTGTGTGTGTNTGTGTGTGTGTGTGTGCAGATCCCTTAAGGTCCACATATCTCAGTGACATTAATATTCACTCAGCCAGACGGGACTTGCCGTAGCCTCATTCCTCTGGCTGTTAGACATTATGTATCACAGACAGCATTCTTCAGCGCTCTTACAAATGGTTTGGCATGGCAGAGTTTTTTGCTTGCACCAAAACTGATATTTTATATTTTCACAGAAAGGTGACTCACATTCACTCAGGTCATGAAGCGCAGGCCAGAACTCACTTTTACACTCTAACAAACAACACATGCACACACATAGACACACATTAACACATGCGCTCACACAGTCACACTCATAGCTCTTGCACAGATCAAGCTGTGTTATAATAATCCCATCTGGGACAGCCTGGATTCACACTCAGAAAGTACCGACATAATGATGTTCTGATGAGTTGCTGTGTGTGTGTGTGTGTGTGTGTGTGTGTGTGTGTGTGTGTGTGTGAGAGAGAAAGAGAGAGAGAGAGAGAGAGATGGAGAGAGAGGAAAAGAAAAGGAAGAGAGAATGGAAGGTACTTTAGGTGCCATGGGGCATATACTGCTTTATATTTTAAACCTACATCCCTGCTCTTGCACGTGCACACACACTCACACACATACACTTAACACGCACACACACACATAGCTAAAGACATATCCTGTTGGAGTGTATTTTTAACCCTGACTGCCTGTGCATTTGCAGAAGGGTTAAAGGCCTGAATGGTGAATCAAGTAAATAATTAAAAATAGCTGAAACTCTTTCAATGTAACCTCAAAATGAATGGGGGGTNGGGCAACACCAAAGAGAGATGGACACACAGTGGCACATTAGAATTCAATATTTTGACTTTACTGTTATACAAGTATGAATAAAAAGTCAAGAGACAAGTAGGTCATATGGCAATGCCCATAGGACAGCATTCTCAAAGAAGCACAGTCAGAAACTTTTGCTGCATTTTTGTGATATGTTAAGTATGTTTAATACAATAACAAACAAAACATCAACAAAATACCAAACAATAACATTATCATCATTCTGTATTTTTAGGTTTGAGGGGAAACCTCCTACATCATGACCCAGAAAAATGGCATAATGTCTGGAGTTTGCCAGCCCAAAGAATATTCCGCTGATCTCAGAGGTGACTGCTCTCACTCCTTTGAAGCATTACTGTTTCTGCCCTCTTGTTATATGGGCTATATTTCATGAATTCCCTGCTATGGATCAGCAGGCTCTGCATCCTTTTTCTCATAGAATTCTATATGAGGGTGTCCATAAGACATTTTGAGTGACATTGCTTCTGTCAAACGGCTGATTGAAGGAGACACAGAGAGAAATGCTGTGCTAATGAAATCATCTGACCCACATCCTTTAGTGCTATCCATTTCTCCAAAGACACAGAAAGGGCATTTATACAGGTAAACCATGACTGGTCCCTGAAGTAAAAAAAAAAAAAGGTGGGGGGTTTTCAGAAAGAAGAGGAATATCCATTATTTACTATACTGGGGTTGCTAGACACTTAGGAGGTAATGCGGTGCTTCAAGCATACAAAACATAGAGCCTCCTCTCTGCTGGCGAGGCCATTGTTGTGAGTTTTGAACATGTCTGTTTCTATCCATACTGACAGATGAAAAAGAATATGTCTCCCTAAGGTTCAGAAGCACGGACAGTGATAGATAGACAGATAGATAGACAGACAGAGAGCGAGAGAGAAACGGAGAGAGTTTGCATGCTTCTGTCAGTCATATCTATGGGCACATTCAGTATTCTTGTCTGTGTATTTGTGTTCGTACACTGTGCATATGTGTGTGCGCGCGCGCGCGCGACTTTCTGTCTGCCTGTATCTGTATGTGTCCACATTCACCTAAATTCTAGAGTTCTTGCCACACTGCAACACAGGTACAGTTTGTATCTGTACATGTGTGCGTGCGTGTGCATGCATATTTCTGAGTGCACAGAATCTGTAGAAGTAGGATCTTCCAATTCTGATTGGCCTCGCTTGAGTCCCACTCCTTGCAGATCAGCAAACGCATCACATGCCTCCACAGTGGGAGCTGTGCAGTCTGCTGGGAGTAGTTAGCAGAAAGAGTGAAAGGCACACAAGTCCTCCACCCTGTTTCACACTTGGGGCAACACCCTGCTTTCTGCCTTTGTCAGTCTCCCAAGAGACACTTCAACATAAAATCTTTGTGGAGGAGGAGAGAACACCGCCTCCCCCCCCCCCCCNAAAAAAAAAAAAAAAAAAAAAAAAATCCAGGATTTTTATGCATAAATGCACATTGTGACATTGTGATAGAGAGCATGACAACTATCTGTGCCAGATCCAGATCTGGTGTGGGAAAATCTAGATTGACTGGCATGAAAGAATGTGAAAAATTAATACTTCTTTGAGTGCAGTGACATCGAAGACATGTTATGGTGTAAGTTTTTAAAAAATAAAGATTTTTTTTAACCACTTGGTTTCATTTCCAGTATTTTGGCCATCCTTCCTATTAGTTATGATAATATTCATAACAAATGTTCAGGAATGCAGGAGTACTGCTAGATATACAGTCATGTGTATCAGGTATCCTTCATCTAAACCACTTTTTTGAAATTTTATGCTAAAGTGGGCCTTAAATGTAAATTTCTATTATATTGCAGATTTACTCCCTTGTTAAAGTTTGACTAGTTGAGTGCACAAACAGTTCTGCAAAGCAGCGGTTGATCATAAATGATAGTTTGGGTATAATCACCTTGGTTTTCATTTCTGCCTGAGCTGGATTCACAGGATAAACTGGACTTGTTAAAAACAGTTTGATTACGTTGCAGTACCTTGTGGCTCTGTCATAAAGCTTTGTGTTTAGTAGCATTGCTACATTCATGTAACTGCAATTAATTTGATGAATAAAATGCGATCACAACCAAGAGAATAATAGTCAGAAATACACAAATAAATTAGAATAAGTTGTAATTTTTCCTTAACTTAGCAGGCATCAACCTTATTTTTGCTCCGTTTAAGACATCTTGTTTTTTTTTAAGCCATTTTTTTAACCTCTTCAGATATTTTGACAGTTTTGCTGTGTAGGAACAAAAATACTGGAACACACTGCATTTTTGGCTGCATCCTCAATCAGCGATGTCATAGCAGGTGTTGTTACATTGATTGCTGATGGAATACTTTGACATCTACCATCTTTGCATTTTAGCAAGAAGAGAGAGGAGTTGGGGTGGGGGTCACGTGTCAGGCATTTGCAAAATATGGTCAGAAGTTGAAAGCAAAAATCATTGATCTATATAATGAAGGACAGCTGAAAAGTACCCTCTCTTGTAGCTGTTGTTTCTCATTTTTCTGTTTTCCTGAAATCCTGAATTTGAGGTCTTCTTTTCCATCAATTCAATTGCTGATTTCAGTGTAGCCATGCTTGAAAGGTTCAGTGCTGCTGTTTTGCATCCTGTGATTTGGTGCTGATTTACCTTACAAACACTCAGCACTGACAAACAGCACCTATCTGACTCACTGTTCACTTAGTGATTATCAAAGGGTTTGACAAAACCAAGAGATATGAAGAAACATCAATAAGTCGAAGCATCCACACTGCATACACTCACATCCCGCATCCTTATATATAGACCTTAAACTGCAGTGTCAGCAGAGTAGATGAGCAGGATGCAGAGAGAAGTAGATGTAGCTTTGACTCAGATCAGCTGCCACAGACAGACAGGCAGCATGTGCCCTTGAGGTGCTGTGAGCAGGCAGGATTGTGTGCCTCAGTTGTCTGATTTCACCTTCCTTCATCCTTCGGAGTTGGGCTGAGATTGACCGTTGATGGCCAAGGGACCCAAACTGTTCTGTACTGTCAGCCAAACATCAGGAAAATTGTTGAGGCAGACAACCTGGGCAAAACATTACTTTTGTGCATTCTGAATACCCAGAGAAAATATGTAGGGTTGCAGATTTTGTTGCAAGGGATGTGTCCACGTTCAGGACATTTCAGAACTCAGAAGACACTTTCAGGAAACACTTTTGTTGTAGTCATGGGATCCTAAAATGACGTGTTACTCTATTTTTCTTGTCTCAAGCAGACAATGACACCATACATTGAAGATTTAGCCAAACCAGTCAGACATCCTTGCTGTTGGTCTCAAATGACCCTAGCTGCTCTATACAGCCCTACACATTCATATTGGCCCCCAGAATACTTCCCATTCTTGTCAACGAGCTGTATAGTTTCAGGGAAATGTAATACCATAATGTCTTTCTGGAGGAAGGGAGTGTCAGGTATGGTGAGAGTAATGGAGGAAGGGATGAAGGTGGAGGTAGCCCAGGTTAGGCTGGGTGTAAAGGGGATCCGATAAGGCGTTCCCTACAGTCTCCCAGTCTCCTGTATGAGAGAAGAATAAGCAGCTGTAACCCTGAGACACTCCCAGGCCTGTGTCCTCAGCTACAAAAACCTTCAGCAAGCATCTTATCGGGTTCTAAGGATATCATGTAAGACAATACATGTGAGAAGTGCAAGGGGAACAATGGGAGGAAAAGTGCAGCGTGATATGAGGGGGACTAATGTCAGCGTCTATTGTTGAGGCCTTTGTTGCCTTCAAGTACACTGGGAACTCACAGCTCACTAAACTCCTTTCATTCCATGATCTAGCTTTGAGATGTGATGAAACTCTACAACAAGTGGTGTCCTTCATGCATTAGCAATGACAAACTCTACACAGGATTTGTAGGTGTTTGTTGTGTTGAAACTGTTACTAATATGTTGCAGTAAGATATCCACTTCTAAAAGGGGACATGATGTGAATTATTCTGAACAAATTATTGAAAGTGTTATGTTTTAGAGGAAAGTATACAAAAAGTTGTATTTTGTTCAAGGATTGTTTTATTAATTGCTATTTCTCATTTTAGGTAAATGAATTCTCCTGATCAACATGAAAGCAGCCCATGTCTCATCAAATCTTCAAGATGTCCACTTTTTATTCTTTCTTCACTATAATCCATTTATGCATTTATGCCATTGATACTACTTTGAGCTGTAAATAATAAACTAGGCACCAGTTGTAATATTTCATTCATAATAATTTCCTTTTTTCCCTTTTTAAAAATTCAGAATACTTTCATTAATAAGGTTACAAATCATGTTGAACATGTTGTAGTTATTATTTCATGTGATTGATTCTCAAACAAAAAAAAGTCTATTATTTTTGACAGCTAAATAAAAGCCTTTTTTTTTTTTTTTANTTTTTTTTTTTTTTACACTAAGTGATGTTTCATTGTAAGTTATTATTTATGGAAATCTTTTGCTCTACAGTATGTGTTTGCCACAACTGGGTCATGTGTTGTTATCAAAATACTGGCATGCTGATCAAAGGAGCATGTATCCTGCTCAAACTTGTACATCTGTCATAGTCATATTTTATTTTGTTGCTTTTTCATGTATATTGTGGATGTCAGATTTATTTATTTGCTCATTTCCATGTCAAAATTTCATAAAGATTGTTTTCAGTCTGCAACAAGAATGATCAAATGCAGTATCTATAGATCTGGTTCAATAGGAAAGAAGTCTAATTCTCCCTTTTCTATCATTCATTACGTTCCATTCATCTTTATATGTCTCCATTTCCCTTCCTAATCATATTAATTTTCTCTATCTGTCCCTACTGAACATTCATTCTCACAATTTTTCCTCATGCTTAGCCCTCTTCATTTCCTTTACTAACATTACTCTTCCCTCCAATCCTAAAACCCTCTCACAGTCCTTCCTCCCCCTCCCTCATGCACCCATTCTCTTGCTATTGCTCTCCCTCTCTTTTCCTCTCCTTGTCTTTCTTTTCCTCTCAGATGTCAGATCACAGTCTCGTCTTCCGCTTGCCCATCATCACATTTTTCACACAGCCCCATCCCTTAATTGGGCCTGTATCATCATATCATATCATGGAAAATGCCTGATCACAGCATGAAATGAAAGATGGCCTCCACCTATCCCCTCTCAGAAACACGTACACTGACGATACACATATATTCGCCCACACATGTGGATGTACGATCAGCCGTACACACAAACACACACGTCAGTGGTCACATAGGACAGAAATCCAAGGTGATGGCTGTGTCTGCGTACATTTTTACACCTCATGTTTGCACAAAGTTGTCATTGTGATTGTTGCAGTGTGACAGGTGCGATGGTGTGTATTCCAACAGTGTTCAGTGATGTTTGTATCAAGTGCTAGTGGCTTTTGTGAGGAGACAAAGGATGCCCTGGAGCCACCAATGTCACATCTACAGGTAACTAGCAAAATAAAAGAAACTTCAACAACAAGAGTCTCAGGTGTGCCAAAATAACTCAACATGTCTTGGCATCAATTTTACAGGTGTCTGGAACTGGATTTGAGGGATGCAGTACAAATCTTGTACATGTAATCCAATCATTTCATGAGGTGGAAAATGGAAGATTCTGAACTCCAAAATAATATACTGTGACAATTAACAACATCATGATAATAGTGATGACATGGATATTGTAGACTATGCTTATAATTGACAAAACACAATATACAGTAGCATGAATATTTTCCTTTGGGCCTTTTACAACTGTCACACGACTGTATGTTCACATAATGTCTCAAAATGCTTACAAGCACACCTGGATAATAATAATAATAATAATAATAATAATAATAATAATAATAATAATAATAATAAAGAAAATCACACCAATCTATATAAATGTTAATGCTATGTGGGCAGTTGTAAAAGGTCAATGGCCATTTGCATTACATGTAAAATAGATGATTGGAACACAGAAAAATCACACAGAAAATGCTAATTATTTGTTTTAGTAATAGAACGTAAATTAGCATTTGCTCTTACATTTTGTAGATGTATCCCAATTTATACATCACATGTAATATCATTTAGTTAAAGAAGTGCTTCACCCTTAAAATAGGAGGAGCTGAGTTGGCCTGAATGGATTACATGGATAGATTATACATGCATTATAAGCTCATTGTTAGTGAAGTTGGAGCCTGAGGCCTTTGTATTTGTGGTCAAACAATCGTTATTAACCTTTTTATTTTATTTTATTTTATTTTATTTTTAAATATACAGTATATGTACAAAGTGTCACTATGTGGGTCTTAAGTCTTGAAAAGTTCACAGTGCTGAAACATCAACAGTAAATGTTCCAGAGGTTATCGCTGTATGTGCACAAAATACTTTTATTTTGAAAGGATGATCAGTTTCAAAGGATTTTATTCCTCACAGGAGTCGCTGAACTGTTTCTATCAATGTAATCTACACCACAGCAAACCTGCTGGAGCTCTGCTGTGAATATATGTAAATGTTACTGTACTGGATCACCAGGATTAGTGGCCTAGCTTCAGTATTATTGTCTGAATGAGGGCTGATTGATAAGATCTGAGCCCAATACATTGTAAAAGTCATTAAATCGCTTTGTTGTTTGGCGTGTCAGCTGCATTCATTTGATGTGCAACTTCCAGAGGTAACAACAGCTCTCTGAGTTGCACAAGATGAACTAACAATGTGCCTGCACACACACAGACTGAGGGGGCAAATCAGGGTAGTAGTAGTGGTAGGTGGCAGTGTGGATGCTGAACTATTACTTAGCCACGTCAGGGATACTATGGCTAGTATCTCTGACTGTGGATTTCTGATTTGCCCCCCTCAGTCTTTTACCTCATCATCAAAAATGAAAAATGCTTTCGCTGGAATTACAGGGCTACAGGGATAAAATCGACCCAGCATTGTGTTGAAATTGGAAGGAGATAATGATGACAAAATATATAACTGCGATGTCTCTGAGTTACATCTTTCTATTCTAGGCTCAGAACTTATCAGTCAAACCTATTATTTTTCATAACAATGTGTTAATCCTTTGTTTCATTGCACTCCAAAGGTTCTTTCCCCAGATATTCTGTACACATTACATCTGGTCCTGTTCTTAGTGTTTTACTTATACAAGTACACATAACAGGTTTTGTATCTTGAATAATTAAAATTGTTTGAGAATACAGTGCAGGTACTGTATAAATTCTAATTCTTTAATT
Organism: Lucifuga dentata; assembly: GCA_014773175.1. Classification (NCBI taxonomy): domain Eukaryota; kingdom Metazoa; phylum Chordata; class Actinopteri; order Ophidiiformes; family Bythitidae; genus Lucifuga; species Lucifuga dentata. The sequence continues at coordinate 192,429 of VXCM01000825.1, forward strand.
AGCCATTTAAAGGACCATACCAACCATTTTGCATGTTTGAACCTAATATATTCAATTTTCATACATGTTACGTTACTGACGACTATTTCCCAAAAGGATAAAACCATATTTCAGCTTTCCTGACATTTTGCAAAATCTCTTAATCTTTCAAAATCAAATATTCAAGCAATACACCCACCTTAAAAATGGACGTTTTGCCTGCTAATAGTTACGCAGCCTTATGAAGTCATGGTCGTTTAAATTTTTCAGTAAATGCGGGCTTTCTTTTGGGACTATATTCCCTGTTGGAGACATACATTCACTACTCCATGCTTTTTATTGTGCTTAAATGCTAAAATTATGTAACTTCGAAAAAAAAAACCCTGAATACACGTCTTGTTCACAGTGATGGATTACCTATAACAACCTTTCAAGTATCAACAAGTTGATTTTAATAGCGTACCAGAATGGACTGAAACCAGTGGCGGTCTGGAAGGTAGGAAAAACATTTTTTATATTCACCGTTCCAGTAGTATGGTTTGGGAAAGGATTGTCAGTAACATTACGTATATGAAAATTGAATATATTAAGCTCAAACATGTAAAATTGATGGCATGGTCTTTTAAATAGAATGTTCACCACAGATGAAAGAGTATTATGCAAAATGGTAGATGAATGTCTATGAAAATCCAGATTCAAACAAATGAAGACAGTTTCCAGTTGAGCAGGTTTTCCTGGAATCATAATGCAGCTGTCTCCAACTTTCAGCACAACTGAACTGAGCTAAGAGCATTTGGGACCTACAAAGCTCTCAGATGACTTTACATGACACTTACTTAGGATTGATCTCCTGTAAGCAGTAAAAAAAAATAAAATAAAATAACTGCAAGAATTGCTACAGAAACAGAGATTAAAAAAAAAAAAAAGTAGATATATTTTACATTAAGGTGTTTTTGGCCTGGCAACATGACCTTGGTAGCTGTTGGCAAGAAAAAGTGAAGAATAAAACTTCTAAACTCCATTATGTGTTGGAACTTTTTCCTTTGTCTCTCTCTCTCTCTCCTCTTTTTTCCACTAGACGGCACAGTATTTCACTTTTATCTACAGATAGCAGGACTTTGTGTTATCTTATTTTGTTTGGGAGAAGATTCACAAGTACTATCCACCCAAAGACGACAAGATACCGAACTCTAAATCTGGAAACTTCACAGTGAGAAAAATGAGGTCTTACTGAAACTACCTTGGTGTGTGTTTAACTTTGGTTATTCCCTCAGAAGATTTAGAAAGCACAGAGGCACAGAGGCTGTGTTAGATTGCAGTAATACACAATAAGGATGTCAGAGGTGTGTCAATTTTAAACAGTAGTCAGTTTAAGATCAGTACTAAAACCAAATACTAACATTGCAAGAACCTGAGTTTCACTGGGTTAAGATTTTCAAAGATTGTAGGACTGTATGAATAGCGAAGGCTTTTAGATTAAAATCAGCCATGAATAAATGAGTTTGATAGTTTGTTCATTCATCTTTTATTCTGTAGATGTTCCCTGCATCTCAGTGGATCATGGAACAGCTATTACAGCCCTGTAGTGTGTGTGTGTGAGTGTGTGAGTGTATGTCTATTTGTGTTTGGCAAATGTTGGTGATGTTCTCTTCTTTTCTGATACGCTATCTCACACATCGTAGCATGCTGAGAATGCCTTGTTGGAGCTGGACAAGAAGAAACGACGTTGCCTGTAAAATGTTGTGTCGGTGTGTTTCTTTGTGAGTACTGTATATGTGCACGTGTGTGAATGTGTGTGTGTACCATTCCCTTTGCTTCCAGTCGAGAGTGATTGATTCTGAAGTATAGAATCTTGACAGGGTGTTCAGCTATCCCAGGAGGCAGGAGACCACAGGGCTGAAACAGACGAATGGGCTTCGCTCTGTTTTCTCTCTCTCTCTCTCTCTCTTGCTCTCTTTCTCTCTCTTCTCCCACCTCTGCCCTCTTTCATTCCCTACATCCATCCTTCTTTCCTTCTTTCAATCTACACCCCCTTTCCTACCTGCTATTTCTACCTCTCTCTGATGGGTTTATTGATATGTACCGTAACGTTGATATTTATTGCTGTCTAAAATGAGGTGCCATCTTTCCAGTGGTGGGTGTGGATTCCTTATGTAGGTTAATAAGAGACAGCTGAGGCATGGTGATTTGCTTTGAAGGAATTCATAGCTGCTGTAGTGTTCACCACAGAGATATAACCTGTGTCAAACTCTCATCCATAGGAAGAAAAAAAAAAAAAAAAAAAAACACCAGTGATGTGAAATGGAAAGGTCTCAGGGAACATCACAGCTTTTCAATATTACTTAAATAAAATAGCTTGTTCACACTCCCCACAATCTCTGCACTTACCTGTCATTTACTGTTGACAGCTGTGTGTGTATTTACAGTATAGGTACTGTAAATGTGGACGTGAATATAGAATATAAAGAGGTTCCATCTCACGTGCAGTAACAAATGAATCCATATGTGCTCATTCTGCATGTTTATTCTAATAATATACTTGCCAAAAGAGAAAGAAAAGACTATAATAAACATAATTTTCTGGACCTATATGTGTATATGCCAAAACCATGCATGCTACTAAATTAGCATGATCTCAGCTACACATTAGTGGTTGTTGCATGTTTGTAATCGTAATTGTTACTGTAGAGTAATGTGTCTCTAATGTGCCTTTTGTCCAAGCATACATTGTAGTGTGTCAGATTTGGATCTTTATTTGTATCCAGACCAAAATGCACCTGTTGATAGTCTATCATGCAACACATATGCCTGATTTTTTCATGAGATTAACTAATTATGTTTGAAGAAATTGACAAAACTTGAAAACAATGATGTTACAAAATCATTTTAAAACTTCCTGGATCAGCTCCTGGATGCTGATCCAACCCAAAAACCTATTAACAAACAAACAAACAAACAAACAGACCAAAATATCAAATTCAGCTTATGCTTATCTAGTCATTATGGCATCAAAATACAAATTTATTGTTTTTTAAATGAATTACACTCTCAAACGAGAGCATGATATTATATATCATATTATTCATTGAAGGACAGCACCCATAGATAACAAAAAGGCTAATTTTGTTTTCTGTCCCTGGACAGATAAAAGGCTCCCTGAAAATGAAAAAAAAAAAAAAAANAAAAAAAAAAAAAAAAATTACAGATTTAAAAAAAAAAATCTCTTAATTTTTCTTTCATTTTCAAAGCTATTCATTCCTTTCATTCAATTGCAAAAAATAAATAAATAAATAAAGATAACTCTGTCTTTATAAAACTGTAAAATTCATCCATTATTATTGTGCGTTTCCATAATATCAACCAAACGGATTGGGTTGAAATTTAAAACATCTAAATAAATTAACAAAACACAACTAATGTACAATTTTTTTGAGTGATATTATCTTGAATGCACTATATAAATATGCCTGTAAAATATATAAAAACTGAGTATATACATTTTTGCAAATGAACTCTTCAAATACAAAGCATCCATAAAATAAACATATTAAATACAAATTATGAAAAAAAAATAGTGGTGAAAATCCATCATCAATCAAACTTAAAACTAAACATGAAATCAACGCCCAGCAGAGCCCTATTAGATCCACCTAAATTCAGCCGTGCAAACTTCAAATTTGAATTCCTGAATTGTACTGTGAAGTGTCTTCAACCTGCAGGTTGTCACAGGGACTAAGGGTAACAAAACACAGGCGGTGTTCCTCTCTGCTCCACTATTACTGATGTCATGTCACCCACTCCCGGGGCTCTGGCTTTGTTTTCCCATCATACTTGCACTGCCTGCTGGTTGGTTTAAACAACCAGAATTCTTCTTCAGCCTTTCAATTATACCATGCCCTGCAGCAGCACCCTGCCCGACTCCACATACACGGAGGCGACAGCTAAGAGAAGAGCAGGATTTGAATTTTGGTGTTTAATGGGTGTATTGGCATATGTGCTCATTTGTATTGTCATTGGTTGGCTTTAATTCCTTATGACTACATAAATAGATACATAGATATACACAGATACAAAGAATATTAGGTACTATTTGGATTGGCATCCCTGCATAGGTTAAGTCTTGAAGACTTAGGTCAGCCAGGTTTTTTTGTGGTCAGCTCCAGACCACAAAAGATTTGACTTGGAGTCTTTAAAATGAGAATACATTTTTTTCAGTGCTATTATAAGTGAACTTTAAGTAAAGCTGCAAATGACACGAGGAAAGGTTTCAGATTTTTCTGTGGTCTACTAGGACTTAATTTTTTACTTCCCCAAAATATAAAAACATCAGTCTTTGCACTCTTACTTGCTATTAGCACATTACTGCTATTGCTGTCTTGTCAGTCTGTCTCTCCAAATCACCGTCTCTGAGTCTCATGGCAGCTAGACATGGGTCAAGTTCTCCTTATGAAAGGGTGAAATCGCGACTGAAACCCTGCAACCACAAAAGCTGGCCGTCTAGACGTGGCCCCACAGTCCTGACCCCAGTTTTAGACCCTGTGCCCCAAGGGGCCAATACGATCATTGTTTCCATGTTGATAAATTCTATTTTCTGTCATACTAGCTCTACAACAAACACCATTACATCCAAACTTCCCAAGGATGCCCTTAAACTTGGACTACAGGCATGCACATAACAGTCTGACTTGTAGCTGCATTTTACAGACATAAAATCAAACAACTTTCAGGGGATAATTAAACATGTGGACAGTTAAACACATTACATAGTGAATGTTGCTCAAGCAAAGTGCTGATTTCAAGCATACAAACAATATGGAGAAATTTGACATAATAATATATATGTTGAAAAAAAAAAAAAAAAANTGAAAAAAAAAAAAAAACATTATATGTGTTTAAAATAATTCCCCATTTCATTATATGTGTATTTGTCTTGGTTTGGCTGACAAGAATATATTTGGTGTTGCTGACTTTGTGTAGGTGGTTCCCATGGACACGTCTCGATTTTGGATTTGGGGTGCAGTCTGGTGAATTATCATCTAGTCACACAGCATAAATTAACATCCAGCCTTAGACAAAGTACACAAGAACAGGCCACTTCTATTCAATGGCTCACAAGGGAGCACGGTCTGCTAGCCTGAGACTCGTCATAGTGTCTGTGTTAACACACAGGCTGCTCATGGCTAGGTGTTATGCTAATCAGTTAGTGTTTGCACATATGTCTGTCCTGTGCCAAGATATACAGCATTTCTCCAATGCTTTGTGTTGCCAACGAGCCAGCGCTGCTTATCTGAGTTTAAAAAGACAGAACAAAATGTTTTCAGCGACAGAAAAACTGAGAAGAAAAAGGAACAAGGGAAAAAGGAAGGGGGGGGGGACAAAGTAGACATTTTAGATATGACATCTGATTGCAAATATAGTTACATACTGTACAGCATGAAAATATTGTAGTATAGCATGAAAATATTGCAAGTCAGTCAATACTTAGAGCATTTGTCCCTTTCAAAATTTGTAGAATTAGCTTGTAGTCGTATACTTATGGTCCTTTCTGTGTTGGCTGGGAGACTCTCAGAATCGCCTCTGCAAGAAAAATAAATCCAATCCATATACATATGTATTTAAAAAAAAATATTTCCTTCAATATTTTACTTGTCAAGGACACTGCTCAGTGATCAATGGAAACTGAACATTCAACTATAAATGAGTCAGAATAAGCTTTGAAGATCAATTTTTGTCCATTGGCTGGATGTTAAAAAAAAAAAAAANGTTAAAAAAAAAAAAAAGACTCATAAATTAGATGCTGAATGAATGAACTAATATGGATGAATGATTTGGTTCCTCATTACACTTTGTTATTTATCTTTGTGAAATGTATAATGTGACCCAATTATCCCTAATTCATGGCTTCCCCAAACCCATTGCTAGGTAATACGTGGGAAACATGTTTATTTCCTGTTCTTTGTCCTCCATTTTCTGCCACACTTCTTGGCTGTACCCAGAGCTAAAATGTACACACTCATTCTTGCTTGCATTATATTGTTCCTAGAGTCTCCTCGCCCTGCCTGCTCCATCTTTTGCTTCCCCACAGAGAGCCATGAAGTGTCTGAGTCATCCTCGATTACAGTAGTATTTATAGACAGTAGAGTCAGGACCTGGGCCCTTTGTATGTGTGTGTATGGGTGGGTGGGTTTCCAATTCACACTGCCCAAATCTCGGGCCTAGAGTCAGATGACTCACCTTAGCTACACCAGGAGAGCTGATGTCACCTGCCCTGAGACAGAGATTTACTGCTCACAGTGACCTCACTCCAATCCCTGTTAGATGAAAACTGCCACAGATTGTCCGTCATGTTGTAGCTAACCACAAAAGACACTGCCTCATTTTGTTGTATTCTGTGCACAGGTCACAGTATATGTGGAAATTTTAGATTTCAGAAGCTCGGAGTGTAACTGTACATTTCTTTCTGCCTCTCTCTCTTTCCCTCATTCTCTCTCTCTTTCACCTGCACCCTCTTTCCTAATAAGTGCACTTATTATGTGCACTTGAGTGTGTGTCTCCACATTAACACATGGATGAATACTCTTTCATGTTCACGATTGGAGAAAAGACAGAAGACCAGCTCACACCAGCACACAAACACACATACAAACATACACATGCACAAAAAGCGCTGAGGCTTTCGTGTTGTTGATGTTTGAACATTTCAGTTGAGAAGACTATAAGACCTGCAGCTGCCTGTCTGGTCTGGCTGAATAGAGGGGCCTTCTTTTTGGGCGGGAAGGCAAGAAGGCGTTGAATGCTTTCCTGATGAGAGATGAAGCATATTGAAAACTTTATTAAATTACCCTGATTAACAATTTAGCCACGATCAGGGTAGCCATGGGGGTGCTCTACAGGGAGGCCCAGGGACTATTCATCCCCACAGCGCCGGGGTCGAAAGGTGCCTCAAGTTCACAGGCTCAGGCCCTTTGTTATGCTAACACTCTATACCAAATCAGCTGCCTGCTTCAGGACCAGACATTAGCACTTCCCTGAGAACTTTCAGAGAGTCATCATTCCACTGTTCATCTTAACCCCCCCCNCACACACACACACACACACTCACACACACACTCACACACACACAAACATGTGCACAGACACTCCATTTTCCATGTTATTTTTGAGGTTTGAAAGTGCAAAGAGTGTGACAGTGTGAGGTATTAGGCCTGTGTCTCTTTCACCATTTAAAAATGAATAGGAAATGTTCACAATGCACATATATGAGCGCGCGCACACACACACACATACACAAACACACATATGATAAATCACTATTTCAAACAGACTTTTGTCGATAGCTTACTGTCATTACAGCTAATTTGACTCGGTTGTATATTATATTCATTACTTTACAAATTCACCTAGGATATCTAAAATGAGAATGAGACCCAAAGACCTAAGATTTAAATATTATTACTTATGTTATGATTTTTATTTATTATTTTTGTGTAAGAAACACTGTCTTAAATAAACATATACAATTTTTATACAATTTTACAATATAATATAAATGCTATATTAGTTATTTTTTCCTTTTCAGTCTTTCTTTCTCAAGAGAGCAATGATCAATATACTTTCACAGATGAGTTGATAAGACAACATGTATTAGAGGTCAAGAGTCAAATGCTGGTCAAACACCCTTGACCCAAGGTCAAAGTCTTTAGTGTGAAAAATGTCATCAGTGCAAAAATCACATCTGTGTCATAGCTTGACTCAGTCATGAAAATAATTGATTTATTTGAAGAAAATTTTACAAGTACTGAGTTTAAATAAGACTTTAAAAATATTTTATTACAAAATTTAACATACAAATAATTAGACGTCACATGTGCATTTTATTAACGCCAAAACATTTTGAAACCCTTTAATATTTAAAATATGTATGTATGTTTTAAAGATATTCTGATTAAAAATTATGTTTAAAATGTATTATAGTTGTAGGTGTAATGTATATGTGTTGCGTACACACACACACACACACACACACACACACACACACACACACACACACACACACACACACAGAGAGAGTCACTGACATAACAGCACAAATTTTTCCAATAAAAAAGCTTCTTTAAAAAACATGCAACATAATTATATACCACTCATAGTGTACAGCCATGCTGAGTTAATGCGCGTATGTAAGTGATCTTGTCTCTCACTCACTACAGCTGAAGCAAAACCAGGAAAGGGAGAGAAAAAAAAATCCTCAACAATGCAAATTAGAGCCCAGAACCTGGGGAGCCCTGCTTGACTCACTGGTTCCCCAAAAAGCCAAAAGCACCAGCTTTCATCTCCAAATCTTGTTGTTATACACAGGATAGTCAGCCATATCCATGGATTAGTCTGTAGTCACTTAAAAACCGTCCCCACACTCAGACTGCCACAAGAGAAAATAAGGATGCTTCTAATTCTGCCAGCATAATTGCCCGATTATAATGAGCTTCTCTCTCTCTCTCTCTCTCTCTCTCTCTCTCTCTCTCTCTCTCTCTTGCTCTCGCTCTCTCTGCCAGTGTGTCTCTTGTATGCACAAAGACATGCACATTCATGCATGCACACACTGTACGCTAATTCTAATCAGTCTTTGATTAAATTCGAGAGAAAAATCAGCGTCAATATTTTCTCGTGCTGCAGTGGAGCTTTGGAGTGTTTTGTTTCATATTTCATATTTATTATTTCATATTTCCTTGATTTGTCAAAATCCATTGGCAGTTTCAGATGAATGAAATAACACCCTGACAGTTACTTTATATTGTTTGTTTTGTTTTTGTTTTTTGGTAGATGATGATATTGTCAAAAGGTATGTTAAGGTGATTCCTGGCTATATACCACTGATGAAATTTTTTTTAAAATGTGGTTACTTTAAATTTGGTTACTACCAAATTTTAGAAATCAAGGAGGAAAACAGGATTGTGTAGATGGTATAGTAAACATGATCTGAACCAGTGGACGAATACGTAATGTACTATACTTGATGGCTACTTGCACGTTCTCTTTCATGTTCTCTTGACAAAGTGAACATACAACAATAAACTGAAAATAGAGCAGATAGTGAATTTTTGATCTTTTATCTGTGTGAGTGTTAAAATTTCAGCTGGCAAAAGTATTATACTGGAAATCTACATTTATAGCTCAAAAAGATCTCTAAAAACATGTCTCTTTAAATATGAAATATCAAAATACATGAATAATAATAGATGGCCCAAATAGAGGTAGAACCTTAAAATACTCTAAATCAGTCTGATTTTTTGGTTGATGAAGAGTCTAACTTTTGGAAAAGAAGAAACAAATGAATAGACCATATCAAATTAATTACATTTAATATTGTATTTTATGCTTAGTTGAGCAGGGAAATATATTATTTAAAATTGCTTCAAATCATCATTTTAAGTTTATTTTTCATTCAGTTAATGTCACAATTGTGTCAGCTATTTTTAAGTTGAAATGGTGAATTATAATTTTCCCTAGACATCTCAGCTAGCCCAAATCTTGCTTCATCTATTTCAACCTTCTTCCTCTGCACCTCCCTTCCTTTCTACCCCCCCCCTCCCAACTAAGTTTACAATATCAGCCCCTGTGATCCCAGGAATGTCATATTCTTAAAATATATTTCCCTCCTATAAAAGGAGGACAACAGGTCTCTGATTTTTGCACGCAAGGGTAAAGTGACAGTAGATAAGAGTAAAGTGACAGTTGATAAGTATTTACAATTACAACCTTACAATTCTAAACTTGATGTGTCACTAACCTGCTTATGCTCTTGGTCACAATTAACAATGAATGAATGAATGAATTTTGTTTTAGTGTCATACATACATACATACATGTGTGTGTGTGTGTGTGTGTGTGGGTGTGTGTCTTGTAAGCCCACATGGGCTTACAAGACACTAGACAAGACACTAACGTTTGAGTCTCATATAACCATATTAAGATATAAAAATGTTTATAAGTCTTTGTAAATTTACACCCAAAAAAGAAAACATGCACTTCCCATGACTAAATATTTAGATTATTTGGCATATTTATTATGTATAGGCTTTGTAACAACTGCAAACTATAATAAATATGCACGAAAACTTTTAGAATTTTGTTGTGTTTTCCATGTAACTATAGCATACATTTTCTTGTTCAACTAGGATTCATTCTTCCATCCCTCTAAAGCTGTCTTAGCTCAGATTCTGGCTAAATGAGCATGCCCACTCATGAATTCTGTTGCTTAATTACAATCCCTGATGGAAAAACCACTGAGGGAGAAGCCTGAACACAGCCGTGTGTTCGGGTGGAAATAGATGCTTTATGATTTAAAAGCAAAAAAACAAAATGCATGTGTTCAAGTGTATATGAATTCTATTAATTATAATAGATGCCATTTATTTCCCTTTCATTATGAAGACAAATTCATTCTGTATATGCTCCAATTTAATTTACAGAAATCAGATTGATACATGGAACAAGACTTTGGTAAGGCCTTGTTACTGAGTTGAATGCACTGTTAAGATGGGATTGAATGTCAATAGTGGCTTGGAGTGACATTTACATATAGTATATAGGAGGTATTGAATATCACAAAAAGTGAATATGGTAATATTGTCAAAACCAAAGATCATGGATGTAAAAATAATGTGGTGTTTTGTGTTGACTGATGTGTCCTGATGTATCAAGCAACTCACAGCACACTTAATGCAATATTTTACACAATACTAAAATGGAGAATATTTTGGGAAGTGAAAAGTGAATAGAATGGCTAAATTGCTGAACTGAGTTCTACATAGTGAAATTCTATGGTGAATTTCTGTGGTTAACAAAATGTACGGTCCAAATGCCACACTAAGGAAAAGACTCTTGGTTTCTAAAAAGGAATTCTATGCTGCACATAAATAATTCAATAGTATTTGCATTTGCATTGTAATTTGCATCCTTGTCGATTACAGAGAATGGAGAAGGAGGCGCTGCACCAAAGAGAATTATATCGCGAGCCATTTTCTGTCCTCCTGATGAGGAGTTGACATGGATTTTTGTTCTATTTTCTTCCTTTACTCCGAGGCACTCTGCTGAGATCAGTGACACACATTTCAACTGTTGTTTGATTAATAAAAGAAGGAAACGATGTATAATGCTCACAAGCACTCACACACTAAAAGCCTTGCCATTAAAAATGAATTGTGACATTCAACAATGAATCTATTTGATTGACTAGCCTGCGATTTTTACTGTAATATTCTCATCATCTTTATTTATATTGCAAGGCTTGTGAGTTGAAGCTCAAAAGAACCAGCAGGCACTGAGGAGATGTCATATGGATTAAACAGTAGGGAGGAGTGTGAAATTCTCTCAATACACTGAAGTTCCTGCTATTATGTTTCATCTAAAAATAAAACAAGCTACAGACAAGCTTGACTAAAAAGAACAAACTACACTGAATTGTTGAAAAGAAAAAATACAAAAGCTTCAGAGAGAATAGAGTTCAAACAGCAGCAGCGATAGTGCTGAGTGTGATATGGAATACAGTGTGGAGAATGTACAGTAAGAGACTCCCTTCAATTATAAATGAAAGAAAAATCAGTGTGAAATATAATATATGGAATAACCTAGATACTGAAATACAACATATCTGTCTCATTATAGCCAGTTTTGTGAAACAATATTTTTTCAATCAGATTTCATGTGTTCTGATACTGTTAATTTTCTCATGCAAAATACTGCATTGCTTTAACTTAATTACTTTCATTGCTGACATTATCATTAGTAAACACACAGAGATGCCTCACAGGCCTTCAGCAGTAATGATAATTATTTTTAAAAAGGGAAATTCGGAGTACAGTTGATTGACACAGGATGAAAACACACTCCTGCAGCATATGTGTGTCTACTCACCACAAGGGGCTGGTATGATGCATCGAGGGGGTGGGGTTGACATCTCTGCAATAAGAGAGGAGGGCTTAGTCAACATATGCGCATGTGCAAATACAGTCTAGCAGTTATATACCCACATGTTGATGTAGATGCCACTCTACATACAAATGTGTACATGCAAACACAAAAAAAAAAAAAAAACANAAAAAAAAAAAAAAAAACCAAAAAACAAAAACCCATAAAGCCCAGTTACTCTGTGTTAAGCATTTTATCATGCCTTGAGCCATACTGTTGCAAACAGAAATGCACAGGCCAGGATGGTATTTTTGTAATGATATCTTTAGTCAAGTTCCACTTAAATTTGTGAAGCTGCAAAAATCCATTCCAAAACTAAAAAAAAAAAAAAAAAAAAAAAAAAGGAAAAAGCATCTTATTACTGGTTTCAGAAAGAGAGATTTTGGAGCAATTCCACTGATAAAGAACTGTCAGGTAACCCATCAGATTTGTTTGCCATTTCTAAGCAAAAACCAAACCTTGTTCACAGTGGTGAAGAGAGCATTTATTGTTTCAATGTCATTGCTTTTAATGTCAATGTCATTTAAAGTTGTTATACACCACAGTCATCCAGAGCATCCTGAGTGGAAGCATCACTGCCTGGTATGGGAACTGTACTGTACAGGACCGGAAAGCCAAAGCCGTTCAGCTAAGCGCACCATAAAGTTGTTTCCTTTCAGCCCTGCAGGACATTTACTCCGGGAGGTGCATGACCAGGGCTCTCAGCATCAAAAAAGATCTCATCCATCCCAGACATAAACTGTTCAGGCTGCTGAGGTCAAGGAAACGCCTCTGCAGCCATAAGACAAGGACCGAGAGACTCAGGAGGAGCTTTTATCCTCAGTAGTTCCCTCACTAGAAAATGCAAAAAGATTGCAGGATGCAAGAATCCGCTATAAAAAGGTTGTTAAAAAAAGTAGACTGATTCATAGACGACAATTTAATATACAGTTGTCTACACTTAAGAGTACAAATGCTAAAGATTACTGAAGGTTAATCAATAAGGATTCACCTGTAACAGATGTTAATAATGGAATTTCGAAAGAAGAATTCATATGGATACTTCAAACATCTCAGCCAATCAGAAGTAAACCCATCTGATCTTAGGCCTATTGATCATTCAATAAATGAGTCTATTAACAATCTTTTTTCAGAGGAAGAGGTAGAGGCTCGGATTAAACATTTGAAAAATAGTAAGGCGAACGGTTGTGATCAAATCTTGAATGAATTTTTGAAGGCGAGCCCAAAAGAGATGATAACATTACTGACTACATTATTTAACTTGATGCCGAAGACAGGGATTATACCAACAGATTGGACTATAGGAATAAACAAACCATTATATAAGGGTAAAGGTTCTAAATTGTGTGTAGACAATTATAGGGGAATTACACTACTTAGTTGTGTTGGAAAATTGTTTACTTCCATAATAAATGAACGGCTGACCTCATATTTGAATGAGGTAGGATTTCTGGGAGAGGAGTAAGTGGGATTTAGGGCAGGATATTTAACAGTTGATCACATTTTTGTTTTACATAACATTATTGACCTGTATTTGCATTTTAAGAAACGTGTGTATTGTGCTTTCATTGATTATAAGAAAGCCTTTGATTTAGTTGAAAGAAGTTTGTTGTGGCGTAAACTAATTGCAGCTAACATTAATGGTAGAATCCTAACTGTTATATTTAATTTATAGCAGAATGCCAAGTCTTGTGTAGAGGTACAAAATGAGCATACTGATTTATTTGACTGTAATATCGGGGTTAGACAAGGTGAGAATTTGTTCCCATTGTTATTCACAATTTTCCTAAATGATTTTGAGCATTCCATAATCATCCCTAGCTGAAAATATTAGGACAGAATTGAGTGATGATTATATTAAGCTTTTTTCAAGACTTTGTGTTCTTTTATATGCAGACGATACAGTAGTCCTAGCAGAATCAGAAGCAGAGCTTCAGAAAGCTTTAAACGCAGTAGAAAGATACTGTAGTGACTGGAAGTTAACTGTGAATCCAGTCAAAAGTAAAATAATCATTCTTTCAAGAGGTAAAGTTAGGAAATATTGTGATTTTAAGTTTGGCAATACTGTGTTGGAGGTAGTGGANCAAGAGGTAAAGTTAGGAAATATTGTGATTTTAAGTTTGGCAATACTGTGTTGGAGGTAGTGGAGGATTATGTTTATCTTGGTGTAACATTTAGTTATAATAATCGATTTAAAAAGGCAATTAAGAAGCAAGTGGATCAAGCTAGGAATGCACTTTACAGTATGCTGACTAAAGCAAGAAACTTGGGATTATCTATTAAAACACAGCTTCAGCTGTTTGATCAAATGGTTTTACCAATTCTGTTGTATGGGTCAGAGGTGTGGGGTTGTGATGATATTTCTTTTATTGAGGCTTTTCACATCAAGTTTTTAAAAAAGATACTTAAGTTAAATAAAAATGCTGCAAATNTGAGGCTTTTCACATCAAGTTTTTAAAAAAGATACTTAAGTTAAATAAAAATGCTGCAAATTGTGCTGTATACAGAGAAATTGGTAGATTTAAATTGTAAAGAAAAGTTGAATGCAGGATGATTGGTTTCTGGTGCAGATTATTAAATGGTAGAAGAAATAAATTATCTTTCCTTTTCTTTATGTTACTGAAAACCCTATATGATAAGGAAGTGCTTAAACCATGGTGGATCGAGAAGTTAAAGCAAATATTTGATGATACAGGATTTTCTTATTTGTGGGGATGTACGGGTGTAGTGAACGACAAGTATATTAAAACAGCAGTTGAAATGAGAATATCTGATTGAGGCAAAACTGACATATTTAACAAGTCTCTGTACAAATTACAGGATATTTAAACATACACTTCAACTGGAAAACTACCTGTGCACTTTAAATGATGATTTGTGGTGTTATTTAGCGATGTTGTGGTGCTAGTGGAATACCAGTGGTTACAGGCAGATTCTGTGGTATTAATTATGTTGATCGTTTATGTACACTTTGTAATTTGGGGAAATTGGGGGATGAATTTCATTATTTGTTTGAATGTACTTACTTTAATTTGAAAAGAGTTAAATATCTGCCTGTATATACTAGGGTGAGACCAAATGTATATAAAATGAATATGTAATTCGAAAGATATTATAATCCAGCGTAATCTAGCAAAATTTTGTAAAGAAATTGTGGTGACATTTAAACGCATGTAATATTTATTTGCTTTTTTTGTTTGTGTTATATGATGATGTGAACATGTGTGTTTTTGGTTGTTTCTTTTTTGTGTACTCTCTGCCACATCAGTTTTGTGTGTGTTGGTTTTCTCACTTGCCCCAAGCGGGGTCGTTACGAGAAATAAATTGTTATTATTATTTATTATTATAGTAAGACTCTTCAACAGCAACACATGATGGACCATTCCCCCCCCCCCCCCCC